>OY747720.1:40840909-41190909 GCA_963556495.2 Valencia hispanica | reverse complement strand
TCAGGAAAGAAAAAGATCATAGGTTTTACGGACAGGAAGGATTTGATAGATGGAAGTCTGGAAAGAGCCAATGAACTGAACACATTCTTCAACAGGTTCAGTTCAGGAACTAGCTCAGGATCCTCCTCTCCTGTTCCCAACCAAACAGACATCCCACTCTCCTCTGACCAACATCTTTTCTGTTACACCCCGGAGGTTTTATACTTCACCTCAGCCATGGACTCTTATGATTCCACAAGTTTGACTTCAACCAAGTCAGGAAATGCTGCTACCCCCTTTCCCTCCCACTCCCTCCTGTCTGTCTCCAAAAGTCAGGTGAAGAGGCAGCTGGAAAAACTGAGGCTGCAGGTCCAGATGGTGTCAGCCCCAGAGTCCCGAAGGCCTGTGCTGAGCAGCTCTGTAGGTGCTGAGCACCTACAGAGCTGCTCTTCAACCTTAGCCTAACTCAGGAGAAGGTTCCAGTGTTGTGGAAGACATCATGCCTTCCAGTACCAAAGAGAACTCACCCATCAGTCGTCAATGACTATGGCCCTTTTGCCCTGAAATCCCACATCATGAAGGTCCTGGAGAGACTCTTGTTGGCCCACCTGAATAAGCAAACAAGACCATATCAGGACCTGCTGCAGTTTACTTATCGCTGTGGAGTTGGGGTTGAAGATGCCATCATCCACCTGCTTCAACCAACCCACTGTCATCTGGACAAAGCAGGCAGCACTGTGAGGATCACGTTCTTTGATTTCTCCAGTGTATTTAACCCAATTCAGCCTGATTTGCTTAATCAGAAACTCCTGAAGACACAGGTGGAGCACTCAATCGCCTGGATCAGTGACTACCTGACAAACAGACCACACTTTGTGAAACTGAAGAATTGTGTGTCAAACCAGGTGGTCAGCAGCACAGGAGCACCACAAGGGACCGTACTCTCACCATTCCTTTTCACTCTGTCCACCTCAGACTTCCAGTACAAATCAGAGACCGGTCATCTGCAGAAATACTCAGATGACTCTGCAATTGTCGGGTGTATCAGAGATGGACAAGAAGCTGAATACAGAGAGCTGGTGGGCGGCTTAGTGGCATGGTGTGGAAACAATCTTTGAATGTAAATAAAACAAAGGAGGTTATTGTAGATTTCAGAAGAAACAGGGATAAGTCAAACACTGTTTCCATCATGGGAGAAGAAGTGGAGGTGGTTGAAGAGTAAAAATACCTTGGAGTTGACGTTGACAACAGACTGGACTGGAGGCACCACAGTGAAAAAGTCTACAAGACGGAACAGAGCAGACTGTACTTCTTGAGGAAGTTTAGGTCCTTCAAGTTTTGCAGCAAGATGCTGCAAATCTTTTACAAGTCTGTTGTGGAGAGTGTAATCTCTTCAGCCATCATCTGTTGGGGTAGCAGCATCAGAGCCAGGGACGTAAAAAGGCTCAACAACCTGATAAAGAAGGCTGATTCTGTTCTTGGCACTACTAAATTATTTAAAGAAGTGTTCCATTTGGTTCCTGGCCCCATTTTGAATATGATGAATCTATCCTTAGTAAATGGATATTTACCACAGGAATTTAATATAGCTGTAATTAAACCTTCACTCAAGAAACCTTCCCTTGATCACTATGACTTAGTGAATTACAGACCTATATCTAACCTTCCTTTCTTATCCAAAATTCTTGAGAAAATAGTTGCTAATCAAGTCTGTGAGCATCTAAACAGTAACGACCTGTTTGAAGAGTTTCAGTCAGGTTTTAGAGCTCATCATAGCACTGAAACAGCACTGGTGAAGGTTACTAATGATATTCTCATGGCCTCAGATAATGGACTTGTGTCTGTTGTGATTTTGTTAGATCTCAGTCCTGCTTTTGACACAGTTGATCACAATATTCTCTTAGAAAGGCTTGAACATGTTGCAGGGATCAAAGGAACAGCACTAGGCTGGTTTAAATCATATTTGTCTGATAGATTCCAGTTTGTTCATCTAAATGATAAATCTTCTTTACACTCAAGGGTTACTTGTGGAGTTCCACAGGGTTCTGTGCTTGGACCATTTCTTTTCACCATATATATGCTCCCAATTTGGTAGAGTCATTAGACAGCATGGGATACATTTCCACAGCTATACCGATGATACACAACTATAGTTATCCATAACTCCTGAACCCAGTCAGTTAGGTAGATTACAGGCATGCCTGGAAGACATAAAAAAACATGGATTACTCTAAACTTTTTGCTCTTAAATTCTGACAAGACAGAAGTTGCTATCTTTGGACCAGAAGTTCTAAAAAAGAAACTGCTCAGTCAATAACTTCATCTGGGTGGCATTAAATTGGCCCCCAGTAATAACGTAAAGAACCTCGGCGTTATTTTTGACCAACACCTGACATTTAAATCCCACATTAAACCGGTTTCTAGGATTGCTTTCTTTCACCTCAGGAATATTGCTAAAATTGGAAACATCCTGTCCAGGAGTGATGCTGAGTGACTAGTCCATGCATTTGTTACCTCAAGGCTGGACTACTGTAATTCTTTACTATCAGGTAGTCCACAAAATGCCATTAAAAGCCTTCAGTTGATCCAAAATGCGGCAGCAAGAGTTCTGATGAATATTAAAAAGAGAGATCACATTTCTCCTGTTTTAGCTTCCTTTCATTGGCTCCCTGTTAAATCCAGAATAGAATTTAAGATCCTTCTTCTTACATGCAAAGCCCTTAATAATCAAGCTCCATCATACAACAGAGATCTAATTGTTTCATATGTTCCCAACAGAGCACTTCGCTCTCAGACTGCAGGTATGCTTGTAGTTCCTAGGATTTCTAAAAGTAGAATGGGAGGCAGATCTTTTAGTTATCAGGCTCCTCTCCTGTGGAACCAGCTCCCAGCTTTAGTCCGTGAGGCAGGCACTGTTTACTTTTAAGGCCAGGCTTAAAACTTTCCTTTTTGATAAAGCTTATAGTTGGAGTGGCTAAGGTCATCCTGAGCTATCTCTTTAGTTATGCTGCTATAGGCTTAGACTGCTGGAGGACAGACTTACCAATTTTCTTCACTCTGCTACTTCCTTTTCTCCAGTTGTATTACAGTACATTCTGTTATTTCGACTGTTAACTTTGTGTTCGCTCAGTGTTTTTCTCTTCATAGAAGATATACCTTGTCTGGTATCCTGCTTGGCTGCAATGCCCTGTTGGACGGGGGGCATCGACTGGGATGATGCTCCCAGTAACTGAACATCCCCTGTGTCCTCTTATCAACTTTTTACTTTCTGTAACATAGAAAGTACTCTTACATCAGATCTTCTGTTCCTTCTGTGTTTCTGCTTTGTCTTCTCAAACCCCCAGACGGTCGTGGCAGATGGCCGCTCCTACTGAGCCTGGTTCTGATGGAGGGTTCTTCCTGTTAAAGGGGAGTTTTTCCTCTCCACCGTCACTACATGCTTGCTCAGTATGAGGGATTGCTGAAGGATTGCTGTGGTTGGAAAGTCTGCCCAACCTCACGCCAATGACTGACGCAATCTGCTGGGATTCCTTAAATAGGAAACTTTTTAACTGATTGGAATGTTTGTATAAATGTATTGAAATGACTTCTTGTTAAGTGCCTTGAGATGACATCTGTTGTGAATTGGCGCTATATAAATAAACTGAATTGAATATACACACACAAAAAAATAAATCTATATATTATTTTTTTTTTTTTTTACCAGGTAGGCTCAGAAGTGTGATCACCCTGTAGTTGGAATACACTCAGTGATCCCCCTTTTTTAATAGGGAGACCTCTACCCGGTCTGCAAATCCAAGGGAACAGCCCCCGATGTTTACCCAACACTGCAGAGCTGCACTAACCAATCCCACAACATCCAGAGCCTTAAGGAACTCAGGGCGAATCTCATCCACCCCCGGAAAATGGCCACTGAGGAGCTTTTTAACCACATTGGTGATTTCAGCACCAGAGATTGCAAAGCCTGACCCAGAATCCCCAGACCCTGCTTCCTGATTGGAAGATGTGCCAGTAGGATTGAAGAGGTCTACCATCCAGCAACCCAAAACGTCCTGCATCGAAGTCAGAAGCACACCATCCCCACTGTAAACCGTTTTGGTGGCGGACCGCTCCCCCCCCCAAGACGCCGGATGTTGAAATCACCTCAAAGCTACACAGAAGTTATCCATGGCCTCTCCAAACTCCTCCCACACCCAAGTTCTTGCCTCACCAACCACCCGTGCCTACCGGTACCTATCAGCTGCTCCCACAGGCCAAAAGGACCGGCTAGGACTCCTTCAGCTTGACAGCATCCCTCACCGCCAGTTTCCATCAGCGGGTTCGTGGGTTGCCGCTGCGACAGACACCGACCACCTTGCGGCCACACCTCCGGTCAGCTGCCTTAACAATGGGTGCACGGATCATGGCCCACTCAGACTCAATGTGCCCCGGTTCCCCCGGGAGGGCACATTGAGTCTGAGAACTGTTCGAAGTTCTGCCGGAAGTGAGAGTTGAAACGCTCTCTGACAGTAGACTCTGTCAGACTTTCCCAGCAGACCCTCACAACCTCACCACGTTTGGGCTTGCTAGGTCTGTCCGGCATCCTGCCCCACCACCGGAGCAGACTCACCACCAGGTAGTGGTCGGTGTACAGCTCTGCCCCTCTCCTCACCCGAGTGTCCAAAACATGCATACGCAGTTCAGGTGAAACGACAACCAAGTTGATCATCAAGCAGGGACCTAAGGTGTTCTGGTGCAAAGTGCACATATAGACACCCTTATGTTTGAACATGGTGTTTGTTATGGACAATACATGAAGTCCAATAACGAAACACTTCTCGGGGTCAGATCGGGGGGGGGCATTCCTTCCAACCACACCTCTCCAGGTCTCACTGTCATTGCCCACGTGAGCGTTGAAGTCCCCCAGCAGAACAAGGGAGGAGCACTCTCCAGGGCCCCCTCCAAGAACTCCAGGAAGAGTGGATAGTCTGATCTGCCGTGCGGCGCTTAGGCACAAACAATAGTCAGAACCCATCCCCCCACCCCTAGGTGGAGGGATGTCACCCTCTCGTTCACAGGGGTAAACCCCAACATACAGGCGCTGAGATGGGGGGCTAAAAGTATGCCCACCCCAGCTTGGCGCCTCTCAACGGTGGCAAATCCAGAGTGGAAAAGAGTCCAACCCCTCTCAAGGAGACGGGTTCCAGAGCCAGAGCCATGCGTCAATGCGAGTCCGACAATATCCAGTCCGAACCTCTCAACCTCACACACCTGCTCCAACTCCTTCCCCACCAGAGAAGCGACGTTCCAAGTCCCAAGAGCCAGCTTCTGCAGCCAACAATCGGATGGCCAAGGTCCCCACCTCCGACTATCACCCATTCTACATTGCACCCGACCCCTATGGTCCTTCCCACTGGTGGTGAGCCCATGTCACCTCTTTGGGCTGAGCCCGGCAAGGCCCCATGGGTAAAGGCCCGGCCACCAGGCACTCTCCAACGTGCTCCACCTCCAGGCATGGGTTCAGAGGGGGGCCCCGGTGACCCGCGTCTGGGCGACGGAACACCCGGTCCATGGTGCTCATAGGGGTCAGAATTATTATGAAAATTAAAAAGAGACTTCTCCTGGTTTAGCTTACCCTCATTGGCTCCCTCTTAAACACCGAATAGCATTTAAGATCCTCCTTCATACATATAAAACCCTTAATAATCAAGCTCCATCATACACCAGAGATCTGATTGTTCCATAAGATACAGTGCACTTCGCTCTCAGACTTCTGGTTTACTTGTTGTTGCCAGCATTTCTGAAAGTAGAATGGGAGGTACATATTTTAGTTATCAGGCTCCTCTCCTGTGGAACTAGCTCCCAGTTTTAGTTATAGTCACTTTGAGCTGCATATGTATGCTATACTCGAAACTTTTCTCCAACCCCATTGCCTGCATTAGCCACAGAAGAAAACTGATGACAAAACGAGCGGGTCAGAAAAAGCCAGTCCCTTCTACGTCACAGGGAAAAATAGTTTTCATGGTCTTGTCTGCCTTGGCTTGCGACCACCCACAGGAAGGCTGATCTTGCAGCCTGGAGAGAGCAGAGCATGTTTTGGCTAGTAGAAGCCAAAGCCAACTTTTAGCAACGAAGCTAACTGTTAGCAACGCCACAGCATGGCAGAGCAGAGTCGGGCTTGGTTTATTTGTGGACATAGCACATCAGCGTTGCATTTTTTACCTAAGAAAGAGGAGCAGAGGAAGAAACTGGTAGAAATGTTTGCATATCGTGAATATTGAGTTAGACTTGATCCTGACGTGTCCCCCCCAAACACTCCAACAAACTGCAACCTCCTGAAACAGGAGCTCCAGAGCATTTATTCCACGTAAAACGGCTCATAAGGCATTCATTCATACTCGAGACCACACTAATGTTTTGCAAAAAGAAGTTAAGACCAGGCCTAAAACCTTTATTTTTAGATAAAGCTTATAGTTAAAAACAGAGTAATGTTAACCAGTCGTTGGATGAGTGGTCGAGTGGGGGAGGGGTAGTAGCCGATCGCCTAAGCTGGCTGGGGGCGAACACAGTCCAGACAGATGGTTCTCCCTGGCTCTATCATTTTCATGTCTCATTCCAACGTGCTGGGTCATCCTGAGCTATCTGTTATGCTGCTCTAGGCTTAGACTATTGGAGTACAGACTGATGACTTTTCTTCACTCTGCTACTGTTCTCTTCTACTACTCTCCAGTTGCATTATTTGCTGTTATTTTAACTCTTAACTTTGTTTTCTTTCCGTGTTTCTCTTTACATAGAAGCTACATTTGGTCTGGCGTTCTGCTTGGCTGTGATGCCTTGTTGGAGGGGGAGCATTGGCTGGTGAAGAGATAAAAATTCTGTAAATGTTGTATGGGGGTTTAATTCTGTAGTGCATGTGGAAACACTTAGAAACAGTGAACAATCAAGAAGAATGTAGTACATCACGCGTTGCCTTATGTGAAGAACCTGAGGGGAGGGGTTTCATGCCGTGGTTCAATAAAAACTCTGTGCTGACGTAGAACTGCACTCAGTTAAGAGAACTGAGCCCAGCGAATGATGTCTCGCTGTTAAAATCTATAACTGTTGACTGTTGTTTCTTATTGCTCCCCTTTACAGAAATGAACGAGCACGATGGAAGGTGAAATAAAAGGCAGAGAGAGCCTAGGGGTCATAAAATTAAATGGGTGTCTGTTTGTTCCTTCAAGAGAGGCTTTAAATTAGAGTGAAAAAATACCTCCCAACAATTTTGGTGACCCTGACGTGATTTGTGGAGGAGCAAAGGAAAACGTCAGTTTGGAATAAAAGGATTTTGCTGAAATTGATGTGATCGACAGATACTGAAGACCGCAGGACGGAAGTGACCCGGGTCTGAATTCATTTGGTAAGCGCTGCCACACGAGGTGCAAAATTGATTTATCTAAAATTATGTTCTGTCTGTAGTTCTCCAGTAAATCTTGATTTCTGTTTCTACTGAGGTCAGTAAAAGCCGACTGGGTTGGTATTCTCAGGGTGTGGCCTGCCATAGATAAGGCGAGATGTCGCTTATTGAGAGCCTGCGTGTTCGGAAGAGCAGGAAGGTCGAGTGCGGATAAGCTCGTGGTGGAGATTCACAAAATGTCTGAAAAAAAAAAAGAAACCCAGAGGTCAGAGCGATTTCAACCCTGGCATTTTTTGTTCCTTCGAGCAGGATCCCAAATCTGACTGGATCTCCAGGAGGAACCGCAGGCTGCTGAGAGCCCGTGCATGGCCTGGTTTGGAACCAGGATCAAAGCCCTCCAGCTCAACGTTAGGTCTAGGAGGCCGGCAGACCCACGGAGTTCCTCCCCGAAGCAACAGTTGGTGACGGGTGTCTTCCTTCACAAGGACACCAGCCAGTGAGTACAACATTTGATGCGTGAAACAATAAAACAATAAGAGAAAAGAGAAATAGGCCTGTAGGCCCGGGACCTTATTAATACAAGTTGGTGATTTTGCAAATAAAGATCGGGGATCTTTGCGTGATCGGGGATCTCACAATGAAAATCCATGGTAAAACAGAATATGACTGGGGTTGGACTCCAGCAAAGCGCGCAGAGGTCCGGGACCTCAGATCAATAATAATAATTAAAATATAATAATACTAGTAATGAAAAAAACATAATAAAATACATGATATTAATGTGTGATAATATTCATGGGATGTCTGGGAGATCTCTCGTATAGTATGAGTATAAGTGCACATCAATATATACACTCAATGGAGTTATTGCTAATTGGATCAAATTTAGGGTCTGATTAAGTGGGAAAGGTGTCTGGACCTACACCTGAGATTGGGAGAAGTTGCCGCCCCTGGCTCAATCTGAGTTGAATAATGGGACCACGTTTTTGGACATCCAGCAACAGACCCTTCCACATATCATGATAATAAGCTAATTTGTAGAATCTTTTTGAAGGAGCAGATACGCAGAGAGCAAGGAATAGAGAATGTGAATAGAGATGTGATGTTTTATTATGGAAATATCAGTCGCCGGTTATGTAATTGACAAAAGTAGAGGAAGTGAATGAAGCCAGATGGAGAGGAAAGTGCTGAATTTAGAGGAATTTTGTTTTCCACTGAGACAAAATCTGAGATTGAGTTGTTAAGAAATGAAATAAAATAATAGATTTAGCTACAGGAAGAATCTGTAGTGGCAATTATATTATCTCCAGATTGTTTTCTAATTTGTTAGGAAGAGATTTCCTATTTCACTTGAAATTGGGCATGTTATTTGTAGGAGATAAATTAATAATCTAAATTGTAGATTTTCATAAAACTCTTGTAACGGGACAGCTACCAAAGAACTGTTCTACTTGGAAAAGAAAAAATGAAAGTTTTAACTGAAGTTTGTAATTGGATAAAGATAAAATAATTATATTATTGCCAACAGAAGATCCAAATTCAACCTTGCATGTTTTTGGCCAACAATGGGGAACTGGGGTATGGTGACCTCTAGTGGCGAACTAGAGTATTTATTACAGAAAATTCAATTCCCAAACTGATTAGTATGTGGACATAGTAGTGTGTCAGACAAGAAAACAAAACAAAAAAAGCTTCTACAAATTATTTTTCTGAAGTAATATGCATGGATTTTATAGAACTACATCAATGCGAAGAGAAGTTCTGTTTAGTAAGAAAAAACAATTTCTGCAAATGGACTGAAATGTTACCAGTGAAACATTCTGATACACTAACTGTTGCAGAAATGTTGTTTAGAGAAATAATGCCTAGATTTGTCGGATTCACAAATAATCTATAGTGATAACGGAACACATTTTGTGAATGAAATAATTGATAAGATAGGACAAAGATTATAGATTATTTTTAAGAGACAATGGAATTCTAAAAACAGACTAAGAAAGGCCATGGATGAGACAAAACAGCATTGGATTTACTGTTTGGTTATGGTTAAGCTACATATGAATATCACACAAAGTAGTGGAACAGGCCCGTTTGAAACAATCAATGGGATACCTTACACCCTCCTACAATTTGGTATATTAAAACAAGAGGAACAATTACAAACTGATTTCTGATTTTATGACAAAGATGTTGCAAAATGAAAAAAGCAATGGAGGATTGATTTAGTAAACTATACTTGCATATAACACCAAATTTGAATATTGGCCTCATTATATTTGAAATAATCTATGGGCGTAGATATAGAATTCCTTTGTTATACTCTCTTCTGAAAAACAATGTGATTAAGATCTGGTGGTTTTCATGATCAAAATACTAAAGAGTAAATAAGTTATAAATGCAAACTAATCATATGCCAGATGATTCTATATTCCTACGGGAAGAAATGAGCTAAAAGTAGGAGACTGGATCCTGATTATAGCTGTAAACAGAAAACTGGTCATCACCCAGGTGGGCGGGGCCGTTCCAGGTATTTTTGACCACACCAACGGATGTAGAGACTGAGTTGGATACATTTAAACTATTGTAAAAAGTAGGACCATTACTAGATATAGAGAAAACAGTCTAAGAAAAATTGTGTTTCAAACTGATTACAAAGGGAGGTGAATACAATAGGTTTCACTTGTCTCAACTGTGAAGAGACCCAGGAGATCCACTTTTCTATAGAGACTGCTTGAAGGGAGAGAAAATAACTATGGAGGTTTTCCTGCTATCTAGTACTTTTATTTTTACAGCTTTTTGGTGGTGTTATTTAATAGGAAAGTTAGGACTCACAGAAAAACCACATATAGCACATGAGAATACTGATTTATTGTCTTGGTTCACTCAAAGGAGGACACACAAACCCATTTGAAACTAACGTATGGTACCAATATGCAAGATATCTAGCAAATAAATGAAGCATAACTAACTGTTTTGTTTGTTCTCAAATGCCATACTCTGTAGGACATTTACCCATTTATGTAGAAGCTTTCACTAATCTTAATGATCTGTTTCCAGATGTTACACTCCTCTCCAGGATTTGTACACATTTTGAGCCTGAAGTACATGAACGAACGGGAAGTTATATGGGTAAAAATGTATAAACTTCCATGACAAAAGTAAGGGTAAATGGGAGACTGGGACAACATGGGATTAATCTAAATAGTTAAAGCAGGACCAGTACCCTTTAGGCCTGACCAAAGATTTATTTGTTTTGAAAATGATACAAATCTGACCACACTTTCATACCGATCTCGGTACATGGGAAAAATATCACATAGGTTTTGTACACTCGACCGTATGTGCTCCATACTTTGAGACCGTGAATGTGATCGAAACTTTTCTATGGACGACCTGCTGATTCTCCGTGGCTCTTGGCTCTAACCACATCACCCTCCAAACTGGAAGGGTAGATGTGCTTTGTCGAAACTTAGAGCATTCTTTCCTTGTATCTGCAGTGGAGATCCGACACAGCAGAAGGAGGAGACGTGATGTTTCAGCCCCTCATGATCCCATATGGGGCTCCACTACCCCCTGAACACAAATTTTGGAGTGATGGAAATAAGGTTGTATTATCTCTTTTCCCATGGACCGGGGTGGGTAAGGTCATGTTAAAATTGGACACATTAAATAATAGATTCAGTGGTTTTGTTAATTCTTCTCTGGCAGCGAAACTGAAGAAGCCTCCGACTGAAGACGCTCTGTTGTTGTATGACAGTCTCATGAAGAGGATGCTCAGGGTCGTCCATAATTTATTTTGATTTTATGAAGAATCCTTCTTTGCATTATCATCTCCAGATGTTCCACAGTTGTCCCAAGAACAGAACCAGCCTTCTTTATCAGGTTGTTAAGCCTTTTTAAATCCCTGGCCTTGATGCTGCTACCCCAACAGATGATGGCTGAAGAGATTACACTCTCCACAACAGACTTGCAGAAGATCTCCAGCATCTTGCTGTAAACCTTGAAGGACCTAAGCTTCCTCCAGAAGTACAGTCTGCTCTGTCCCTTCTTGTAGACGGCTTCACTGTTCAGTCTCCAGTCCAGTCTGTTGTCCAGGTGAACTCCGAAGTATTTATACCCCTCAACCACCTCCACTTCTTCTCCCATGATGGAAAGAGTGTTTGACTTATCCCTGTTTCTTCTGAAATCTACAATCATCTCCTTTGTTTTGTTCACATTCAAGGTGAGGCGATTGTTTCCACACCATGTCACAAAGTGGTCCACCAGCTCTCTGTATTCAGCTTCTTGTCCATCTCTGATACACCCGACAATTGCAGAGTCATCTGAGTATTTCTGCAGATGACCGGTCTCTGATTTGTACTGGAAGCCTGAGGTGGACAGAGTGAAAAGGAATGGTGAGTACGGTCCCCTGTGGTGCTTCTGTGCTGCTGACCACCTGGTTTGACACACAATTCTTCAGTTTCTTCATTGATCCAGGCGATTGTTGAGGGTTCCACCTGTGTCTTCAGGAGTTTCTGACAAAGCAAATTAGGCTGAATTGTGTTAAATGCACTGGAGAAATCAAAGAACATGATCCTCACAGTGCTGCCTGCTTTGACCAGATGACAGTGGGTCTGTTGAAGCAGGTGTATGATGGCATCTTCAACTCCAACTCCAAAGCGATAAGCAAACTGCAGTGGGTCCTGATACGTTCTTGTTTGCTTACTCAGGGGTGCCAACAGGAGTCTCTCCAGGACCTTCATGATGTGGGATGTCAGAGCAACAGGTCTATAGTCATTGATGACTGATGGGTGAGTTCTTTTTGGTACTGGAACAAGGCATGATGTCTTCCACAACACTGGAACCTTCTCCTGAGTTAGGCTAAGGTTGAAGAGGTGCTGCAGAATCCCACAGAGCTGCTCAGCACAGGCCTTCAGGACTCTGGGCTGACACCATCTGGACCTGCAGCCTTGTACCGGTTCAGTTTCTCCAGCTGCCTCTTCACCTGACTTTTGGAGACAGAAGTGGGAGGGGTTGGCAAAGGGGGTAGCAGCATTTCCTGACTTGGTTGAAGTCAAACTTGTGGAATCAGAAGAGTCCATGGCTGAGGTGAAGGATAAAACATCTGAGTTGTAACAGGAAAGCTGTTGATCAGAGGAGAGTGGGATGTCTGTTTGGCTGACAACAGGAGAGGAGGATGCTGAGCTAGTTCCTGAACTGAACCTGTTGAAGAATGTGTTCAATTCATTGGCTCTGTCCAGACTTCTAACTATCCAATCCTTCATGTCCTTAAAGCCTGTGATTTTTCTCATTCCTGACCAGACATCTCGGATATTGTCCCTCTGTAGTTTGTTCTCCAGCTTCTTCCCGTATGCCTCCTTGCTCTCTCGGATCTCGACCTTAAGTTGCTTCTGTATATTCCTCAGAAATTCCCTGTCTCCCTCCCTGAAGGCTCTTTTTGTCATGTTTAGCAGCACCTTCAGGTCACTGGTGATCAAGTGTTTGTTATTAGGGAAGCATCTCACTGTTCTGGTGGGGATGATGTTGTCCACACAGAAGTTTATATAGTCACTCACACACTCAGTCATGGCTTTGATATCCTCTCCATGGGCTTGGCAAAGAGTCATCCAGTCTGTGGTTGCAAAACAACCCTGCAGGGCTTCTTCAGCTTCCTGTGACCATTTTCTCACAGTTTTCTTTGTAACAGGTTGCTTCTGAACAACTGGTTTATATTCTGAACAGAGAAAAACAAGATTATGATCTGATTGTCGCAGAGGAGGTCTTGGTTTGGACATGTATGCACCCTTTATATTTGCATAAAACAAATCCAATGTCTTGTTTTCTCTTGTGGAGCAGCTGACAAACTGTTGAAATGTTGGAAGTGTAGTAGAGAGCGAGGCGTGATTAAAATCACCAGATATTGCCACAAATGCATTGGGGTGCTGTGTCTGTAGCTTAACAACAATGGTACTGATGACATCACATGCATTGTCGGCAACGGCTGAAGGGGGAATGTAAACAACTGCCAAAATTACACTGGTGAACTCTCTTGGCAAATATGGCCGGAAACTTACTGCCAAGAGTTCGACATCTGGGCTGCAGAGATGACACTTAACATGTCCTGGATAACACCATCTGTTGTTGACAAGCACTGCTACTACACCTCCTTTTCTTTTCCTGCTCGTTTTCAGATTTCTGTCTGCTCGTACAGTCAGGAAGCTTGGCAGACAAACGTTGGAGTCGGGGATATGATCCAGCAGCCACGTCTCCGTAAAACACATAACACTGCATTCCCAGTACCCTGGCTGAGTCCTTGTAAGGGCTTGGAGTTCATCCATCTTGTTAGCCAGTGATCTTACGTTGCCCATTATGATCGATGGAAGAGATGGCTTGAACTTCCTCTTTCTGTCTCCTTTTCGCGCCTGCTCTGCATCCATGTCTCCTCCTTATCAACTCATCAGGGATTTGTGGCTTCAGTTGAGGTATTATTTTAGCTTTTGCAATGTTCCAGTGTTGTTCATTTTTGATACAGGATTTTGGCTTTGCGTCAATGATGATTTCTGTGATTTCAACATAAAGCAAAAGTAATAGCTTTTTTTACAGATAGACCTAATGTTTGTAGCAGTCTGGATAATAGTTTTTGTATTAGTGCGGCCGATCAGTGCGGCACTAGTTAAAACTATGGGGTGAGTGGGGGATTAAAAAAAAGAAAAAAAAAGAAAAGACAAATGCATAAGAAATTAATCTCAAATTAGATACAATTATGGATAAAGCAAACAGAAAAGGCAAATTAGTTGTGAGCTGTTCTTTTAGGCTTTGTTGACCAGGTGAGAGACCAGCAGCCAACCAGACCAGGATCTCTCAGGTCATCAGACTAAAGAAAAGGCTGGAGCCAATGCACTCCCACTGAGGAGCCAGGATGCACCTGAGGACATCCAGGAGCAGCAAGCCAGAGCGGGTGCAGAGCAGCGACATGAGGACCACACAAACTACTTGAACCCTCTGCTGAGAGGTTTCCAACTTCAGCACACCTGCACCATCAGGTGGCAGGGTGGCTTGAAGCACAGAGCTGCCAGGCTGGGGCAGCAGGGTTCGAAGGAAAAGAAGCTGAGACCCCGGCCAAAAGAGGCAGAATAATCCTCTGGTCTGCGTGCAGAGTCCTGAGAGTTGTCAAACTCGAGGCTACTGAGGACATACACTGTTAGCTATATATGGGTGATGTGCTAGTAACCTCTCACCCTATGTCATAGAAGAGCGAGCTGGACGAGCACAATTCCTGGCCAGAACAAGATGACTTGACTGCTGATCCGAAAAAGTTCCAGAGAAAAAGAATTTAAAATTGATATGATTGTGTAAGTGTGATGCCTGACGTTTTTCTTTATATATGATGACCTCTTATTATTATAAGAGGTCAAAAGAGGGAGATGAAGAGATAAAAATTCTGTAAATGTTGTATGGGGGTTTAATTCTGAAGTGCATGTGGAAACACTTAGAAACAGTGAACAATCAAAAAGAATATAGTACATCACGCGTTGCCTAATGTGAAGAACCTGAGGGGAGGGGGTTTCATGCCGTGGTTTAATAAAAACTCTGTGCTGACGTAGAACTGCACTCAGTTAAGAGAACTGAGCCCAGCAAATGATGTCTCGCTGTTAAAATCTATAACCGTTTCTTATTGCTCCCCTTTACAGAAATGAACAAGCACGCTGGAAGGTGGAAAAAAAGCCTGAGAGAGCCTAGGGGTCATAATTTTATATAGGTGTCTGTTCCTTTAAGAGGCTTTAAATTAGAGTGAAAAAATACCTTCCAACACTGGGATGATGCTCCCAGTAACTGAACGTCCTCGTGTCCTGTTATCAACTTTTTACTTTAACGTAGAAAGTACTCCTACAGTTTTTCTGTTTTTTTGTGTCTCTGCTCTGTCTTCTTAAACCCCCAGTCGGTTGTGGCAGATGCCCGCTCGTACTAAGCCATGTTCTGCCGGAAGTTTCTTCCTGTTAAAGGGGAGCGTTCCCTCTCCACTGTAGCCAAATAGATTCTCATTATATAAAACATCTAAAAGTGTTAAATGGAACTGCTCACATCTACTGGCAAACTCTCGAGAGGCTTATGTTACAACATGATCGTCTAGCAGTGCCTACACCACTCTCAAGATGAACCAGACTGTTTTCATGTGGTAGTTCTCTAATGGTGAAATGACCTAATGAGTTTCTTGAAGATAGACAAGATACCCTGTTCTGGTAGCGCCCAATTCTTTAGAGGGCATCTCCAAACCTAGCATCTACACTGTACTTCCCTACACCCCTACTTCCATCCATGCCTGTACTCCATTTCTACACTGTTGTAAGTAGCTTATTGTTAGCTTTGGAAGTAACTGTATTGTTATATCTACATTTGTAAGTTGCTATGGATAAAAGTGTCTGCCAAATGCTTAACCATAAATATATCACCTTCAGTAAGGACTGGATAACTACTGTAGATTGTGTTTGGCTGAGAGGATAGATGTGAGAGGTTCAGGAGTCTAAGAGATGATCGAGAAAACAAATACAATTTGAAAAACAGTTTTCCAACTTACATTCCATGTGTACACAAAATGACACACTGTAATTGTTTCTTTACTGCTGTGTTCTTCTGTTTTTTTTGTTTGTTTTTTTTTTCAGAGCATATTCTCCGCTACCCTGTGAGACAGGGTGTTCACAGCATCTCCCAGAGGGGTCCACACATACAGCTACTGAAGCCTTGTTAGAGCTTATAATGAGCCATAAAATTACTCAGCTGTATCTAACATGCATGTGAGTATCACCTGTCTGCTGAAGCGCGCGCACACACACACACACACTGCTCTCTCCCGCAGGAACAAATAAAGCCATATTGTCCCTGGTCTGATTGCTGTGATAATTAATGTAGCATACGACCAGAAAAACACACTGAGACCAATTATACCAAAGAGAGGCGATAGAAAGAAAAAAGTGGTGAAAAGGAGCAAAGAGACAGGGGGAAATAGAGGGAGAGAAAGATTGTTGGGAAAGAAACATATCTATTGGGAAACTTTTGTAATAAAGATATTCCCCTCTGCACCCATAAAGAAAAACAACATTCAAAGGAAACTACAGGAAAGGCAGCCACTACAAGAAATATTCCCCATGTTTTCCCACATGTAATTTGTTGAGCTTTAAGCATGTTTCAGTGTTTGTATGATTGCATCTTCTCAAACTTTGTGCTCAAAAGGCCTATTTTTTTCTAGGTAAGGACAAAGGTACAGAATAGTGATGAGCAAATCCCTTCCATCATTAAGGCTTGCAACTTACAAGCAAAAGAAACAGCAACACTTGTTGCCTCTAGTTGTTTGTGGTCCAAGGTTACTCTAATGTTGAGAGTAAAGCGTAATGAACAAAGAAACTTTAAATTTAATTCAATAGAGTTTATTTATATAGCGCTGATTCACAATAGATGTCATCTCAAGGCACTTTAAAAGAAAAGTCATTTCAATTCAATTGTACATACAATCCAATTAATTATTCAGTTCATTATTCCAATCAGTTTAAAAGTTTTCTATGTAAGAAATCCCAGCAGATTGCATTGAGTCAAATTAAATTAATAACTTTTCATAGCTAAACAAATAAACTAGTTCTTTAACCAGATAGTCTGTTTTAGAAAGAACCTATGTATTCGAACTGTCAATTTCAAAAACACCGGTGTCCACAACGTTTCCACAGAGAAAAACAGAACTCCCACAGACTTGTAAGTAACACTAAACATTTACATATACAAGTATGAGACATATAATACTACTTCAGGAGGCTAGCAATAAACACAAGAAAACAACAATGTTGAACAACAAACTGCGAGTGGAGTCTGTTGTAGAACTTTTTGCAGCACAATCATTTAATCAAACATGTAATCAGAGATTGTTGTTGTGATGTATGACATGTATGGGGTTTTAGATCAGGTTAGAGATGGGGCTAATATATCAGCATTTTAAAAAGAGGAGTTTTCGCTATACATATGAATACACGGGAATCTGTTTCCGTATAAACTCATTTAGGGTCCCCTAAAATGCCCTTTACATGTGAACGCAGGTCACAAAGGGATAGAACCTTTCCAATAAAAAAAAAAAAAAAAAAAGCGTTCCCATGTGGAAAGGGCCTTTTCTATGGGGTCAAAACGGATCAGCTCAACGTGAATGGAAAAAAAACACATTGTACATTTGTAAATAAAAATATGAAAAACATGTTCACCTGAACTATAAAACTAAAAACGAAACTAAAGGAAAAATAAAAAATGGAAAATCTTAATTAAACATATGCATTCATAAAAAATTTGCAACCTAAATTGTATTCAGGTAATAATTTATTTCTTTGTTTTTCGTAGTTGAACCTAATTTTACATGGGGGTGGGCTCAGAGCCCATTGGGTACCTAGGGCATAATTGACAGAAGTTCAGTCGATGTCATTTCCACCCAAGTTGTGCTTCTGTTGTTGGCGCCTTTAAGTAAAATGATCATGCCTCTGCTGACATAGCTAAACAAATGCTGGAATGGCGCAACGTAGTTCATCTGCGGTAGGTTCAGTGAAGGAAATGACTTCAACCTGACCTCGGAGCCCGAGAAGCGCTTCTGGAATAATTTTATAAAACAGTTTAAAAGAAAGTAACCCACATTTTTAAGGTGTTAAAAAATCTTTATAAAAGGTTAAAAAAATTAAATCTTTAAGCATGTTTAAAACAAGAGTTGCCATTTTTGTTACATAAGTGAAATAAAAACTTCAAATATAAACTAAATTCACACTACCTTTCATCAGTATTACATTGTCTACAATTGTATTGTGATTGAGTTAAAAAAGATCTGCTATGCAAATACTGGCCAGCTGTTTTGACAATAGCTGGGTTTACAGCTTACAGTGTGTTCACACCAAACTTGAAGCGTCAAAAACGCGGTGCACGCCCCTAGTTGGACGCGCGAGTCTGAAATATGCAACTTGTGGGAGGAGCTAGTGCCAGACTGTGTTTGGGAGTTTTCACCACTTGCTCCAAGAGCTGCGTCTGGATGACGGCCGCTTTCAGCAGTACTATTGTCTGTCCCGCGCCCAGTTTGAGAAGCTGTTGTGCCGCGTAGGTCCAGGCATCCCGCCAAGACACCAACTACAGGCGCTCAATCCCACCTGCTGAGCGCCTGTCCATCTGTCTGCGGTTAGTAAAAGTCTATAATATGGTAGTCCTTTACCAATAAGTGTTAGTATTTGCTATGCTATTAGTTTTTACACTAATAGCATAGCTGTGATATGCTATCAGTGTATACTAGAATTGTTTACCGATAGCAAACTGTGGTATGGCTAAAAAGACACAAAGCTGCAGCTGCAGCTACCTCTCCTGTTGCTCATTTAATCATGAAACTGATCGGCTTTTCTGTTACCAGTCCCGTCTCTCGTTTGTTTATCGGCCACTTTGCGCAGAAAGAGGAAACCAGCGGATGTTGCGCTAAACAACAGCAGCACATTTAATAGCCTTGTAATTGATTTAATATGACTTTCTAGTATCAGCTGATGTTTCCTGGAGCCACAGCCGTAAAAGCTGCTGGTCATGATATCGGTTTGGATATGTGGTGAGAGGGAAACATGAAGATGATACCAGGAGATGTTCTTACTGAATCTTCAGAGCCAATACAAAACAAAAAAGTTTTATATAATATTAAATATATATTTCATATTTATATCATTCATATAATTCTAATAATATTTTGCATAGTATTTATATATTATGTAATTTCCCCCTGGATAAAGTATTTTGGAATTTGAATAATTAATTTTGTTACTAAAGTACACATAATACAATTTTTAAATAATGTTTGCAGGTACCTTGCCACTGGGGACTCCTATAGGACCATCGCTTCCAGCTTCAGAGTTGGTGTCTTCACAAAAAGAGCTTTCCTGCCATTTCTTATTGTTTTGTTAATAAATGGAGCTTGCCTCCAACATAAACTAAACTCTCTATTTTTTCCCTTAAATAATTTGTCTTCACAGTGTTGTGTTATGTTGCTGTGTGGTAAAACA
Source organism: Valencia hispanica (assembly GCA_963556495.2). NCBI lineage: Eukaryota > Metazoa > Chordata > Actinopteri > Cyprinodontiformes > Valenciidae > Valencia > Valencia hispanica. The sequence continues at coordinate 41,171,529 of OY747720.1, read as the reverse complement.
GACATTTAGTCATAAAAAAAATTTTTTATAAACAAAACCAAATTCAAACAAACATTAAACCGAAATATGAAAATATAACTAAGACAGGAATAGAAAGGACCAGGCTAGGAGGTGGAAGGGCCTCAGGGTCAGCGAAGAAGAGGAAAATGGCGTTGTTCGTGCCCTGGAGAGCCTGCTGCCTCGTGTTTTAATAAAAACTGCTGATCACTAGGCTCCAATGGTTCCAAATTAAGCACAACTGTAGTGCTCTCAATAATTGTTTTATAAACTTTGAATTTCACTAGCTCTCTTGTCTGAGGCGGCATGCTCTCCAGAGCAGGAACAAGGCCGAGGAGGTGTTCGGTGGGAGACGGGCGTGGCCTCTTCAGGGATTCCAGGATGGCCAGCTCCACCGGCGACGGACCACCCTGGGACCCGTTCCCTGCCTGCCAGGGTCTTTTCCTCCTCTGTGGGCCTGTAAAAGAGAAAGCACAAAACAACACACTGTGATGAGAAGGTTACTAGATTGTGATTTTCAACATAATGGTAAAAAAAAGAAAATCAGGCTATAATCATTGGCTGTAGATTATTAATAAAGGTTATTTACAAAACATTGGTGAGTTAATGTGAATGTTAAAACCTATCAGTGGTTGCTGTACATCTAAATTTATGCATTTGTTGGTGAATGAATTTCATTCACACACCTGTTGGTGCAGGGGCAGAGGGACCAGGGACTGGAGAGCCAGAAGAAGCAGCAAGGGATGGCTCAGCCGCTGCTGAATCGTTTAACCCTGTCCAGACAATATTAAACATTAACTCAAAAGGTTGATAACAATAGTCCTAGAGAAATTCAATTCAGTTCAGTTTATTTATATAGCGCCAATTCACAACAGATGTCATCTCAAGGCACTTAACAAGAAGTCATTTCAATACATTTATACAAACATTCCAATCAGTTACAAAGTTTCCTATTTAAGGAATCCCAGCAGATTGCGTCAGTCATTGGCGTGAGGTTGGGCCCCGTTGATGCAGACTTTCCAACCACAGCAATCCTTCAGCAATCCCTCATACTGAGCAAGCATGTAGCGACGGTGGAGAGGAAAAACTCCCCTTTAAACAGGAAGAAACCTCCAACAGAACCAGACTCAGTAGGAGCGGCCATCTGCCACGACCGTCTGGGGGTTTGAGAAGACAGAGCAGAAACACAGAAGGAACAGAAGATCTGATATAAGAGAACTTTCTATGTTACAGAAAGTAAAAAGTTGATAACAGGACACAGTGCATGTTCAGTTACTGGGAGGATCATGCCAGTAGATGCCCCCCGTCCAACAGGGCATTGCAGCCAAGCTGGATACCAGACCAGGTATATCTTCTATGGAGAGAAAAACACAGAGAAAACAAAGTTAACAGTCAAAACAGAATGTACTGTAATACAACTGGAGAGTCGTAGGAGAAAAGGAAGTGGCAGAGTGAAGAAAATTGGTAAGTCTGTCCTCCAGCAGTCTAAGCCTATAGCAGCATAACTACAGAGATAGCTCAGGATGACCTAAGCCACTCTAACTATAAGCTTTATCAAAAAGGAAAGTTTTAAGCCTGGTCTTAAAAGTAAACAGAGTGTCTGCCTCACGGACTAAAGCTGGGAGCTGGTTCCACAGGAGAGGAGCCTGATAACTAAAAGATCTGCCTCCCATTCTACTTTTAGAAATCCTAGGAACTACAAGTAAACCTGCAGTCTGAGAGCGAAGGGCTCTGTTGGGAACATATGGAACAATCAGATCTCTGATGTATGATGGAGCTTGATTATTAAGGGCTTTGTATGTAAGAAGAAGGATTTTAAATTCTATTCTGGATTTAACAGGGAGCCAATGAAGGGAAGCTAAAACAGGAGAAATGTGATCTCTCTTTTTAATATTCATCAGAACTCTTGCTGCCGCATTTTGGATCAACTGAAGGCTTTTAATGCCATTTTGTGGACTACCTGATAGTAAAGAATTACAGTAGTCCAGCCTTGAGGTAACAAATGCATGGACTAGTTTCTCAGCATCACTCCTGGACAGGATGTTTCTAATTTTAGCAATATTCCGGAGGTGAAAGAAAGATGTACACTGTTTATCTGTCAATGTTCCGACTATCTGTGCTACCCATCAATCCGTATTATAACTGGCTACATTATTCAAAATATTTTAAGGCTTTCCTTAAGCTACTTGTTTCAAGTTTACATGACAGCCCTTGTATGTTAGTTTCCTTGTATGTGCTAGTTTTAGCTTTACATTAAAAAAGGTAGGATATCCTGATCACTGTTTTTAGTGCATCTATATGTGCAACCCACGTAAAGCTCATGACCGCAGAGAACTTCAATTTCCTCCCTAATCCTGCTGCTGACCCACTCCGCTTCTCCTTCTCCATCTGCTTCTCCTTCAAATAGGTGTCCCTGAGGCTCTTCCACTTTTTTCTGCATACGTCCTCTGAATAAACACATTATCTTGTTAGCGGAAAAGTATTTGTACATCAGCGGGAAAATAACAGTAAAATAGCGGGACAGTAGGCGGGCTTGCTGGCTTTTGCGCGGTTCGCAGGGTCAGTTAAAACTTTCAAAAGTGAAATGAACTTACCAGGTTGCCCTATCTCCTCACTGATATTTTTCCAAGCGAGGTCCTTTCTATTCCTGTCTCTGTAGAAGAAGCAGCTGGTGTCGTATAGCTCCGGACGACTAGCCACAGCGCTGATCAGTCTTTCCTCCATGTTGAATGAATGGCTTGGCGGACCTGCCCTGAACTGGGTCACAGCATCACTGGTAACCAGGCTCCCTATTGGCTGACATGGCGCGACTTGACGCCGAAGTTCAAAATTTTTCAACTTCAGCGGATTATGCAAAAACGCGCGTGAAGCGCGAATGCACAAAATGCACCACATGAAATGACGCATATTTTCTGAAGCGCGTCAAACACCTCATTCGCGCTTCAGATTCGTGCGAATGAGGCGTTTGACGCGCTTCAGAAAAGCGTTTGTGCCGCAAATCTGCTTCTGATTTGAAGCAGGTCCCCCTGACGCGCATCAGCGCGCTTCTCCATTGACTTTACATGTAAACCTCACGCCCTTGACGCTTCAAACGCGTTTGGTGTGAACACCCCGTTAGTCCCCTAACTATTAACATAACTATTTAGCTTTAAAAAAGTTAAAGGAAAGCTGCCCATTATTTTTTGACAATTTTTAGATTACAGTTTCTCAGTTGCTAAAACACTAAAATCCATTGGCTGAAGAAAGTTCTCAGTTCCTTGAACTCATTAAGCCAACTGTTAAGTCTGTTAATACCCTAAACCATTTGACATGGTTTAGCAAAACTAAACACACACAAACACAAGTGGCAACAATTACATATAAAGAGAGGAGAAATTGTATTGATTGAACAGTCAAAATCGATTTCACTTGTTTCAAATGATATGACAACCAATATAAGCCAGTTCAGAGAGCAAACAGGTTGTTGAAGGTGGGAATGAGAAAGTGTGGAAATGGATAGAAGAATTTAAGTGAGAGGATGAGGACAAGTGCGTATATGAGGTGGGGTATGAGGAGAAAGAGGAGGAGGGCAAGAAAGAGAAAGAGGAGGACAAAGAGGAGGACAAAGAGTGGAAATATCCAATGAAATTTGAGCAAAGATCATAGACCATGTTGTTGTCCATGGACTGACAATGAGGGAAGCAGGACTTAGAGTGCAACCCAATTTCATGCAATTTTCTGTGTCCACCATAATAATGACATTCAGAAGATAACAGGTAAAGTGTACTACTGTATTTTTGTAATTATAAATTTATGTACTACAGTATGTGCAGCTGTTCCGATAGATTGTAAAATTCATCACTGTATTGCACTGCATGAATGTTCTTTGTAACTGCTTATCTACTTTTTATAGAATCGCAAGGCTGTCACGAGCAGGTGGAAAGACAGCTATATTCACTCAGGAGCAAGAGACCATTATAGTGGGCATGGTCCCTCAAAATAACAATACGACTCAGAGAAATCCAGGAATGAGTGATACAAGACAACACACACGTCCAGGGTATCGACATTGTGAGCATTTCCACAATTAACCGTGTCCTCTAGCATAACAGAATGCGAATGAAACCAGTTTACAGAGTACCTTTTGAGCACAACTCACCAAAGGTAAAAGAACAGCTAGCTCAGTATGTGCAAGTAAGTGTACATCCAGACACACTTACTCTAATCTATATTGTCGACACATAGTATGTGAATGACATTACTCTTCAGTACAATGTATATGAATCAGAAGTGCATACATTAGGCCTAATTGTACTCCACAGCATAGCACTGCCTCTGTACAACTTACACAATTTTACATACAGTTTACTGTATTTCTACACAGACAATATTTGACTTGGAATCCTTGAACAGACCCCATGAGTTCATCTTTGTCAATAAAGCAGGCTTCAATCTTCAAAAGAGGAGAAGGAGAGGGCAAAACGTTATTGGACAGGGGGCCATTGTTGAACTCCCTGGTCAACGAGGTGGCAATGTCACAATCTGCTGCTATTAGCAACCATGGTGATAACACCATGTATAAACATCACCATGTTACATTGGGGCCTTATAACAGCTAGAGATAGAGCTAGATCCTATGCCCACCTATGTAATAGTGCTGGACAATGTCGGCTTTCACCGAGCTGCTCAAGTGAGGGAATGGCTTACCATTAATGGGCAGTTTATGAACCTGTACCTTCCCCCATACTTGCCTATCCTGAATGAAGAATTTTTCTACTCTTGGAGATGGAAAGAGTATGATAAACAGCCCTACAGCAGAGTAAATCTGCTGCAAGCCATGGGTTTAGCCTGTAGAGATATAGGGGAGGAATCATGTCAGGGCTGGATATGGCACACCAGAGGCTTTTTTCCCCCATTGACTCAGGATGGGAAATATTGCATGTGATGTTGATGAAGTGCTCTGGCCTGACCTAGCCCAAAGACAAGAAGTCCATTGATCACATGTTTATCCTTTGATTTTTGTCACTTTCATTGTATACTGTAGCACAGTGCATTGTAGGCTGTATATGGTACAACAAACAAATTGTATGGCCCTGAACATTGTGCTTTCCATTTGTTTTCAGTACTGACTGCTCAATAGATTTTGACTGGTTACAGGTTCATATCAAAGAACAAGAATTACAGTATCACAGAGTTTTTGAGAGTTTGAGATGAAGGGTGCAGCACTGTAAAAATAAGGGTACAAGAAGGAGGAAGAACAAAAGAAAATGCAAAGAGCAAAACAGTCATTTCTGATCAATTTTGAGCTTTTTGTATGACAGAAACATATGAAATTTGTTTTGAGATTAGAAATGTACTTCTCCATGAGAACTATGTTTTGAGCAATGTGTTTTTTTTGGTGCTTTGTTTACTGACTGCTTGATAGTGTATGTAATTTTGAGCAATTTGTTTATTATTTGAGAGCAGTGTTTGATTTTGAGCACAGGTAAAACTGTTTAGAGGCTAAAGTTTGAATTTGCAAGATAAGTCAGAGGTTCTGTAAATTGTGCTTGAAGCTTAGGTTTTGTGTTTAATGTTTTGAGAAAATGGAACAAGGTTTCAGGAATTGTGTTTTTAGCAATTGAGAAAAACTGTAATAAATACAATGTGATCTTTGGCTTTTTTAAGTTGTTAAAGCGGTTATAGAATGAAGAACTTATGGAAACAAACCAATGATAACTGCCGCAGCTGTCATGGAGCTTTGTTTAGGAAAGAAAAAGAAATAACATGTAATATGTTCACAAATACCACTGTTAGGTTATATTCCCCCTCTGTCTCTCTGTTGGTGCCATTCTGACTTTCAGTGTGACAACTAAGTATAATTAAAAGCAGCAGAGCTACTTTCACCTTACAGCCTGGAAACATGTGGCAACTTGTTAATTTACCTCCATCCCTCCTGCTCCTCCCCCTCTCCTCCCCTTCTGTCTCCTTGGAGAAAGGAACAGATGGGCTGCATTTCAGTGATTATTAAGAAAGACTGTAGTCTGTCTGTCTGTCTATCTATCTATCGTGATGTTGAACATATACCTGCTTTATTGTCAGAAAAGAAAACGCATAATGTTCCGATTATCACAACAATCTGGCACTTAAACTATTTTTGGTACTCTACAGAACAAGTGCAGCCAATCTGTGTTACAGCTGAAGACACTGTCAAAATTGAAATCAAACTGCCAGAGGAGTTGAGATGTTACAAGATCTAAACTGAAAAGCAGAGGGGATTAATAAACCTTTGCAATTGCTGCCCCTATTATCTGGAACAGTTTGTCTTCCTATATAGGAAGAGAGGTGCTTCTGAAGACTTACTTTTACTTTGTGTTTGACCTGGATGGACCTTGACTGCACAGTTTCATTTCTATACAAAATTGTTTTATTTATTGCTACTAACCTTTTATTTAGTTTCTAAAATATTTTTATGTACAATTTGTTTGCCCTGGTTGTGTGTTTAATTAATGCTGTGCTGCAGTTTGATGCAGCCTTTCTATTTTGGTTAGTTTGGAATTTTTGAAGTGAAATTAAGTGAAGTAATTGTCCGTAATAATTCACATACCTTTAGTAGAAAGATGTCAAATCATTGTTAGCTTGTTGAAACGTTATTAAACCTTTAGCTGGCAGAAGCTAACAAATTAGTCAGCAAGTCATGTATGGTTGCTGGTTCAGCTGATTTTAGCTAGGTAAAACAACTGAAAGTGGGGTAGAACAATCCGTGTATCATTCGCCCTTTCTATTTTTTATTGACAAAAAGACAAAAAAAAATGAAAATGTGATTAACAAAAAAAAAATGTTAAACTGAAACAAAATGTGAAAATGCCTTGTTTCTCATGTTTAATTTTTTTTGTCTCGGATCAAAAATACAAAATTGAAAAACGGGCCGCATGACAAAATTTGTTTTTAATGTATAATTACTGGAATGTAGGTGACCCGGAAATTGTTCTGCATGCAAAATTGCAGTAGCGACACCATGGCAGAGCTGGAGCCACACTCCACATTAATTATGGAGCTTCTCAAAACCGTTGATACTGATCAACGTCTGTTTGTGTTAACTGGTTTCCAACTTACGTTAGCATTGGTGGTTGCTATTAGCTACCACAGATGTTACTGAGCCGAAGGGCGCTGCTTAGTGATAAACTATAAGCAGACTGGACCTCTGACTGTATTAATGTGTTTTAAAATGTTTCAGTGACGATCTCTTCACTGTGTGTTGCAGCTGGAAGCTGAATGGAAGGAGCACCACCCACCACAGTGTCTCAAATGAATAATAAAATAAAGTTACTTATCTCATGTCAGCTTTTGATTTTTCAGTTAACACACATACAAATTGGTATAAAAGAGAAACCACAGGGTTCAATTCCGTGACTCCTCGGGGAAAAAAGAATTATGCAACAGTGACTGAAAAGATGGAATGAAATTATCAACAAGGTTGACTAAAGCTGATCTGATAAAGTAATCAAACCAATTGTTTCAGTCCATAGAGTGGGCATTCACTTACATATACAAAGGCCATGTAGCTTTGTGTTTATTCCAGTGTTTTAAATATAAGCGTTGGTTTAATCAGTGGGGGTAAACGTCCAGTTTCTCCCAAATTGAGGTAACAAAGATGGTGTGGTGTTCACATGAACTGATTCTGTATGATTCAAATACACATTTTGACATAGTGATATGATACACTGGTGTTCTTCTCAGTCTATTATTATAATTCTAGTTAAGCTTTTGTTTTTTCAATCAAAAATAGAAAGGACGAATGATACACGGATTTAGAACAATACGTTAGTGGATATTAACAGTTATTGATAAATAATGCTTTTTTTATTTTCTTTACATAGGAACAATCACAATCTGTAGTTCATTCTCAGTCAACTTAGGGCCCATTTACATGACAACGCCAGGTTGGGCTGGGCAGTAAACCGAAAATTTACCGATACCGAAATTTATGACTGTAACCGATGTCATTTTGCCCATGTCAGGACTTTTGGAGTTTTTAAACGAACAAAAGATGTGTAGTTTGATGATGTTCATGTCCATTTAAAGCTACAGTCCTGAGAATATATTTATATATTAAAGTTGTATAAATCTTTAAAATGATAGTGGGTTTCAATATTTTGATAAAAGGCTAGTGCTCCCCAACACTTATTTTTCTTAATCCCACCTTCCTCCCGTAGACCCCTATGCATTTCACACTGAGCTCCAAATCTTCTTGAACATGGGGCCGCGCACAGAGACCACTCCGTGTCTTCCCATTTACAGTCGCCATATTATGAGAGCATCAGTCATGCAGAAGTTGCTCACCTCCGAAATGTTGTTGTGGAAGGAATATTCACTCAGAATAGGAGTCCTAGACCCCTGGAAACCAACTCACTATGGTGTCAATACACTAGCTAGAAACCACCACGTCTCCAAATCCTTCCAGTGCGTTCGTTGAATTTCTGCAAGAGATGAAAACATCACACGATTACTGCAGTTTGGCAGATCACTCATGAGCGGGCCCAGCTGTTGGAAAACCCCCAGCTGAGCGAAGATTGTGAGGCGTGTCTTGGCTTTTATTAAAACAGGCATTGAATAATCATGAACATAAAGCAGTGGTTTAACATCTTCAACAAATCTACAATAGACAACATTATTTATGCATACACACAGAGTAACTTTATTGGTTCATATTGTTGCTGGGTTGTCTCATAAGTTATGCATGCCTAATTAATTATCTTCCTGTTATTCTACTTAAATCGTGACTTTACAAACCAGCTCTAACTAGATTTTCTGCTGACTATTCTTTCTTGCATCCTTACATTGTCCATTGTATGGTGATGCTTTCTGCACCCTAGGCCTGTGGTTTCCTACTCAATTTCCTGTCACTTTTGGATAATACTGATGTAACAAAAGGCTTAAGCTATGAGAAAAATAAAAAAAAATTTCATCAGCATCTTCTTAAAACTGTGGTTTGGGAATTTATCAACGTTTTATATATCTTAAAAACGGAAGTAACCTTAACCCCACTATCATTTTAAATACTTATAACTTTCTGGTTAACCTTCTGGAGTTAATGAAGCCAATATTATAATCTATTCAAAAGAAACAATTAATGTTAAAAGATTACAAATTCTCATGATTTAAAGTGCCCCTGGCATGAAATTCCCCGCGACGTTTGGCCCCTTTTTAGTCACACTCCAAGTACCTTAATACTGTATCAAAGGATCATTAGCCGTAACTCAGTCTTGTTGTAGAATTGCAGCCCCTACTAGGTGGCCCTTCTTTTAGCATTGGCACGGAATGACCGAGTTTTGGTGGGCGGGGCCCAAGCCATGCGCCTCTATTGTCAATTGAGTCTCTAACGTCTGTATCTGATTAAACATTGACAGACATGCATTTGCGCACCACAAATTGCCCAAATTCCAATATTACCCTATGTATGAAATGTAATTAGGTTTAGGTCTAATTATATTGTGTGTTGAACAATAATCTGTTTACAAATTACAGGGCTAGTAAAATATTTGATCATCCATCCACACATCCGTCCTTCATTACGTCTCTAGCTTCACCACGATTCATCATGTTTGGGAAACACTGGTATATAACAGCTGAAGGACATTATTGTGGAAATATAGGCTACTTACCTGTATAGGGAGATTTGCTGGTTCACGGAGGGTTGGTATTGATCCTGGTAAAAGTTTAAGTGGATCTGCAAATCCACTGCTGTAGTGTCCCAAGTTTATAAAACATCCATCAGAGAAATGTTTGCCACAAACGACCACGCGGTTCGGTAGTCGGTCGGGTACATTCCCTGCATAAATACAGTCCATCCACAAGCTTTTCAGTGGCTCGGAAGATGGGAGGACAGTGTCGATGCGGTTTGGACTTCATGTTGTCAGTTGTTTGCCTTTTACCGTAGCTCTCGTTGTTTAGGTTGTAATACCACCACAGGGGGAGCGACTTGGAGGGTGTAGTTCAGAGAAGGGGGTAGTTGGCTGGAACTCAGTGACGACATATGCCGAAACGTGTGGTCATATGCCGAACTGCAAAACAGCCCGTTTCTGAGTGCTAATTTCACTATGTAGGCAGACATACCCCGGGACAAAGGAAACACTAATCAGTCATTTTAACCCCTTAGGGGACATAGGCAGGCTGGGGAAACTCACAAATATGACCAAAAAACTCAAAAAATGCTAATTTCATGCCAGTGGCACTTTAAAGGAATCATAAAATGGCTTATATGACTTCATTATAAAGTTTATGCTACTTTTTAAACAATTTATAATCTTTTGAAGACATCCTCTTCTGGTTATATCCTGGTTTTCTGTGCTAGTCTGGGTGGAAGGTAAAACATCCTGTCCTAAAGTTCCTGTGTTTATCTAACTAAGCTGTATGGACATGTCAAACATCTCTTTAAGCAGTAAAAACACCTCAAAGCAGTTATAATAAAATCACCAATACATTTCACAAGTCCCAAAGTAATGTTTTATACCTTATTTCCCATCAAATTCCATAGCAAAAATACAATCGGGGGGTGCTCAATAGCGCTTGCTGCTTACTTCTTTGACTCACTGTGTCGTCACAGGTGATGCGCGTGCACAACTGCTGCGGTAGAGCTGGAGGGAGGGAAGGGGAGGGGAGGGGGGAGTGTTTTTAGAGGGGCTTTGGTACGTCGGATTAAAAAAAAATCTCTCTCCCTCAAATACTCCAGACTGCAGCTTTAAGATGCCACAAACCATAATACATTACATACTGGATGGGGTGGAATCATGAGACTACGTGCAGTCATTTAACTCCATCCCATCCAGCAGTGTTGCCAATTTAGCTACTTTGTCACTATATTTAGCGAGTTTTTAGAACCCTCTAGTGACAAATCTAGCGATTAGTTTGGTGTTGTTGGAGACTTTTAGAGATTCTGACGTAAAGAAAGTATCCTTGTTACCCTTCTCACTGAACAGCGGTGCTGCAGTGGGCTTCTCTCCCATCCTAGAGAGCTTACTGAAGACAGCCAGGCCTCTCGCTGCAGCCCTACTCACCCAGGTTGAGCAGCAGTCAGAGCAGCTGTAAACCCTACTGCGTCGGAAGCTGCCACTGGCTGATCCTACCTGCACTTAAATGTAAATTTAAAAATGTTTGTCTAAAATAAACGACAGTACACTAAAAAAATCCCTGATTTCACTATCATAACCTCAGTCACTTACTCACCTCATCCACTGTGTGTGTGCCTCTTAGTGACAGGCATCATGTCAGTCTAAACTGGATACTCCAAAATACATAAAGGAGTGGGAATCGAGCCCTGACATAAAAGGCTGGTTGAAGCCATTTATTGGAGATCATTTACTAACATACTGCCTGTAATGTAAGGTTGATTTTTAATGGCACAATTAGTGATATAAAAACATATGAGAACTCAAAAATATAGGCAAAATATAATATAAATATATAATTAAAAAAAATGTCCCTCACCTACAGAGCCCATTACAATTATATGCACATTATGCAAACAAGGCGCTGACATCATTTAGCGACTTCTAATGACTTTTGTTACCTCCAATAGCTACTTTCCATGCTGAGGAAACACTGGAAAAGCAAGACGGTGAGCAAATGGAGGATTCAAATATTAAAACGGCAGGGGTAGAGCTGGCCAAGGAGGAGGAGCCACAGCGCCATCTACAGATGTGGGGTAGTTATCGCCCATTTATCGTTATCAAGGTGAACTGCTCAATACATCGGGATATTAATTTGAGGCGATATAGCCCTAACAGTAACATTAAAACGCAAATGTTTTGTTGTATTTTGCCAGATTACATGCAGCAAATCATATGTGCAACACAGCCCTGGCTCAGAAATTTCATAAGGTTTTACTGCTTCCTACAGGCCTGGCATGCCCACTCCATCTTTTCCAATTCTATTTGCATTTTCATCTTCGATTTCATTTCACTGTTGTGCAAATACAATTTTGGATACACAACAGAAAGCGTTTTTTGGAAATGTCGTGTAAACAGGTGTCTTATATTTTGGATCAGAATGTCAAATGTGCAGGAGCATCAAGTATGGTAAGCTCCTGTGCTTTCCAGCGCTCATACTTTAAAAATGATCAAGATTGATGCAATTGGGCTCATAAGGCAGATTAATAGCTTTTTAAGGATGTACTAGTACTTGTGGAACCAGCTCCCAGTTTTAGTCCGTGAGCCAGGCACTGTCTACTTTTAAAGGCCATACTTAAAACTTTCCTTTTTGATTAAGCTTATAGTTAGTGGCTTAGGTTATCCTGAGGTATCTCTAGTTATGCCACTATAGGCTCAGACTGCTGGAGGACAGACTGACCACTTTTCACTCTACTTTCTTTTCCACTACTCTCGCGTTGCATTGCATACTTTTATTTCGACTGGTAACTCTGTTTTCTCTTAGCACATGTTTTGTAGCTGGAACATAGACAAATTACAAGATTCTTTATTCATGCCTAATTTTTTTTCTCATGTTACAGTATATAATACCATTGAAAATATGCTCCAGTAGCATATAAACTGCAGATCATAAAACATGTGTAGATGACCTGTACCAAGATTCCAGTTGATGAAGTGAAGTAGAGCAAAGTAACAGAGGCTTTATTGAAAAAATTGCTAGTTTTTTTTGCAGTTTGGTACAATTTTGCACAAACAGTGAAAGTGTCAATTTCTCAACTCCTGATCTGATTGTATTCAAGTTCAATTATATGCCTTACAAACATTTTTTTGGTAAAACATCCAACATATTTATCACCCCATCTAACTCTCCAACTGAAGAACATTTATTCAAATTCCAAATACAACAAAACTGGAACTATACATATGAAATGGATAACAAAACTGTTCACAACCCCCTCCTCTTATCAATGCAAATGTTCTTATATGGATGGTAATGTGCTTTGCATGCAGTAACAATATGATGGTAGAGTGGCCTGATTTTGCATAGACGGCTGTAATCAGGGGTGTTTATTTTCATTGTCCTCGTTCACAAAGCTGAGGTGCAGTGACCACAAGATTGCCTCAAACTGTTTTCTCTGCATAGTGTTATGGGATAATTGAAAATTATATGGCCACTCACCCCTCCAGCAGTCAGCCCTGTGCTGCACATTTACAACTTCGGTGTATATGTAGCGGCTGGGTACTCTCTCTTGCGTTGTGTTGTCACAAATCACTCATGGAACGTCTTCGTTTGGCATCTCTTAGCCATTTATTCCAGCATCTGGCAATTAAAGAAAACACCTCAGCTTTCTCTCACAGCTCTATCAGCAAGAAGCTCCAAGGACATGAGGACAGCTCTAAACACACATGAGGACAGCTCTCAACACACTGATAAAATAAAATGAACAGAATTTCAAAATAAAGGTGTGTACCTGGCAATCAAAGAAAACACACAGCTCTATCAGCAAGAAGCTCCAAGGACTAGAAACAAAATTATAAACAAAAAAAGTCAGCATAATTAGCCACACTCCACATGTTCATCATGCAAGCTGACAATATACTAGCTAATGTAACTTTGCAGCTTTGTGGGTTTCCATAACAAGCGTAGAAAACCCTTTTTTAACCACACAATTAAACTGAACAACCTTTAAGCAAGTGACCAGACTTAAAGGTAATTTTGTTTTACATGCTTTAACAAATACTGAACTTTATGCTAGCCTCTCTGCAGAGCTTCTTGCAGTACAACTTACCATGAGGACAGCTCTCAACACACTGATGAGGGAGAGGAATTTCCCCACTCTGCTAAAGTGCATGTACCACTCCTAAAGCTGTCCCCATGGAAACTCACAATGAAGTGGAACCATAAACATTGTTTTAAAATAAAACTGCCCAAAACTACAGAAATGGCAATTGGAATCAATATCACTGCTACATATATAATGATAGGAAAACATAAGTCTGTTACAGTGAGGGGAGTCCAAAGGAACCTTCTGCCAGCCTCTTTCCTTTTTGTAGCATTGGTATTGTCGATAATTGTCCAAATTACAGATGAACTGAAGAAGAGCTGGAAGAGAGAGAGGGGAGACCATGCTGCTGTTTGGTCAAATGTAGGGCCCGGTGGCCTCGTGGGAAGGAACCTAAAATACTCAGGAGGGCTGTCCTCATGTCTGTGGCACCACGCTCAGCAGACCTCTTTGGACAGCCGTTGCCTTTGCTTTTCCCATTTTTGCCTTCTTGGTTGGCTGCGCAGAAGTTGAAGGCCTTGGAGGCATTTAGTCTTCATCCTCACTAAAACAAGATGACAGAAAAACCACATACACACTCTTTCAGGCAGCTGTGTCTCTCTGTATGACGTTCCAGCAGTCTGCTTGGGCATGGTTTAGCGGTGCCGAGTAAGCTAAGGATGAATACCGAGGTGACGGAAAGAATATTATGACAGAAAAAGAGAAAAATATACATAGAAACTACAGATAAAACCCACAAATATATTTACACACATCTACACAAATCTAACACACACACGCGTTACAAAAATTGTCTTTATACAAACATCTAACACAATTAGAAAACATAGATCTATATAAAATGGCTGACAGAGAAAGGCATTAGCACTAGCTAGTTGGGACATAGGCCTACCTCTCTTCCTCCAGTAAAATTTGGTTTTCCTCTTCTGATGACAAGTCCAACACAAACCTCTGATGAACTATCATTCCAAAAAACCGCCAGTGCTTCGTCAGTGATGATTCTCTTCTCTTGAAGAGTTTAACAGTTTTGAACTTTGTTTTCATAACATTTCACTTTTTTATTTAAAATATCATCTGTAATGTTTTGTTAGTGACTCTCAATCAAATATTTAGGTTTATTTTTCACAGGTGACAGACAGGTGAGCTTGGGAACAGGACAACTGGAACTTGGAGATTCAAAACACTGGAAGGAGCGGATGAGAAGTTAGTTGGTTGCTTAGAGTGACGATTGTTTTAGACTGGTTTGTTATGAGGGCTTACTTGTATTTCCTGAGACAGGTTCTTTGGGAAGGTAAGTAGGAGTCCGTCACTGAGTTTGGCTGGAGATGAGTGCCCGCTGTGACTATTCCCCGATCCAGATTCTTGTAGGGAGTGGTTGGTTGATTCTGAATCTTGTATCTGTTCTTTGCAGGTGGAGTATGTGGCGTTTGAGGGTGGACTGGTGGATGGCTGCGGAGGACGGTTGCAGGTAAGTTCTGACCTTTGTTTCCAGGCAGGAGCGGCAGGAGGCTGACCAGGAAGATTCCAGTGGAACCGACACAGAGGCGAGTGTGGGACTCCAGGAAGGATATGTCCAGGGACGTCGAGGAAGCCAGAAAGGACCATTAGCAGGATCTGCAGGACGATAGGAGCGTAAATACAATCAGGAGTTTTTCTGAAAGTGTTTGTACAGAGAGCAGACTAAAGTTGGCCTTGTACCACGCTAGGAAGTGAGAACCGTCTAGCGTCAGCCTCCTGGAGCCACTCCCCTTTTAAACTGGAGCTGTAATCAGGCTTGATGGGTGACACCTGGAAGCAGCACCCGCCAATCACACCCTGAGGAGAAAAGGTAAGCAGAAAACAGCACCGCCCAAACAGCAACAGATTTCTAACATCTTCATCTTTATTTATGTTTAAAAATATGTTGTGTTGCATTTTTTGGGAAAAAGATTTGAAGATTTTAAAAATGCATTTTCAACAATAAATTTTCTTAAAATGGAATTCTATACTTTTTTAGAGTTTATGTTCTGCTGCAGTATCTGGAATGTGAGAATGTTCAAAAACAGTAATTTTGGCATATAAACAGAAGAAAATAATATTCCACATGAAATATCGTTATCGCACATGCTTCAGATTATATCGCAATATAAACTCAGCAAAAAAAGAAACGTCCTCTGACTTTCAACTGTTTTTACTTTCAATCCAATTCAATTCAGTTTATTTATATAGCGCCAATTCACAACAGATGTCATGTCAAGGCACTAAACAAGAAGTCATTTCAATATATTTATACAAACATTCCAATCAGTTAAAAAGTTTCCTATTTAAGGAATCCCAGCAGATTGCGTCAGTCATTGGCGTGAGGTTGGGCCCCGTTGATGCAGACTTTCCAACCACAGCAATCGTTCAGCAATCCCTCACACTGAGCAAGCATGTAGCGACGGTGGAGAGGAAAAACTCCCCTTTAACAGGAAGAAACCTCCAACAGAACCAGGCTCAGTAGGAGCGGCCATCTGGCACAACCGTCTGGGGGTTTGAGAAGACAGAGCAGAAACACAGAAGGAACAGAAGATCTGATATAAGAGAACTTTCTATGTTACAGAAAGTAAAAAGTTAATAACAGGACACAGTGGATGTTCAGTTACTGGGGGGATCATCCCAGTCGATGCCCCCCGTCCAACAGGGCATTGTAGCCAAGCAGGATACCAGACCAGGTATATCTTCTATGGAGAGAAAAACACTGAGAGAAAACAAAGTTAACAGTCGAAACAGAATGTACTGTAATACAACTGGAGAGTCGTAGGAGAAAAGGAAGTAGCAGAGTGAAGAAAATTGGTAAGTCTGTCATCCAGCAGTCTAAGCCTATAGCAGCATAACTACAGAGATAGCTCAGGATGACCTAAGCCACTCTAACTATAAGCTTTATCAAAAAGGAAAGTTTTAAGCCTGGCCTTAAAAGTAAACAGAGTGTCTGCCTCACGGACTAAAGCTGGGAGCTGGTTCCACAGGAGAGGAGCCGGATAACTAAAAGATCTGCCTCCCATTCTACTTTTAGAAATCCTAGGAATTACAAGTAAACCTGCAGTCTGAGAGCGAAGGGCTCTGTTAGGAACATATGGAACAATCAGATCTCTGATGTATGATGGAGCTTGATTATTAAGGGGTTTGTATGTAAGAAGAAGGATCTTAAATTCTATTCTGGATTTAACAGGGAGCCAATGAAGGGAAGCTAAAACAGGAGAAATGTGATCTCTCTTTTTAATATTCATCAAAACTCTTGCTGCCGCATTTTGGATCAACTGAAGGCTTTTAATGGCATTTTGTGGACTACCTGATAGTAAAGAATTACAGTAGTCCAGCCTTGAGGTAACAAATGCATGGACTAGTTTCTCAGCATCACTCCTGGAAAGGATGTTTCTAATTTTAGCAATATTCCGGAGGTGAAAGAAAGAAATCCTAGAAACCTGTTTAATATGGGATTTAAATGTCAAGTCTCGGTCAAAAATAACGCCGAGGTTCTTTACGTTATTACTGGGGGCCAATTTAATGCCATCCAGATGAAGTGATTGACTAATCAGTTTCTGTTTAAGAACTTCTGGTCCAAAGACAGCAACTTCTGTTTTGTCAGAATTTAAATGCAAAAAGTTTAGGGTCATCCATGTTTTTATGTCTTCCAGACATGCCTGTAATCTACCTAACTGACTGGGTTCATCAGGATTTATGGATAAATATAGTTGTGTATCATCTGCATAGCTGTGGAAATTTATCCCATGCTGTCTAATGATTCTACCAATTGGGAGCATATATATGGTGAACAGAATTGGTCCAAGCACAGAACCCTGTGGAACTCCACAAGTAACTCTTGAGAGTGAAGAAGATTTATCATTTAGATGAACAAACTGGAATCTATCAGACAAATATGATTTAAACCAGCCTAGTGCTGTTCCTTTGATCCCTGCAACATGTTCAAGCCTTTCTAAGAGAATATTATGATCGACTGTGTCAAAAGCAGCACTGAGATCTAACAAAACCAGAACAGACACAAGTCCATTATCTGAGGCCATGAGAATATCATTAGTAACCTTCACCAGTGCTGTTTCAGTGCTATGATGAGCTCTAAAACCTGACTGAAACTCTTCAAACAGCGTGTTATTGTTTAAATGCTCACAGACTTGATTAGCAACAATTTTCTCAAGGACTTTGGATAAGAAAGGAAGGTTAGATATAGGTCTGTAATTCACTAAGTCATCTTGATCAAGGGAAGGTTTCTTGAGTAAAGGTTTAATTACAGCTATTTTAAATTCCTGTGGTACGTATCCGTTTACTAAGGATAGATTCATCATATCCAAAATGGGGCCAGGAACCAAATGGAACACTTCTTTAAATAATTTGGTTGGAATTGGGTCCAACATACAAGTTGAAGGTTTAGATGAGGCTAATATTTTTGATAATTCCGAAACCTCGACTGAATCAAAACAGCCTAAGCACAACTGAGGATCTACAGTTCTTTCCGATACTGCCTCATTTACTGAGGCAGAAGTAATCATGTTTGATAGGATGCCAATTATTTTATTTTTAATAGAATTAATTTTATTTACGAAGAAATCCCATAAAATCATCACTGCTAAGAGCTGGGGGAATAGTTGGCTCAACAGAGCTATGACTCTGTGTAAGTTTGGCAACTGTACTAAAAAGAAACCTAGGATTGTTTTTATTCGCCTCTATTAATGATGAAAAATATGCTGTTCTAGCTTGTCGAAGGGTCTTTTTATACAGCAGCAGACTGTTATTCCAGGTTAAATAGGAATCCTCTAGGTGTGTAGAGCGCCATTTTCTCTCCAACTTCCTAGTATTCTGCTTTAAAGTACGCAACTCTGCGTTGAACCAAGGAGTCAGCCTCCTATGGCTAACCACTTTCTTTTTTAAGGGGGCTACACTATCTAATGCCAAACGCAATGAGGACGTAACGCTGTGAACCAGATCATCAATTTCTGAAGGGTTAGAGATAGAATCGCTGCCATCCACTGTGTTACCCTGAGACACTAAGGAAAGTAAGAATGGAACAGATTCTTTAAAAATTGTTACAGCATTGTCTGATAAAGCTCTACTATAATGAAATTTTCTTTCAGATTTAAGATGGTCAGTTAAAGTAAATTCAAAAGTTATTAAGAAGTGGTCAGACAGGACCGGGTTATGTGGGTGGACTGTTATTTCCTCACACTCAATACCGTATGTCAGTACAAGGTCCAAAGTGTGTTTGCCCGAGTGGGTCGATCCCTGTACTTTTTGAGTAAAGCCAATTGAGTCTAAAATAGCACTAAAGGCTGCATTTAGGCTATCAGTTTCAGTTTCCACATGAATATTGAAGTCCCCCACTATAATGACCCTATCAGTATTTAATACTAAATCAGATAAAAAATGTGAGATCTGATCCAAGAATTGAGAGTAAGGGCCTGGTGGACGATACAAAACCACAAACAAAAATGGTCTTAATGTTTTGCCACTTGGATGAGGAAAATTAAGGGTTAGATGTTCAAAAGAACTGTAGCTATCAATTGGTCTGGGACTAATTAGTAAATCAGAACGGAAAATGGTTGCAACTCCTCCCCCTCGCCCAGTATTTCTAGGAATGTGAAAATTTAAATGACTGGAAGGAGTTGACTCATTTATACTGACATAATCCTCCTGCTGCAACCAGGTTTCTGTGAGACAAAGGAAATCAATGTGATTATCACAAATCAAGTCATTTACTAACAAAGTCTTTGAGGAGAGAGATCTTATGTTTAATAAACCACATTTAATAGATTTATTTTTCTGTTCAGTCAAAGTTGTATTTATTTTTATGAGACTTCCATAATTTGCTTTTGTTGGCTTAACTTTTAATCCATTTAATTTTGGCCGTGGGCAAGACACTGTTTCTATAGAGTAATGGGTGGGTAACAGTACAGAAGCAGCAGAGAGGTGGGTTAAACTACGACTCTGCTTCCTGGTCTGGACCCTGGGTTGTCAGTGTTTTGGAGGACTAATAAATTTGGCCATATTCCTTGAAAGAAGAGCTGCATATATATATATATATATGTGTGTGTACAAACAGAGTTATTTATTATTTATAGATTATGTTTATAGAAGGCCATCCAGTCTACATTTGAATGATTTTTTAGCATATAAGATATGATGTTTGAAAATCATGAGTTGGAGGAGAACAGCAAAGGGTTAAACTAGGTTTAACAAGCCAACTTGACCAGAGTCCAAGATGTATAAGGCCATACTCTAAGTGAAACTTTCTCTGAGCAACAGATTTAAAAAATAAATAACATTAGTTTTCAAAGCCATGCTGCTGTCAACATAAAGTTCAGCGACTCACCTATATACTATATACTGCACCATTATACAAATAAATTCTTTAAAAATCATACAATGTGATTTGTCTCTCAAAATTGAAGTCTGTCTATGATGAAAATTACAGACCTCTCTCATATTTTTAAGTGGGACAACTTGGACAATCAGTGGCTGCAAAATATTTTTGCCCCACTGTATGTAGTATTGCAGCTGAAATGAAAACTTAAATCAGGCAAAATTCTCTTAATGTGTTGCTCTCCAACTTTGAAGAGGCTTTGTCAATTTCACCCTAAGAACACTCTTCACAGCTGAAAGAGGAAAGAGCTGGTGTGGTCTTCTATAGCCCATCTGCATTGTGTAGTTTATTCAGAGATGCAAACCTTAGCCAGTGTTTTTGACTGACTCCTTCTCTTTTAGGTTTTGTGGCCTTTCTATCATCTCAAAAGAGTCTGCTAATTTTCCTCTGACATCAACAAGACATTTTGAAAAACTTCTGCTTGATTGATGTTTTCTTTTTTTCAGACCTTTCTGAACCCAAAATATGTTTTCTTCCCCATTCTGATGGTTGTCCTGAAAGGGAGAACAACCAGCCTGGAATTCCTGCTCCATTACCTGATGGAGGGGTTACTGTTGGCCTTCTCTCTTCCAGGAAAGAGTGAGGGTTAGGATGCCACAAACCTCCGCTAAGGACCCAATGTGGATTGCCTTCCACATGGACATATAATATAAACATTCTAGAACTGAGGCACTCTTGGTGGCAGCATGTCAGAGTAGCTCTTTTATATTAGTTCTGATGTTTTCTTGTTATAGACATCAGAATTTTTTGGTTCAGGCATTTCATGTTCTGACAATTATTCCCTCTGGTTTTGGATGCTGTGCCATTGGATAAATTGTATTAGTTTTTTTTACTTGCAGATACTTGTTATGATGTGTAACTATGAAAACAAGATATTGCTTATTTATACAACTGAAAGCAGCTGATTGGCAACTCAAACATTCAAAAAATGGCTGAGCTATGACCCCAAATCCCAGAGGAGTTTAAACAAGACCAAAGAGCAGAGAGAAAAGAAGGAGGTTTAAACCATCTTCTCCATCGATCATAATGGGCAAGGATAATTGACCCGTAAATCCTTGTTTCCTGCTTGCCTGTCAGTTTGACCCTGTTTCACTTCTCTCTACCTGAGTTTCTAACCATATGATCTGACAGACATTTGAAGAGGAGCGGCAAAAGCAAATGAGGTGGTTTAACAGTGCTTGCCAACAACTGATGGTATCATCCTGGTAATGTTACCAAGGAACATCGTCTCTGTTGGCATTCAATTCTCCCCCATACGTACTGAACAGCCTGCATTTCCCAGCATTCATAGTATTTGGGCCGCAGATGCTGATGTCACAAAGGTCATATACATGACAACTTCCTTAATATTTAGATTAATAATAAATTATTGATCAGATCATTAATGGTTGTGTGAGCTAAACAGTGATTCCTGTTGCACAACACGACATGACAATCATGAGCCTGTCATACAGTAACAGTCTGAGTCAGAGGTCTTTTTAAATTCATTGCAAGACTTCCTGAGAATTGTTGCTGACCATGTCCGTCCCTTTATGACCACAGTGTACCCATCTTCTGATGGCTACTTCCAACAGGATAATACGCCATGTCATAAAGCTCAAATCATCTCTTGAACATGACAATGAGTTCACTGAACTCAAATGGCCTCCACAGTCACCAGATCTCAATCCAATAGAGCACCTTTGGGATGTGGTGGAACGGGAGATTCGCATCATGGATGCGTGATGCTATCATGTCAATATGGAACAAAATCTCTGAGGAATGTTTCCAGTACCTTGATGAATCTATGCCATGAAGGATTAAGACAGTTCTGAAGGCAAAAGGGGGTCCAACCCGGTACTACGGAGGAGTGCCAGTGAATATTTATATATATATATATATATATATATATATATATATATATATATATATATATATATATATATATATATATATATATATATATATATATGTATATATATATATATATATATATATATATATATATATATATATATATATATATATGAGCGGCAGTTCTGTGGGCGAAAATGCCTTGTTTATGCCAGAGGTCATAGGAGAATGGCCAGACTGGTTTGAGCTGATAGAAAGGCAACAGTGACTCAAATAACCCTTTGTTACAACCAAGGTATTCAAAAGAGCACCTCTGAATGCACAACATGTGGAACCTTGAAGCAGATGGGCAACAGCAGCACAAGACCACCCCGGGTGCCACTCCTGTCAGCTAAGAACAGGAAACTGAGGCTACAATTGGTACAGGCTCACCAATATCTGGTGCGACTTTCGGATGGTAGGGTCAGAATTTGGCGTCAACAACATGAAAGCATAGATCCATCCTATATATATATATATATATATATGTATATATATATGTATATATATATATATATATATATATATATATATATATATATATATATATATATATATATATATATATATATATATATATATATATACACAGCGCCGATTCACAACAGATGTCATTTCAAGGCACTTAACAAGAAATCATTTCAAAACATTTATACAACCATTCCAATGAGTTAAAAAGTTTTCTATTTAAGGAATCCCAGCAGATTGCGTCAGTCATTGGCGTGAGGTTGGGCCCCGTTGATGCAGACTTTCCAACTACAGCAATCCTTCAGCAATCCCTCATACTGAGCAAGCATGTAGCAACGGTGGAGAGGAAAAACTCCCCTTTAACAGGAAGAAACCTCCAACAGAACCAGGCTCAGTAGGAGCGGCCATCTGCCACGACCGTCTGGGGGTTTGAGAAGACAGAGCAGAAGCACAGAAGGAACAGAAGATCTGATATAAGAGAACTTTCTATGTTACAGAAAGTAAAAAGTTGATAACAGGACACAGTGGATGTTCAGTTACTGGGAGGATCATCCCAGTCGATCCCCCCCATCCAACAGGGCATTGCAACCAAGCAGGATACCAGACCAGGTATATCTTCTATGGAGAGAAAAACACTGAGAGAAAACAAAGTTAACAGTCGAAATAACAGAATGTACTGTAATACAACCGGAGAGTCGTAAGAGAAAAGGAAGTAGTAGAGTGAAGAAAATTGGTAAGTCTGTCCTCCAGCAGTCTAAGCCTATAGCAGCATAACTACAGAGATAGCTCAGGATGACCTTAGCCACTCTAACTGTAAGCTTTATCAAAAAGGAAAGTTTTAAGCCTGGCCTTAAAATTAAACAGAGTGTCTGCCTCACGGACTAAAGCTGGGAGCTGGTTCCACAGGAGAGGAGCCTGATAACTAAAAGATCTGCCTCCCATACTACTTTTAGAAATCCTAGGAACTACAAGTAAACCTGCAGTCTGAGAGTGAAGTGCTCTGTTTGGAACATATGGATCAATTAGATCTCTGATGTATGATGGAGCTTGATTATTAAGGGCTTTGTATGTAAGAAGAAGGATCTTAAATTTTATTCTGGATTTAACAGGGAGCCAATGAAGGGAAGCTAAAACAGGAGAAATGTGATCTCTCTTTTTAATATTCATCAGAACTCTTGCTGCCGCATTTTGGATCAACTGAAGGCTTTTAATGGCATTTTGTGGACTACCTGATAGTAAAGAATTACAGTAGTCCAGCCTTGAGGTAACAAATGCATGGACTAGTTTCTCAGCATCACTCCCGGACAGGATGTTTCTAATTTTAGCAATATTCCGGAGGTGAAAGAAAGAAATCCTAGAAACCTGTTTAATATGGGATTTAAATGTCAAGTCTCTGTCAAAAATAACGCAGAGGTTCTTTACGTTATTACTGGGGGCAAATTTAATGCCGTCCAGATGAAGTGATTGACTAATCAGTTTCTGTTTAAGAACTTCTGGTCCAAAGACAACAACTTCTGCTTTGTCAGAATTTAAAAGCAAAAAGTTTAGGGTCATCCATGTTTTTATGTCTTCCAGGCATGCCTGTAATCTACCTAACTGACTGGGTTCATCAGGATTTATGGATAAATATAGTTGTGTATCATCTGCATAGCTGTGGAAATTTATCCCATGCTGTCTAATGATTCTACCAATTGGGAGCATATATATGGTAAACAGAATTGGTCCAAGCACAGAACCCTGCGGAACTCCACAAGTAACCCTTGAGAGTGAAGAAGATTTATCATTTAGATGAACAAACTGGAATCTATCAGACAAATATGATTTCAACCAGCCCAGTGCTGTTCCTTTGATCCCTGCAACATGTTCAAGCCTTTCTAAGAGAATATTATGATCGACTGTGTCAAAAGCAGCACTGAGATCTAACAAAACCAGAACAGACACAAGTCCATTATCTGAGGCCATGAGAATATCATTAGTAACCTTCACCAGTGCTGTTTCAGTGCTATGATGAGCTCTAAAACCTGACTGAAACTCTTCAAACAGCTCGTTACAGTTTAGATGCTCACAGACTTGATTAGCAACAATTTTCTCAAGGACTTTGTTCTTCCATTGTTAACCATGGTGACCTGCAAAGAAATGCGTGCAGCCATCATTGCGTTGCATAAAAATGGCTTCACAGGCAAGGATATTGTGGCTACTAAAATTGCACCTAAATCAACAATTTATAGGATTATCAAGAACTTCGAGTAAAGAGGTTCAATTCTTGTTAAGAAGGCTTTAGGGCGTCCAAGAAAGTCCAGCAAGTGCCAGGATCGTCTCCTAAAGAGGATTCAGCTGCGGGATCGGAGTGCCACCAGTGCAAAGCTTGCTCAGGAATGGCAGCAGGCAGGTGTGAGAGCATCTGCACGCACAGTGAGGTAAAGACTTTCGGAAGATGGCCTGGTGTCAAGAAGGTCAGCAAATAAGCCACTTCTCTCCAAAAAAAACATCAGGGACAGATTGATCTTCTGGAGAAAGTATGGTGAATGGACTGCTGAGGACTGGGGCAAAGTCATATTCTCCCATGAAGCCTCTTTCCGATTTTTTGGGGCATCTGGAAAAAGGCTTGTCCGGAGAAGAAAAGGTGAGGGCTACCATCAGTCCTGTGTCATGCTAACAGTAAAGCATCCTGAGACCATTCATCTGTGGGGTTGCTTCTCATCCAAGGGAGTGGGCTCACTTAGAATTTTGCCCAAAAACACAGACATGAATAAAGAATGGTACCAAAACACCCTCCAACAACAACTTTTTCCAACAATCCAACAACAGTTTGGTGAAGAACAATGCATTTTCCAGCACGATGGAGCACCGTGCCATAAGGCAAAAGTGATAACTAAGTGGCTCGGTTTCCAAAACGTTGGCATTTTGGGTCCATGGCCTGGAAACTCCCCAGATCACTCCCATTGAGAACTTGTGGTCAGTCCTCAAGATGCGGTTTGGACAAACAAAAACCCTTCCATTCTGACAAACTCCAAGAAGTGATTATGAAAGAATGGGTTGCTATCAGTCAGGATTTGGCCCAGAAGTTGATTGAGAGCATGCCGAGTCAAATTGCAGAGGTCCTGAAAAATAAAGGCCAAGACTGCAAATACTGACTCTTTGCACAAATGTCATGTAATTGTCAATAAAAGCCTTTGAAACGTATAAAGTGCTTGTAATTATATTTCAGTACATCACAGAAACAACTAAAACAAAGATCTAAAAGTAGTTTTGCAGCAAACTTTGTGAAAACTAATATGTGTGTAATTCTCAAAACTTTTGGCCACAGCTGTAGTTCAGCCTTGAGGTAACAAATGCATGGACTAGTTTCTTAGCATCACCCCTGGACAGGATGTTTCTAATTTTAGCAATATTCCGGAGGTGAAAGAAAGAAATCCTAGAAACCTGTTTAATATGAGATTTAAATGTCAAATATATATATATATATATATATATATATATATATATATATATATATATATATATGATAGATAGATAGATAGATAGATAGATAGATAGATAGATAGATAGATAGATAGATAGATAGATAGATAGATATTTGAATAGAGTTTAATGACAAGAGCTCACAAGATGAGCTTCACTCTCTGAAATGAATGACAACATTTAGTGAATTTTTTCATGATAATTTAATCTTTTAGATCCACCTGTATAGTCTAGTCTTGATAACTTTGCTTCTCTAATAAAAAGGATCAAAATTAAAACAGATTTAGTTCCAGTCTCATTTATTAGTGGTAAATATTTCTCCGTTTGTTCTCTTCCTTTCTGTTAGCTGGAGAAACACTCGGAGTAAAGTCTGTGCTCTGCGTCATTCAGACTTGTTGTCACATCTATCAGCTTTCCATCACAACTAGGTGTTAAGAGAGGCTGCTGATTTAGGCTTTGTGGATTTCATGGATTTCATTAGGCTGCTAGTTTATTAGTTGGTGTAATATAGCTTTCAAGTTGTTACTCTTAACCTTTGTAATTTCTCTGCAAGTTTTATTTTCTCAAACCAAGTTGACAGCTTTTGTGATCACAAAGAAATCGGTATGAATGAGGTTTATAACTTTTTTCACCATTTCTAATGTTTCTTTACTGAATGTAATCTTCCTGAGACTAATTGTTAGTGGTTAAAGTTTTCAATCAACCTCTCTCTGTCTGGCTGTAATAACAAATATTATTCAATGTAGGCCTTTAAAAGTCCAGTATTTAACAGTTCTTTAGAGCAGACAATAAGAACTGGAATATTTCTTTTTAATTCTTATCTGACCACCAATAGTGACACTATTCCCTTTCTTCAAGACACCTATACAGTGGGGCAAAAACGTATTTGGCAGCCACCGATTGTGACTTTTATACAGATAACAATTTCAAACACATGTCTATCCTCCACTCGTTACCTGTATAAATGTCACGTTTGAAAGTTAGGAAAATATGGGTATGGTCAGTTTATCTTCTAAAATATAATCTTCTCTGTGGGCTGCCATCTTTGAATCATGTGAGTGGAGACTAGTGCTGTGTTGAAAAATGAATATATTCTCATAAAGTCCAAAAATCAGTTTAATTGTTTAACAATGTTTGCCCTGTTTTACAGCTAAAATAGGAAGGAAGTCCAGGCAGCCATTTTAAGGCTTAGGTTTTTCCCGGTTAACGGTTACTCACACAGTGTTGCGTCATTGCATTACAGCCATATACATTAAGGTAACAGTTTGAAAAAAATCCTTAATAGGGCTAAGGCAAAGCCGGAGTCTGTGCAGTAGCCTATTATAAAATATAATACGGTGTGGCCATTCTGGATCAGATGGTAAATATTTAGTAAAGTGTGGTACACGGAGATGGCCCGCTGCTGGGTTTAATAATGTAGAACTGCACCGGCACCTAAAATGTGCGACTGCTGCAAATTTCTGCAGCAGTCCGGAGCAGAGCTTCACGCAGAGTTTACGGAGGGGCAACACGCGACAGACATCAAAACAGCTGGAATAAGGTTTAAATCAAAGCCATCAGGTTCCAAAAGAACAACAGGTTCAGAAAAGGAGGCAGTGTTTGGTGCAGAGAAGCTGCACTTAAAATAAAACATCCCACACCTGCACCAGATGCTGCAAAGCTGTGTGTGGGACTTGCGCCAAACGCAGTCACCTATTCTGCTTGCATGTTGTAAATGGTTTTATTAGCCTTATTGTAAATAGTGTAAGAAATACAACATAACTATTGTTTGCATTCCTAGCTCTTTTTACAGATTTTTGATAATTGACATTTATATTTTGTTTCTGTGATGAATCTGACTGAAATTGTTGAGTTGTTGCAATATATCTTTGTTAGATTTTTACACTTGTATAGGTCTATATATGCTGTAATAGTTAGTGTTAGGATTCAGTTGCTGTGTGCTGGGAATTTGGGTGTGTCTGTTTGTGTGTCTCTACCTCTGTGCAGGGGCAGGAGCTGCACCAGCTGATCCTCATCAGCCTGATCAGTGCTGGAGCTTAAAAGAGGAGCGGTTCCCTGAGGCTGACACCAGAGGGTTAACTCATCTAGTGTGGTTACAGGCCGCTTAGTGATTTCCCACTGCACTGAGAAATACTTTTTGTGAAAGACTTACTTACCTTCCTTGTCCTCCTCACAGATTCTTGGATGCTCCTTCTGTGCCCTCGTTTCCTCGCTAAACATAATGGAAGATTTTCAGTCACAACTTCCACAATATTAACCACTTACCTGTCCTCCTCAGTTCCGCTCTCTGACCCGGATCCACGTTCTGACGACTTTTTCCTGCTCCAGAACCTCAAATAAATCTTTTTAAATAAATTATTTGTTGTCTGTGGTTGCTGCCTGATTCAGTTTTCAGACGTAATCAAATTAAAAATAGTCCGTTTGGGTGTCGTTATGTTTTAAAACATTGTTTGGCTAATTAAATTAAGTATTATCTTAGTTGTAAACATTTAAGGTGTATTACTGAGATTTAAATGAGATAATCAAAATGACTGCATGAGACCATTCTAGTTGTAACAAAATAGTGGCCTTTCTAGCAAAAAAGTGGAAAAGTATCAACATTTTTATTGGTAGAGTCTTAATTGTGCACATGGCTTGCTATAGCCCATTTTCACAGATATACCTTGTCAGCTTTAAGTTTGTTCAAGATTTCTTTATCACTTCCATGGTCTTGCAGAAACTGCACTGGTCATTTTGCCTCTCCATCATACAGTATATTAGACATTCTTAATTTAAAAGAGTTGTTCACATCTCAAGGCTCAAATGTAAAGGATAGATCAAAACAATGCTGTACAGTTTAGAAACAGTTCACAGTTTACAAAAAAATCCAACATTTTTTTTTTGCAGGTAAATGTCAATAGAAGTTCAAGAAGAATCTATGAAAGTAATTTTTATAACTGTAACATGCAACAGAGAATCTGGTTATGTAGAGACTTGTAACATCAGCACCATGGACAGAGGTTTATTTTGTCACGAATGTCAATGGCAGCAAATTGATCAAATAATAGCCACAAGAAAAAGACAGGCAGAGATAACTGCCTGCATTTAGCAGCCGTTGCAACACTCATTTTTGCTCTTGATAAATGCAAAGAGGATATGTGAGGATCTAATACACCTTTTGCACATGTGTGTTAATGTGATTTCTTACTCTATGAAGTTTTGGTTTTTCATGAGCAAGTGCTTTTTAAGCAGTGGCTTCTTCCTGCTCTGCATGCGGCTGTCTACAGAACAGATGATAATCCAAGCTTTTATCGCAACATGACTACATTATTGCAACTCACTTCATACTGTGATCAGCCAGGCTTCTCTTACACCTTCAACTCATTAAGAAGGCTTTCACCTGTGCTGTCTTCTCTTCACTGGCTGTCTGTGAGCCAAATAATTAATTTTAAAATTGTATTCTTGACTCATTAAATGCATCAATGGTCTGGCTCCTCCATACCTCTTTGGCTTGCCTTATGTTTCACCAAAGGTCCTTAGATCAGCTGACCAGCTTTTTGATGGTTGTACCTAAAATTAGGCCAAACCTTGTGGCTCCAAAACTATGGAGCAAGTTGCCATTCAATATTAGTCAGTCTTCTTCCCCTGCTGTTTTTAGGCCTCTCTTAAAAACACATTTGTTTTCAATGGCTTTTGACACAGTTGGACTTGGTTTGTTGTTTCTGTTTTTGTTTTACTACAATCTCTGTAGTACATTTTGTTGTGCTTTTATAGTTTATCATTATATTATATTAGCATTTTGTGTCTTGATTTGGCCTTTTTTAGTACTGTACAGCCCTTTATTAAACAATTAGTTTTTAAATGTGCTTCCAAAAATGGATTTGGATATTTTAATTGCTCACAATGGCAATTAGTATTTTGTCTGCATATGGATTAAGCTTGTAATAATTTACATAACCAAATCTAAGAAATTATAAGTGTTCTCAATATCCGTGTAAAGATGTGGCTTTGCAAATCTAAGGACCATTTTAAACATTAATTCTATCCATCCATCCATCCATCCATCCATCCATTCACTAATCTGGGGTCGGGTCACAGGGGCAGCAGTTTAAACAGAGAAACCCAGACAGCCCTCTCCCAGCCCCTTGGGCCAGCTCCTCTGGAGGATTCCCAAGGGGTTCCCAGGCCAGCCAAGAAACATAGTCCCTCCAGCATGTCCAGGGTCTTTCTCTGGGTCTCCTCCAGGTGGGATGTGCCTCACCAGCGAGACATCCAGGAGCCCGAGCCACCTCAACTGACTCCTCTCGATGTTGAGGAGTAGTGGCTCCACTCTTAGCCCCTCCCGGAGGACAGAGCTTCTCACCCTATACCTAAGCGAGAGCACAGATACCCTGAGGAGGAAACTGATTTCAGCCGCTTGTATCCGTTCTTTTGGTCACTACCCAGACCTTGTGACTACAAATGAGGGTAGGAACTTAGAATGACCGGTAAATCGAGAGCCTTGCCTTTCGCCTCAGCTCTCTCTTCACCACAACAAACCGGTACAGCCCCCGCATAACTGTAGATGCCCTACCAATCCGCCTATTGATCTCCCACTCCATTTTTCCCTCATTTGTGAACAAGATCCCCAGATACTTAAATTCCTCCACTTGAAGAAGGACCTCATCCCTGACCTGGAGAAGGCACTCTACCATTTTCCAGCTCAAGACTATGGTCTCGGATTTGGAGGTGCTGATTCTCATCCCAGCCATTCCAACAAAAGCTGTAGATCACGTTTTGATGAAGCCAACAGGACCACATCATCTGCAAAAGCAGAGACCTGATCCTAAGGCCACCAAAACAGATCCCCTCAACACCTTGGCTGCGCCTAGAAATCATGTCCATAAAAGTTATGAACAGAATCGGGCCCAATTTCCGATCACGTGATCGGATCAGGATATCCCTAGTGTAGAGCTGATCCAGTGTTCCACGGCCAGGACGAAAACTGCATTGTTCCTCCAGGATCTGAGGTTCGACTACCCACGGACATTAATTTTACATGCTCCTAATTTCTTTCAGTAATCCCAATTTCTTGGTTACTCATGTTTACGGGCTGAATGTGATAACTTGTGTACTTATCACATTTTTAACAACCATTATACTGAGTTAGCTAATTTAATGAAAAATAGCTCACCCAATATGTTTAGCATGAATTTTCTTTACTGCTTATTTCAGGAAAACCTTTCAACATTTTACTAAATATTCAACCCACATGATATACAAAATCCAAAACCCCTCAGAAATAGAACAGAAAGGCTAGTAGTTTGGTCTGTGTTGTCAGCTAAACTCAAAATGACAGACCCATTGGAGTCAACATTACCGGCATTAAATTGGCCCCCAGTAATAACGTAAAGAACCTCGGCGTTCTTTTTGACCAAGACTTGACATTTAAATCCCATATTAAACAGGTTTCTAGGATTTCTTTCTTTCACCTCCGGAATATTGCTAAAATTAGAAACATGCTGTCCAGGAGTGATGCTGAGAAACTAGTCCATGCATTTGTTACCTCAAGGCTGGACTAATGTAACTCTTTACTATCAGGAAGTCAACAAAATGCCATTAAAAGCCTTCAGTTGATCCAAAATGCGGCAGCAAGAGTTCTGATGAATATTAAAAAGAGAGATCACATTTCTCCTGCTTTAGCTTCCCTTCATTGACTACCAGTTAAATCCAGAATAGAATTTAAGATCCTTCTTCTTACATACAAAGCCCTTAATAATCAAGCTCCATCATACATCAGAGATCTGATTGTTCCATATGTTCCCAACAGAGCACTTCGCTCTCAGACTGCAGGTTTACTTGTAGTTCCTAGGATTTCTAAAAGTAGAATGGGAGACAGATCTTTTAGTTATCAGGCTCCTCTCCTGTGGAACCAGCTCCCAGCTTTAGTCCGTGAGGCAGACACTCTGTTTACTTTTAAGGCCAGGCTTAAAACTTTCCTTTTTGATAAAGCTTATAGTCAGAGTGGCTATGGTCATCCTGAGCTATCTCTGTAGTTATGCCGCTATAGGCTTAGACTGCTGGATGACAGACTTACCAATTTTCTTCACTCTGCTGCTTCCTTTTCTCCTACTACTCTCCAGTTGTATTACAGTATATTCTGTTATTTCGACTGTTAACTTTGTTTTCTCTCAGTGTTTTTCTCTGCATAGAAGATATACCTGGTCTGGTATCCTGCTTGGCTGCAATGCCCTGTTGGACGGGGGGCATCAACTGGGATGATGCTCCCAGGGGCTGAACATCCACTGTGTCCTGTTATCAACTTTTTACTTTCTGTAACATAGAAAGTTCTCTTATATCGGATCTTCTGTTCCTTCTGTGTCTCTGCTCTGTCTTCTCAAACCCCCAGACGGTCGTGGCAGATGGCCGCTCCTACTGAGCCTGGTGCTGTGAGAGGTTTCTTCCTGTTAAAGGGGAGTTTTTCCTCTCCACCGTCGCTACATGCTTGCTCAGTATGAGGGATTGCTGAAGGATTGCTGTGGTTGGAAAGTCTGCCCAACCTCACGCCAATGACTGATGCAATCTGCTGGGATTTCTTAAATAGGAAATGTATTGAAATGACTTCTTGTTAAGTGCCTTGAGATGACATCTGTTGTGAATTGGCGCTATATAAATAAACTGAATTGAATTGAATTGAACATAAAGTGATAATTCCCACGAACAAAATCCATCTTACGTCCTGGGTAGGAGAAGAGAAACATGATGTACATGCTGCTCCTGTTATGTAACAGGTAGAAGGAGACAAGAGATTCAAGCTCCAACAGTAAAAAGAAACACTTCATGCTAGTCTCTTCTATTGGGTAAACAATCAATCCATGCTTTCAGATACAGAGAAAAAAAGAGAATGCATGCAGAGTCTGTAAACGTGAATATGGCTAACCAGGAGGTGAGCAGAAAGAGGAGTCCATCCTTCAGGTGGTATAAGATTAACTAACAACACACCACAAATTCAGAAGACCTCACAGAGCAGGGATAAGTAGAGTTATACTGTTCCAATTGATCTTTATTTTAGGATTTTAATTTTTTAACTCCAGTGTTTACTTCATGGGGATCCTCCACGCTAGGGGTTCTGTCAGCTTGGTCTGTGTGGCTGTTGTTGCAGAGATCAACCTAGTCTGGGTAGTCTGTGGCTCCACAGTGCAGCCCTATGGCTGTGTTGTGGGCCCTGGCCTGCTCTGAGTGGGGTGCTCTCTGTGGAAGCAGCCGCTGTGGTCGAGGGTGGGCTAGCTCCTGGTATAGGCGTATCCCCAAGATATTGTTTCCTCACAGCAGTGTCGAGCTCGATTTATATGTGTTTACGTATGTGTTTGGATTGTGTGGATGACTGTGTGTTTTTAATTTACTAGGTTTTAATTTTGTGTCATGTATATTGTTTTATCTTGTATAGTGTTTTTGTTGCCAATGGCATGAAAAGGCCTTTATTAAATAAAGATTGATTTGATTTGGTTTGAACAGCACCTCTCTGCCACTGTCGCCTTTTTTGCTGCCATCCTTGGATGCAGAAGAAAAGCAAGTTAACATCTGTGATGCAGTATGCATTTTGCAGTAACAGGTAGTGATGTAGTCAAGACCACTTAATCCGAGACCAAGATATTACTGAGACCAGAGGGTATCGAGACCAAGACAAGACCAAGACCAAGACAGTCAAGTCGAGAACAAGACCAAGTCGAGACCAAGACCAAGACCAAGACAGGACGAGACCAAGTCAAGACCGAAAACATACTAGTGCTAGAGTGCTAGAGTTGACATGAAAAGTTCTGAAAAGTATTTCTGCACCTGACCCCGGCTGGGTTCCAGAGGTGAACTTTTTTCCCAACAGAAAAATATGCAGAGTTGTGGGTCTGAGATGGCGGACAAGGTGCTGCTGATGCTGCCACGGGGAAAAAAATCATTTCACCTGCTATGACTGGATAAGTCAAGTCAATTCTTATCTTTAATTTTAATCATCCTAATATATTTGATCTTATCCTAATTTTTTATGTCAACAATAATTTTGTTCTTCACATTTTTCTGTCAGTTTTGAAAGGGTAAAAGTATGTGCAAGACACCCTGCAGGCTGCATACACAAACCTGTCGTTATTTTCATGAATAAAACCTTTTTCTTTATATACCCCCCTCTGCTTTTTTCACAAATCGCACACTGTAGCACACCATTAACAGATCATTAAAGTATTGGAATGCACTGTAGCCAGAAATGAGAATGATGAATTAGGCTAATATATTAGTTCCATCCATAAGCATAACAAGGACAGAAGGATAGTTTCTATACAATTTTACGATTTAAGCCTATGCATTACAATGCTATTATATGTTACAATCACTGCCATAATAAGGGTATCTGCGGTTACGCTAGTGCTAATCATAGTTATATGTCAGCAGATGCTAGCAAACAACTGAAATATTGTCCTAAAACAAACCGTACCGTGCATGTACAACATTTTTAAAATAATAGTGCTAAATTACATGGAATTTTGGTAGTGATGGGTTTGGTGATATTTTTGTCCGCAGAGTTTAAAGAAGAGAATGGCTAGTCCTGAGTCTTAGCTTAACTTACTTCTCCTCGTGCTTCCTCTCCAGGGGCCTGATAAAAGTTGATGTAGTCCCAGCAGTCTCTGTTAACTTTATGTTGCAAAACCGACATTTAGCAGAATGCTTTTTTTTTGTGTCACCTGGCACACAAACTCATTGTGTTCTATATAGCCAAATTTCACGACAGCAGAATTAGCTGACATCTCTGACTCTTCCTGACTGTGCGTGAAGTTACTGTCTGTGTGTGTGTGTGTGTGGACTCGTGGTACGTGGGGAAAGAGCGGTTAAGAAAACAACATAACCTGTATTTAAAATTGATACGTCTTATTAGTTGCATTTGAAGAAGGGCCTAATACATAGTAGTGCTGCATTATGGTAAGATTTTGTGGCGAGCAGAGCACGAGTGGCTTGGTTTATGCACAATTCCCCTCGAGAACACTATGGCCGAAACCAAGACAAGACCGAGACCAAATGAATTCGATTACGAGACAAGACCAAGACCACGAAAAAGTGTCTTGTTCTCGAGACCAAGACCGGTCTCGAGCACTACAACACTAGTAACAGGAGAAGAAAACATTGGCAAATAGGCAGACAGTCATAGAAGGCTGACCTGTGCACCAGTTGTGGTTCCATCGCTGCACACCTGGCAGGGATTCATTGTGACACACTTTATGTTTGGTGTTAGATAGGTATTTTAAAGTAACACAGCTCAAGTTCAAGTCAAGTCAAGTAAAAATTGATTTATATTTGACTCAAGTCTGACTTGTTTCCAAGTCCCATAACTCGAGTCCACACCTCTGCTTTTTTGTAAAATTAAGGATTAAATTGTCAGTGTTTCGAATTAACACATGAAAATACATATGCATCAAGTTAAAAAACCCTAACCAACGGCCTATGCTCTAGGTGACACATACCTAAATGATCCAAGGCAGTCCAAGGAATGCCAGCTAAACACGATTGTTCTGAACAGAACTGCATTGACTGCAGAGTAAATCTTCATGTTTTCAAAAACATGCAGCACAAGAATGCAGGGAGTGTATTCCTAATAGACAACTCTACCTTCAAAGTCTGGCCTTTCAGGTGTTGTCTGTTGTGAGATGTAGTTTGTGAAGACAGTAAAGGAGGGTATAAATAAAGTAAGGTGTACACCAAGATTTATTATAACACCTCAGTGTCACAGAAAAAAACACAAACATAAACTCTGTTGTCTCACTCACAGTGACTACCTTTCAGTATTACCGTAAAAAATAGATCAACAGATCAGATAGGCCCCCTGTCACTTCAATACATCTTGCAAAATCCTTGATTTATTTACAAAATGATTGCTCCAACTTCAAGAAAATCAGGTCAGTGAAACTTATCACTATGTAGTCAGACCTTGAAGTATTGACCTCCAGCTACAACAACTGGAATCTAGATTTTTTTCATTGACAGGTCACAGGTGGTAAAGGAAGAAAATAAGATACCTGCTAAGATCACTGTAAGCACAGGGATTCCACAGGGCTACTACCTCAGCCCATCTGCTTTCTCAATATGATCACATGACTTTTGTTCAGCGTAACACGATGCACGACACATGTAAAGCTTTATCTTGAGCATCTTATCTATCCCAGTCATTTTCTGTGTTCCCATATTTTTCAGAGAAAAATGGGAACATTGCAAAAAACAGAAAATTATGGAAATTAAGACTGACAGAAAACCTGAGCAGACTCACATTCTGTTCACACTTAAAACTGCAGTCCGGAGTATTTGAGGGAGAGAGATTTTTTGAATCCGACATACCAAGGCCCCTCCCAAAACACTCCCCCCTCCCCTCCCTCCAGTCCTACCGCAGTTGTGCACATGCATCACCTGTGGCAACACAGCGAGTCAAAGACGTAAGCATCAAGCGCTACTGACCACCATCTGATTGTATTTTTGCTATGGACATTTCGGAGCTGAGCAACTTCTGCATGACTGACACTCTCTCACAATATGGCGACTGTAAACGGGAAGACACGGAGCAGCATGCAAGTTGATTGACAGCCAACAATGTGGAAACTCGAATTCTATTGGCTAAAAAGATTTGGCGCTCAGTGTGAAATGCATAGGGGTCTGGAGAATATATTTATGTATTAAAGTTTTATAAATCTTTTAAATGATAGTGGGGTTCAATACTATAATAAAAGGCTAGTGCTGCACAACACTTATTTGTATTAATTCAATCTTCCTCCCGTAGACCCCTATGCATTTCACACTGAGCACCGAATTTTTTGGGGAGGGGTGAGTGTTTTGGGAGGGGCCTTGGTACGTTGGATGTAAAAAATCTCTCTCCCTCAAATTCTCCCGACTGCAGCTTTAAGGGATAGTTGGTGCTTAAGGCAATGGTCTATGTTGTCTATTTCAAGAGCCAGCCCTGTCTACAGTAATATGAAAATGATACTTACTGTCACTGTCTTCCATCTATTGTCTCTGCCCTTGAAGTTGTCATTTTCTGTTTCCCTTTATGAGTCAGAAAATTTGGTTATTGTTTTGGTTCATTGAATTTTGCAGACATTTGCTTCTGCACAACTCTCTGAAAGTCTCACTACAGTCTCTCAGTTAGGTCCAGATTTGGACTTTGACTAGGATTTTGCAAAACCATGGGCTATTGATTTTTCGTTTTCAGCTGTTGCTGTGCTGAGGAAAATTGTCCTGTTGGTGAGCTATTTTACACTGGCTTTATCTGTCACACAGATGGCCTCAAATTTTTATTTAATATTATTTTGTATACAGAGAAGTTTATGGTCAGTACCAATGTGCCCATGGTTTCTGCTTGCAATACAAGAAAAAATCAACTCCTCCATGCATTG
Organism: Valencia hispanica; assembly: GCA_963556495.2. Taxonomy (NCBI): domain Eukaryota; kingdom Metazoa; phylum Chordata; class Actinopteri; order Cyprinodontiformes; family Valenciidae; genus Valencia; species Valencia hispanica. The sequence goes on along the minus strand of OY747720.1, from coordinate 41,134,289 downwards.
GGGAGTTTTTCCTCTCCACCGTCGCTACATGCTTGCTCAGTATGAGGGATTGCTGAAGGATTGCTGTGGTTGGAAAGTCTGCCCAACCTCACGCCAATGACTGACGCAATCTGCTGGGATTCCTTAAATAGGAAATGTATTGAAATGACTTCTTGTTAAGTGCCTTGAGATGACATCTGTTGTGAATTGGCGCTATATAAATAAACTGAATTGAATTGGATTCAAATTGAATTGACTGTGGTTCAGTAGGTAGAGTAGTAGGTGTCTTGCAATCGGATGGTTGTAGGTTCAATTCTAGCTTCCTCTTGTCACATGTCAATGTGCCCCCTGGGTAAGCCACCCAAGTTGCCTACCGAGCTCTGTATCAGCGTATGAATGTGTGGGTGTTTGAGAGTGCAAATGGGTTAATGTGACTCCAATGTAATGCGCTTTGAGTGGTCACTATGACTACAAAGGTGCTTTATAAATTCTGTCCATTTACCATTTAACTCCTTGGTAAGGTGTGTTTCTGGGGTTGCTGTGTGTTTGGTGCTCTCCAAACGTGGTGCTATAAATTATGGCTGAACATTTCTACTTTGATGTCATCCATCTAAAGAACGTTGTTCCAGAAATCTTTTGGTTTATTCAGATATAGCTTTGCAAACCATATTCTTTTTAGAGTGAAGAGTTTTTCTCCTACCCAACAAACCACTTTTTTTCAGTCATTGTATTATTTTACTAGTATGAACTTTACTAGTCTACCCATTGTAGACTATAATTGTAAATTTGCTTCATATCTCTACATAGCCACGGTGGTGTTCGTATAAAACAAATGCCTGTTGATGCACGTTCCACATATACCAAGAACAGGTCTGGATGCACTTCTCTGCCATTGAGAGGTTGGCGTTACATTTCTCCATCTATTGCTGCATAGATGGAGAACTTGAATAACAAAGCAGTGCCAACAACCGTGAAAAAGGTCAAGATGCATAGAGTACTCTTAGCATGTTCAACATGTCTTCCAAAGCTCTTATACTACAAGACATATGATAAATGCTGAAATTTTAACTGCACTGGGTTATAGTCCACTTGTATATGTTTACTAACAAACTAAGTTAGACACTTTTGGTTTTTGATAAGGACAAGTATTAAATAAAGTTGCATGTTTCTTGAGTTTTCAACTGCTTGGTTGCATTCAAAGTTAATAGGTGGTTTGGCCCATACAGTCATGTAGGCAAAGACAGAAAATAAGGCCCTTTTCACCTGACAATGCTAGGACAATGAAACACACATCTTTTGTTGAGTTGCATGTAAACACAATCTAAAAACATTTGTAAAATATGTTTTCTGTCACGACATCTTTCATTGCACACTCAGGTCCAATTTTCACTTGCACACAGCACAACAACAACAACAACAGAGGACCCAGACGTTGTGCTGCATCCCTTCTGGTTATTTGCTGTGGTAAAACAAATTCTGCTCATTGTGGAACATTTGTGTCGTCAGCGAAGACACATAGATTACATGTCCTAGATCAAAGGTGCACCTCTGTACAAGAGAAGGGTTGTGAAAAAACGCTTCTGGATCTGAGGGCTCACAATATTTAACTGCCTCCTACAGGCCTGGAAGGCACAATACATCATTTTGAGAGCTAGTTGCGTTTTCCTTCTGCTGTTGTGTAAAAGCAATTTTTTTCTGGATACACAACAAAGAATTTTTTTTGAAATGTGTAAACAGGGCATAAGTCTTTAAATCATGGCTAGCTAATGTAGCTGAAGTTGGTGTCTGGGTCCTACCTTAACACCACCTTAAACTGAGAAAAAAAAGACAGCAGAACATACATTTGGACCATCTTTAAGATATTAACATATTTTTAGCTCTTAATGTTTCTGATAAGTCTATGATACTTTTTTTTTAGAACAGTCAAATTTGATCAGTATTTTAGTAGATCATACAAATGGTGACATCTATTACAATTGGTTGGTGATTCTATCAGTATTTATTAGAGCTCAGCATGAAGAGATCTGGTCTGAGTTGGTTGAATGTGTTTTATAGTGTCTTTTGTTCTAAGCGTTTGATTTACAGTGTTTTTCCAGTGTTTCCATAATGCTTTTCACTGTCTGTGTTGGAGTTGTTGAATCTGTCTCTCAGTGTTAGAAGTGATTATAAATACACTGACATGTTGCTTGCTTAATTAAGGTGTATAATTCTTGTTGTTCAGTGCTGTCACATAAAGAGAGATGATAATAGACTGTGTGTGTGTGTGTGTGTGTGTGTGTGTGTGTGTGTGCGTGTGTGTGCGTGTGTGTGTGTGTGTGTGTGTGTGTGTGTGTGTCTGTCTGTCTGTGTGCATGTGTAATGATAATTAGATGAAGGTTGGTGCTGTGGAATAATTGAACGTCTGAACTACAAACACAGTGACAACAGCAGCGGCTGCAGGCTTCGCTCTGTTTGTTGTAAGCGGAAAAGGAACAAACAGCAGCAATGTTTTGTCCATCTGACAGTAAACATGCAAAATAAACAAGAGATGAGGCTGAAACAGAGAGAAACAACAGAGCACACCGCTTCCCCTGTCTCCCTCTTCCTTTACCTACACACTGCTGACTGTAGAAATGCATTGTTTCAAGAGGGACTGGAAAAGATTAAAGATAAGATTCAATTATATGTGCAAAAAAAAGAGGAGCTCCTGTTGAACGTGTGTGGAATAGAATACGATATAGATGTAAAGAAAGTTCATTGTTTCCTTACAGCTCATCAAAACAATGATTCACTTGGAATTGGATATCTAATGTTTTCCAGCATGTTTTTAGTAAGGGATAGATAACATACAGATATCAGTTAAAAATAGTTTTCAAACATAGGCTGGGAAACTAAGGACATATGTTGGGTCCCCCTGAAACAACCTTTGTTACAGTCATCTATCAAAACAAGTGTTTCACCTTAATTTGTATCATAAAGGCCTCCAAGATTCTCATCAGCCATTCAGACCATTTAAAATAAAGAACCACATTGGCAGGTAGATTAGTAGTTATGTGCAGCACACTAAACATGGACCAAAGAAAACAAAGATGAGTGTTATCTGAGGAGCTCAGCAACATAATCAAAGATATCATTGTCAGAGGATCATCCTTAGCCAGCTTTATTTTCCTGTGACCACAGCTGCCTGTAATTAAAAAGCATGAGGTTCATGGGAATACAGCCAGCCTCCCAGGACATGGAGAATAAAGGAAATGCAACTTCGATATGCACAAAAATACACTTTGTGTAACCCGTTTTATATGGAAAATACAATCTTTCCACAGGCTTCTTTCAGAAGCTGATTCTACGTCCTCTGCTGCCATCTATAGGCTACAGCTGCAACAACAAGAATGCAAACGGTTTCATTTTCCCTCCAGCTTAATGAAAAATGAGGAAGGATAGAAATTTCATAGAGAGGGGGTGGTCGATTAGATGTTTTTATATGTATATTTATAGATTGTATGTCTCTTGAACCGTATGGTCTGCACCTTCCCATTTGTTGCACTTGTTGCAATGACAATAAAGTGAATTGAATTGAATTACAAGATCGATTTAATTGTGGTTTCAGGTCATACTTTATTTTTTTTTAAACAAACAAAAAAAATGCTTGTTTTAAATTAAACATTTCTGTGCTACGTTTTTAAAGCAGACAGATTACATTTATACCAACATTCCACTTAGTTAAAAAGTTTCCTATTTAAGAAATCCCAGCAGATTGCGTCAGTCATTGGCGTGAGGTTGGGCAGACTTTCCAACCACAGCAATCCTTCAGCAATCCCTCATACTGAGCAAGCATGTAGCGACGGTGGAGAGGAAAAACTCCCCTTTAACAGGAAGAAACCTCCAACAGAACCAGGCTCAGTAGGAGCGGCCATCTGCCACGACCGTCTGGGGGTTTGAGAAGACAGAGCAGAGAAACAGAAGGAACAGAAGATCTGATATAAGAACTTTCTATGTTACAGAAAGTAAAAAGTTGATAACAGGACACAGTGGATGTTCAGTTACTGGGAGGATCATCCCAGTCGATGCCCCCCGTCCAACAGGGCATTGCAGCCAAGCAGGATACCAGACCAGGTATATCTTCTATGGAGAGAAAAACACTGATAGAAAACAAAGTTAACAGTCAAAATAACAGAATGTACTGTAATACAACTGGAGAGTAGTAGTAGAAAAGGAAGTAGTAGAGTGAAGAAAATTGGTAAGTCTGTCCTCCAGCAGTCTAAGCCTATAGCAGCATAACTACAGAGATAGCTCAGGATGACCTAAGTCACTCTAACTATAAGCTTTATCAAAAAGGAAAGTTTTAATACTGTACCCCCTGATTGGAACTGCCGTCTACAGGTTGCAGGTTTCCACTAAAGCATCTCCTTTCTAACTTCTAAACAGACAGCCATCTTTCTATGAAGGCTTGTCCCAGATTAGTGAATCAGCTGCCCTGCTGCAGCACATTAAACTGTATGTAAATGTGGCTGCACATGTCAGTCCAATCTTGTTAAATGCTACTGTGTTTGTGTTGCAGGGTTTTACATGCATGTCATTCCAGATTACTATAATTACCAAAGTGAAGCTTGTTGGAAAAAGGTAATGTCAGACCTGAGGCAGGAATTATGACTACTGGTGTTAGAAACACTGTTGTTAAAGTTTAAATTCAGAAATACAACAAACTCCTGTCAGTTGTCGGAGAAAAAAAAAGACTTGTCAGTTTAAGTTTCTACTTTCAGCCTCTCAAAGCAAATCAGAGAGTCAGACTAAAGTCCAGTCTGTTGTTTGCTTTTATTACTTACAGTAGTTTGGTTTTGAGAAGTTAAATTACTGACCTCTTAAACTTTTATCCTCAGATTAAGACAATATAAGAGTTTTATTATTTTCATAGCTTGGGGTAAAACAACCTTTCACATACTTTCATTGATTCCACAACTTTTTTGTATTTGACATGGCAGGAGAAACACTGACATGATCTGAGAAATATGATAAATCTAAATGGGTTTGGAAAAATGATATGCCCATATATTACTCTTTTAACAGCATTTTTATGTATTTATGAGTATTTTTGTACAAACTGGTCTTGCAATCAAAAATGAAATATCAAACATAAGTATGCTCCCTGGTAAAATCCTCCCCAACAGTTACCCTGTATTCAGAAGATACTCTGATATGAGCAAAGTTCACAAGGAGACATTAAGTCACTACTGCACAGGTTCACTAAAACACAAACATTAATTTTTTTTGGGTCTCTTATTTAAAAAAACCCATTAAATATAAAAAGGTTAAAGCTAGATGTTTGCAAAGTAAAACAACAATAATACAATCAGGATATACAATTTCCAGATTCTTCTTTCACATTTAATATGTCAAGTGTATCTGATACAGTGCAAGGAAACGTCAAACAAATCTGTTAGGGTGAAATTTAGAATAATCAAAAGCTGCAACCTGGTTGCAGAAGTTTGCGTACCTTTGAGCTAACACTTTGTTGGACCATCTCATGATTCAATCTCAGCATTCAGTCTTTGATGGAACTCTGTCAGCATGACACATCTTGACTTGACATTTGTTTACCTTACAACAGTTATTAAATTTTATCAGATCATGAGGACATCTGTTGTTCAGTATTTACAACTTTTGTGATTGCTGGGTGGCTCAGTTGGTAGAATACATGCTCCATGTGCACAATGTAAGTCCTCGACTGGGTTGTCCTGAGTTTAATTACTGTCCTTGTCATTTGCTGCATGTCTTCTCCCGTAACAACTTATCAACTTATTATTCAAAAAAGGCCACTGGGGCCAGAAAACAGCTCACCTTGACAAAAAATGTGGTTCCATCAAACAAAATGTGACCCGAGAGCATGATGCTGCCACCATGATATGTAACTGTGCACACTCATAATACAGAATATATGTTTCAATATATGTACAAAAAGTTATTAAACTGTGTAAATTAGTTGTATTCTTTAAATTAAAAAAAGGTGGACTTTGAATAGGTTGGGTACAGTTTTTATAATCCACTGCGTAAAGTGTAAGTTCAGGTAGGAGATGACTTGTGTTTGCTCAAACGTCACAACTTTGACGTCAGAACAAACACTCTTCTGCACTGACATTTTTAAGAGCCGATTTATTTTCAAAGTTTGGGGGTTCTTTAAATTGCAAAATATAAAAAAACAATCTGACATTTCCGTCTTTAAATTTCTAAAAATCTCCTGGCTTTTTTCGGATGCTTGGTTTCCACCTGCCACCAAGTGTTTCATCCATCTGATTATGTACCTTATTCTTTATGTTCCAAGGTGTCGTGTCAGGTGGGAATTGAACTGGCAGTTTTTCGAGGGAGTAGAGGGCAGGTTTCACACCATAATTCCTTTTTAAAAAGGAGCTCTGTCTCCATTTCTTTTACAGCTCTGATTAAAGGTGTCGTCACCATGTCATACCTATGATTATGTCTGAAGTCAATGGGGGAAGTGTGTGTACGTGCACGTGCATGTGTGTGAGACAGGTCAGTGAATACCAGAGGGAACCTGTTCAGTAATGTGACTAATATACTGAGCATCACAGGCCAGTGAAGCTTGACAACATTAATAATAGCTTCTTCTGGCAGGAGATGAATGACCTCTCTTCATGCATCAGCCTTGTGCATGCGCCGTGGATCAAATACAAACCTTGTATGTCCATCAAAGCTGAGAGAGACCAGAGAAAGTCTCAGGATACTTAAAGATGAGTGTTGGAAGATCATGTTTGTGTAGCATAGGATGTGCATATTAGAGGTTTAGGTAAAATACCTCTCAGGCAGGTGAACACGGCAGTTGACTATGTTGTTAAAGTAAGACTCTTTAAAAACTCAGCCAAAGCTTAGGAATTTGATTACTGATTCCCCTTACTAACCTCCTGCTTACTCATGAAATTCATATTATTTCCAACAACATTAACAACTATTTTCTAGCAGATTTTGACCATCATCTACTCATAATATGTAAAAATGAAAAAAAAAATGTCCTCTGTAATTAAATGAACATACAGTGGCCCCCCAGCTATTCACAGTTCAGTATTTGCAGAAATTCCACCTATTCACAATATTTTTTCATAGATCATATGTAAAACACACAAAATAAAATGCGGCTTGGGAACTTGATGCACCTTCTTGACATGCTATTTGCTGGGGGTTGTATAACAGCCAATCCAGAAGCACTATTCATTTACTTGACTGTACCCTAAAAAGAGGAGAAAAGGAAGACCATGGGTGTTAGCTTATGCAGTATCAATCAATCAATCAATCAATCAATCAATCAATCAATCAATCAATCAATCAATCAAACTTCATTTATAAAGCGCTTTTCATACAAAATTGCACCAAAAAGTGCTTTACAGATTAAAATGACCCCAAATAAAACTACATTCCCATCCCTCCCCCATAGATTTAAAAGCATGGTCACAGTTATACCCCCCTCCCCCAACCCAACTCGCATGCACACACACACAGTTAAAAGCAACAGTGAAAAAAGACATTGGGCCAAGTGCAGATAAACCATGCAAGGAAACACCATCAGAGGAGCCATCTGCACTGGCAGCGGTAGATCAACAGCAGCAGCCGTGGCACCGACACAGGGCACCCAGTGGAGGCAAGGCCAAGACCCCCACCTCCACCCAAGCTCCAGTTGGAGAGCACCCAGGCAGGACCCGGGGCAGAGGGCTCCCACAGAGGAAACACTGGAATGGGGATTAAGATAACAAATCAAAATATAAAAATAAACAGTGAATAAATGTGATAAGATTAGATAGTAAAACACTGATAAAATGTAATTACATTCATCACATCATTTAAAAATATTAAAATAAAGAGTAAATAAGTATGAGATTAAACAGTAAAACACTGATAAAATTTTAACACTGATCAAATTTCTAATCATTTTGTGTAAAACATTGATAAAGTTTAATCAGGTAAAACATGCAGAGCAATTAAGCAGATACTAATAAATAATGATCAATTAAAAGCTATGCTAAAAAGGTGAGTCTTGAGCCTGGTCTTAAAAACATGAACGTTCTCTGCGGCCCTGAGGTCCTCAGGCAGTCTGTTCCAGAGGTGAGGGCCATAAAACTGGAAAGACGCCTCACCATGAGTGTGTGTCCTGACTTTTGGGATGACAAGGAGACGGCTGCCAGAGGAGCGCAGAGATTGCGAAGGTTCATATAGTAAAAACAGTTCTGAAAGATAAGAAGGCCCATGACCATTAAGACACTTAAAACCATTAAAAGAACCTTAAAATCGGTCCTAAGACACACGGGGAGCCAATGCAGTGATTTTAAGACCGGTGTAATGGGCTCCCGCCTCCTGGTCTTCGTCAGGAGACCTGAATTTTGGAGAAGTTGTAAACCTGATATACTCTTTTTGGGAAGACCAGAAAGCAGGGCATTACAGTATTCAATTCTACTGGTGATAAAAGCATGCATCAGTGTCTCCGTGTTGGCCCGAGAGAGAATGGGGCGGACTCTGGCAATGTTATTTAGTTGATAAAAACCTATTTTAGTAATATTTTTAATGTGAGGGATAAAAGTCAGCTCAGAGTCAAAAATCACGCCCAGGTTCTTCACTTGTAAAGAAGAATTAAAAGACAGTGATTGTAGTTTTGGTAAAAGTTTCTCTGTCTGAGCCTCAGGACTGATGACTAAAACGTCAGTTTTGTCCTGGATGAGCTGGAGAAAGTCTTCTGCCATCCAGGGTTTGATGTCTAAAATGCAGTTAAAAAGTGCATCCACTGGCCGTGTGTCATCGGGAGACACGGAGATGTACAACTGTGTATCCACAACATAACTGTGAAAGTTGACTCCATGTCTTCTGATGACACTGCCAAGAGGGAGCATATAAAGGTTAAAAAGCACTGGGCCTAAAATCAAACCCTGGGGCACACACATCTAATCTTGTGGACCTTAGAGGAGCAGGTATCTAGACTTACAATAAAAGTCCTGTCTGAGAGATAGGATGTGAACCATTTGTGAACAGCACCAGAGAGGCCAATCTGTTTTAAACGGGTTAAAAGAATAGTGTGGTCTACTGTGTCAAAGGCAGTGCTTAGATCCAGTAGAACCAACACTGTCACCTTCTGGGCATCATAGTTTGATCTAAAATCATTTAAAATCTTCAGAAGGGCCATCTCGGTGCTGTGGTTCACCCTAAAATCAGACTGAAATAGGACATTATGAGTGTTAATAAAATCATTTAGTTTAATTAAAACAAGCTTTTCTAAAACGTTGCTTAAAAATGGTAAGTTAGATACCGGTCGGTAATTGTTAAAATCATTCAATTCTAAATTGTTCTTCTTCAGCAGGGGCCTCACTACCGCCCATTTAAAGGCATCAGGAAAGACCTCCGTCTGAAGGGAGCAATTCATCATGGTTAAAATGTCATCTCTGAAAGATTCATGAAATTGCTTAAAAACATGGTTGGAATTGGGTCCAAAGCACATGTGAGCTTCACTGAGGAGAAAACTTTATCAAGAATCCCAGCTTCTACCAGGACAAAACTGTCCAGCGTTTCCTCTGGTAGAGACACGAACTCAGATTTGTCACCAAGTCCAGGGTGTGTTCTCTGTTGTGAGTCGGCTGCATGACATGTTGACTAAAATCCATATAATTCTAAATATTTAAAAATTCCGTTTATAAAGGATCTAAAATGTTATGTAGATTAAATCACCAGCTAAAATTTTTCTTTCATAAGAGTTGTGAAAAATTTATAAAAACTCTGAAAATTCTTGAATAAAAAGTGCACTCTTTTTAGGAGTGCTATTAATTGTGACCCATAAAATCTGAGGAGTGCTAAAAACAGTTGCAGTATATTCAAAAGTGCTAAAGTTATCAAATAAAACATGTTTGGCAGAAAGCGTTGATGAACTAATAAAAGCAGTTTCACCTCCCATTTTGCAACTCCTCGTTGAATACGTGAAGTTAAAATTTGGTGGCATGGCCTCTGTAAGAACAGCAGGGGCATCTGTACTCAGCCATGTTTCTGTTAAAATAAACAATGGTCTAAAATTAGGTCATTTATTATAAAAGTTTTATTCAGCAGAGAGCGAACATTTAAAAGTGCCATATTAATTGTGGTTGGAGATGGAGTGACGGTATGATTTACTTGAGGTAAGACTTTTGGTAACTGTTTGATCTTACTGGGGTTGTATTTGCTAGGTTTTTTATTATTTTTCCGCTCTCTGCTGATAACAGGTATGAGTGATTTAGGGTAAGGTCCAAATTCGCTATGTGAATTACTGTTAAAATCAGAACTGAGTTCATAGGAGCAGGGACCAGCTGGAAATCAGGATGTGGTGGAAGGGGCAGGGAGGGCCGGTGTGGTTGACAGCGGGGGACGTGGGGATGCCAGGCTCATTGCCAGCATGCGGTTACCTTGTCTGTTAAGATGTAATCCATTGGGCCTGAAAAATTGACTCCTGCACCAGAAAATGTTAAAATTGTCTATAAAACCAATATTGTGCATCACGGTGGCAGAGGAAAGCCAAGTGTTCAGAGATAAAAGCCTGCTAAAACGACCAATTCCTCTGCCGACGGTGGGGGTGGGGCCAGAAATAAAAACAGACACGTGTGTATTTTAAAAGATTAAACAAATTAATAAAATCCAGCTTCAGGAGCTCAGACTGCTGTTTACGAATGTCATTGGTTCCAGCGTGAATTATAACTCTACTCACAGATGTGTGAAGTTGGATATGGTCCAGGATCTGTTCAGCAATGTCCTTTACAGTGGCTCCAGGAAAACACAGAGTGAGGGCTCCTCTCATCCTTACATTCTTGATAGTAGAGTCTCCAATGATGAGCGTGGTGGGCAGCTGGTCAGTAGTGCCAAGGCGGTTTCCACTGTAGATATTAATGCATATTAAGGTATATTTGGTGTTTGAACTATTAAAATAGGCAGTTATAAGCATCTTTAAAGGGGGTCTCAAGCATTAGCAGATTTCAGCTATTCAGGATGTACAGAAACAACCAGGGTCCATTGTACTGCTTTTAGCCTGTATATGATACTAAAATTATACAAACATGGGATTTGTTAAACGTCACAGGTGTTTTAGGGGTTCTGTAGTTATCTTGGTAGTACTATGATCTTTTTTTCTATTTAGAAAATGTCCATTTGCATCCAGGTTGAGTTGATTTCATGTCAAGTTTTTTCTTTAGCATTTCTTTTAGGTCAGAGGTTATTTATTTTCATGTTATTTTTTTTTATTTCCAAGAAGTTCAGGAAGTTATCCTTTTGGTTATTTATTTCTGTCAGTCTGTTACTCGGTTTTTCTCTCTTCCATTATATCCTTGCCTAGGTTCATAGTATTTTGGGTCTTGCTTATTTAAATTTACTGCTGTCCATTAGTATTTTTTTTCAGTTTATTTTGGTGCATTTATACGTTTGCATTTTAGTTCTGTTATGGTCCTAGCTTTCTTTTGTTTTCCTAGCATTGGTTTTATTATTTGTTTTCATATTTCAGATCCAATTTAGTTAACTTTTGTAGTCAGCATTATCCCTTCTGTCTCTCACCTGTGCCAGTTATTTACGCTCAAAGTCCTCACCTGTTCCATGTCTTATTTGTATTTGTATCTGTTTCTATTTAGTTTGTTGATGGATCCTCTGATCCAATCAGATTATACCTAGCTTTCTGTTTTGGGTTGACTAGTTTATGTCAACCCATCTGTTAATTAGATTCTTCTTGTTTGGAGGTTGTAGATTTTTCTCTTTCCATTAAATCTTAAAACATGCCTCACTTCAGCGGTCATCTGTGCCTTGGCTCCACACTTGTCTCACACCTCATGACAGGGATTAAAAACAACTTGTTTTAATTAAATAACCTTGGACTAACCTGTCCCAGCCAAAATCTACAAAACAATTGCCAATGTGTTTTGACTGATGGGGATGGTTCAGTAAAGCTTTTATCATTCAATGACATGTCAAGCCAACAGTACTGAAGAAACCCAAAGTGTGGTATGTGACTCCGTTTCTGTCAGGAATGTGTGTGCGATGCATCGAGCCAAATGCAGAAGCCGAAGAAAGGTGTAAGGATGTTTATTTAAGGTGCTGGTTGAGGAGGATATGACGGTAGGAACAAAGAGACAGGACATCGGACGATCGGGAAGGAGGACAACAAGGTAGGCACATGAGACATCACTAATGATCTGGCACTGAGTGAAGGGACGTCACTGGTTTTAAAGGCAGGAGGTGAGGAGGATCAGGTGTGAATGATTGACGAGACACAGGTGAGGACAATGATGAGGAGAGGGTGATTAGGGCAGCATGACAGTTTCCCATTCAGAAAAAAAAACCTGTGAGGAGAAGAGCAAAATAAATGCTCTATTTCATTCAGTTATGGAGCCCAGCCGTCGCAAGTCGTATCAATTCGAGCCCGCTGGGCTCCATAAAGCCTCCCTCTACCTCCGGTGACGGTGGAGGAGATCCGCTGGCTCAGGGCGCTGAGTCAGCGCTGTCCGAGGCCGGTGCTGCTGAGGCAGAGAGAGACAGGATGGGTCCAGTCGCTGAGTGGTAATGCTAACATAGGCTAACGTTCAAAACAGTATGTTAGCTATGCTAACTAAGTGCTAATGTGATAATAATGTTAACCTGAAAAACGCAATCCTACTCCAAACTCACCACGGGGCGAGTGTGTCTGAGAGATGGTTTTATACCCAAACCCACCGGGCGTGTCAGTGAGACCATGCCTGTGACGTAAAGATGTACCGCTCTCCACCAATCACAAAATTCAAATGCAGTAGCCACTGTTCAAGCCTAAGAGGGCAACACTAAGACGTTTTTAGACCAAAAAGTGTAGAATTAAACAAGTTTACACGGAAATGTACAAAAATCCCCAGAAACTGAAAGATTGCATTGGTAAATACCCATTTATACAGTTTATAGGCAAAAAAAAGTTGTTTTGGGTTTTAGTTACTCTTTAAGTAATTATTGAAGTAATTTAAGTTATTATTAAAACATTTATTAAGTATTGCTACTCTTACTTGAAATTCTGGATATTCTACAGCAAGTAATTTCACTGAATTAAAACAAACTTCTTCCAACCAAAAATGCATAAAGACACAAACCTAGAGTTTATGTTAAAATGAGAGCTCTTGTTTGTATATAAGCTTTGTTGTTCTAATGTTATTTTCTAGCTGCTGAGCTTCCATGGAATATACTGAAAAGATGATAAACACTATATATTGCCACTGGAAGCTCTTTACCTTGTTCTAACATGGATGCATTACTTGTTGTTTTAGTTTAATATGCTTTATGATGAACATTTTGATTTGAAAAAGTTTCCTCTGCTTCCAATTAGTTTTTTTGTAATTATATTTAGGCTATATGTATCAATTATTTCATTGTACTTTTGAAAATACCAGAATTAACAAACTGATTAAATAATTTTCAAACAAATCAGTGCCTATAGAGATGATCTGTTTTTCTGATCAGTTACTCAGCAGGCTACTTGAGCAGCCTTTTTATATATTACTACTTTACTCTTACCTAAGTAAGTTATTGGACGGCTACTTTAAACTTTTACTCAAACAAAAATATGTTGAAGTAATGATACTCTTACTTGAGAACAATTTTTCGTACCCTACAGTTGAGTAATGGAGAGCACCAGAGAGAGAGAGATTTTTCTGCAGCTGAATTTGTGATTCAAGAATGGAGAAAACATCTTAAACCAGGGACTGGGAACTATATTTAGTTTTTGTACAACAATCTCTGGATCAAAATGCCAGCGATGAGTATCAACATTCCAGGGAAATAAAATTGAAATTATTCATTATATTTAGTATGCTACAGAAAAATCTTTTAAAAATGAAGCACTTTCAAAAAGTTATTGCCTTGCATGAAAAACTTTTAACCCACATTCTCAATCAAACTTTGAGTCCAAATAGTACTGAAATATGTATTCATACAATGAACAGAACTGCAGCTCTGCAGACTGACGGTAGAGCTCAGCGAAGGTGTGCCGCAATTGTACAAGAGTACCCAGCTGCAGACAAGATGGTGGACAAACATCCAGTCTGTGTCGGGAGTACCAAAGCGGAAGTTTTTTTATCGTTCTTTCTCTCCGCCATGTCTCCATCATCTCCCGCTAAAAATATACACCCTTCTTTCCAGCCCCACCAAGAAGATCAACTTCCCCTTGGAACAAGAACATCTTCCGTTTGGGACCTTCCGGTACAGACTGGACGTTTGTCCGCCATCTTGTCTGCAGCTGGGTGATTCTACCGCTCACAAAGATCTTCTATCATATGTTGTGTCACTCATGAACACAGACATGGAACAGGATCATCAAAGTGGCTCAACCATGGCTGCTTTTTGAGTACAAAACAAACAAAAAAAACCTTCTGGCCACCGGCCCTGGGACAGACCAACCGTTCGGGAAAACTCAAGAACATTCCGATGGCCAGCACGCCCCTGGTTGTAGGGCAGGAAATGCTTGAAGGGTGTGACAGGAATTGACAACAGACGATCTCGCACTGAGTGACTGCAGAGCAGGAGCTTAAGAAAGCAGCAGCCCAGGTGGAAACAAGCTAATCAGCAGGCAAAGAAGGGGTAGTGAGCACAGGAGCAAAGAGGAAAACATGAGGGGAACAGGGCAGATTATGACAGTCGGAGGTGTTGCACCACCAATAATCTTCCTTTGGGAAACATGTACTGAGAATACAAGATAAAGAGTTTCCTGTCAGAGAAACTGTCTGATATAAAAGTACAAAGTTGTAAAACCCGAAAAAACATAAAGCAGTTTAAACATACTGTGCTGTACTTTACAGTGCCTCCCTTTTCTATGAGGTAGTTACTCTGAATGGAAATTATCTACACCAGGGATACCAAAAATGCAGCCTGGGGGTGATTTTTGGTCTTAAGAATGATTTTGTCTTGCCCACAGCTATAAATTGTTTTGCCAACTCAGGTGTTTGATAGAGATACAGAAATCAGACATTCATTAAAGTATTGTGTATTTAGTCTATAGGGTGAAAATGAAAAAAAGTTTTTTCAAAATTTTGTGTTGTTTCTTAATTAATCTTAATTGTTTTATTCTCAGATTCCTTTAATATTCTTATCACTGTTTTATCTTGTGGTTTTGCTAATTCCTACCCTTTGTTTGTCTTCCATTAATTCTACATATTTCTATCCAGCTAATGGGTGCGCATGGTTGTTCTTTTTATAATGCTTTATCAATAAATTGGTTTGGTAACCTTACTTTCCAATGTACATCTTTAATATATGAAATATATGAATCTTAATCCTTATATGTATTATTACAATACGAAACAAGGTGAAAAAGGTTCTCTCAGGCCATTAAAGAATAACTATACCCCAAAACAACTTCTTTTGGTTATAAACTGTATAAATAGGTCTTTACCAATGCAATCTTTCAGTTTCTGGGAATTTTTGTACATTTTCGTGTCAAATTGTTTAATTCTACACTTTTTGGTCTAAAAACATCTTAGTGCTGCCCTCTTAGGGTTGGACTGTGGCTACTGCATTTGAAATTTGTGATTGGCGGAGAGCGGTAGATCTTTTCCACTCTTTACGTCACAGGCATGGTCTCAGACACACTTGCCACTCGTCACTGTCCTCCTGACCACACCCCCACGTTCCCCCCTCTGCTCATCCTCCACACTTGGCCATGCCCCTCCGTGCCTCCTGGCACTGCCCACTTTGGTAGAATTTTTCAAATGTTGTCTGGGGGCGGGGTTATGCTTTTTCATGGGGTTCAGTTCCACTTTAACTATAACATGAAGAATTCAGTGTAGAAAAGTCTTAGGTTTATCATCTGACCTGCTTAAAAATGAGCATCATTGTCAGGTGTGTTTGCAGTATTTTTTCTAATGGGAAAATGGGACACAGACATCATCATTAGTAATTCCACAGTTACAAATTTTAGGGATGCAGCAGAGATGTCGATGAAATAATTAGAATGTAGATGCTTCACCAAAAAGAAAAGAAAACTTTGTATGTAGTATGTACATACACATATTATATAGCAAGGCAAGGCAAAGCAATTTTATTTCTATAGCACACTTTCAGCGACAGAGTAATTCAAGGTGCTTTACATGATTCGGTGATTTAAAAAACGAGAAAAAAAGAATATAACATTGGAAATTAAAAGTCAATAAAGCAAGAGAAACACCATTAAAGCAAGAGAGCATGGACACATTTGATACATATGACAATCATTTACTCAAAGGCAATTTTTAACAGATTATCTTTTAGTCTCAATTCAATTCAAAATACTTTATTGATCCCAGAGGGAAATTAAGTGTTGGTATAGCTCATATAATTAATTCTTTAAGGAGTTCCATCCATCAATTTTCTTCCGCTTATCAGGGGTCGGGTCGCGGGGGCAGCAGCTTAAGCAAAGAGACCCAGACTTCCCTCTCCCCAGTCACGTGGGCCAGCTCTTCAGGAGGAATCCCAAGGCGCTCCCAGGCCAGCCGAGAAACATAGTCCCACCAGCGTGTCCTGGGCCTTCCCCTGGGCCTCCTCCCGGTGGGACGTGCCCGGAACACCTCACCAGGGAGGCGTCCAGGAGGCATCCTGACCAGATGCCCGAGCCACCTCAACTGACTCCTCTCGATGTGGAGGAGCAGCGGCTCCACTCTGAGCCCCCTCCGGATGACTGAGCTTCTCACCCTATCTCTAAGGGAGAGTCCAGACACTCTACGGAGGAAACTCATTTCAGCCGCTTGTATCCGTGATCTCGTTCTTTTGGTCACCACCCAGAGTTCGTGACCATAGATGAGGGTAGGAATGTAGATCGACCGGTAAATCGATAGCTTCGCTTTTCGGTTTAGCTCTCTCTTCACCACGACAGACCGGTACAGCACCCGCATAACTGCAGATGCCATACCAATCCATCTATCAATCTCCCGCTCCATTTTTCCCTCATTCGTGAACAAGACCCCCAGATACTTAAACTCCTCCACTTGGGGAAGGACCCCATCCCCGACCCGGAGGAGGCACCCCACCCTTTTCCAACTAAGACCATGGCCTCGGATTTGGAGGTGCTGATTCTCATCCCAGGCGCTTCACACTCTGCTGCGAACTGCTCCAGCGAGAGCTGCAGATCACGTTCCGATGAAGCCAATAGGACCACGTCATCTGCAAAAAGGAGAGATCCGATCCTGAGGCCACCAAAACGTATGCCCTCAACACCTTGGCTGCGCCTAGAAATCCTGTCCATAAAAGTTATGAACTCTTTAAGGAGTTGTTGCAGATAATGATGGCTGTAGGCAGGAAGGATTTCTTGTAGCAGTCTGTATTGCAGCAAAACTGAAGAAGCCTCCGACTGAAGACACTCTGTTGTTATATGAAGAGTCTCATGAAGAGAGACTCATGTTTTTACGCAGAATCCTTCTTTGCATCATCATCTCCAGATGTTCCACAGTTGTCCCAAGAACAGAACCAGAACCTTCTTTATCAGGTTGTTTAGTCTTTTTAAATCCCTGGCTCTGATGCTGCTACCCCAACAGATGATGTCTGAAGAGATTACACTCTCCACAACAGACTTGTAGAAGATTTGCAGCATCTTGCTGCAATCCTTGAAGGACCTAAGCTTCCTCAAGAAGTACAGTCTGCTCTGTCCCTTTTTGTAGATGGTTTCACTGCTGCGCCTCCAGTCCAGTCTGTTGTCAAGGTGAACTCCGAGGTATTTATACTCAGCCACCTCCACTTCTTCTCCCATGATGGAAACAGTGCTTGACTTATCCCTGTTTCTTCTTAAATCTACAATTATTTTGTTATGGCAAAAAAAGTATCTCAGGGTTTCCATAATAAAGAAGACTTGAGTCCCAGAAGGCATTTAAGTATTTAATTCAAACATGTCTGGCCAGACCATGGAGGGTACAGAGTTACTCGTGCATCACCCTAACCAACCTTTCTAACTAACCGCTTAAATAGTATTCAGCAATCATTGTTTTTCTCTGTAGATGTCTTCTCCAACCTTCACGCCCTGCCTCCAGAGTAACCGCTTCATGCGAGTCATAGCAACGCATAAAGCAGCTCATCCGAAGGCCAGACTGTTATCTTACTGCCCCGGCGTCTGTCTCTCTGGTGACCTGACACATATATCTTTCTCATAACATTAAGCTGGAACAAAAGCTTGTCATTTCCTTAGATGCATTCACTAAACAGAGAATATACACTTAATTCCTAATTGCATAACAATTTTCCACCACAATTCCCTGCTTTTATTAACTTAAATAATACCATAAATATAAAGGGAAAATTCTAAAGTGCCATCACAAACTCCCTAAAATTTCCTTTGTTTTATTCACATTAAAAGTAAGATGATTGTTTCCACACCATGTCATAAAGCGGTCCACCAGCTCTCTGTATACAGTTTCTTGTCCATCTCTGATACACCCGACAATTGCAGAGTTATCTGAGTATTTCTGCAGATGACAGGTCTATGATTTGTCTGTCTAAAGCAGTTCAGAGTTTCAGCAGCTCTGCACTCGTCAGGAAGTTTGTTCCAGATAAGGGGAGCATAGAAATTGAAAGCTGCTTTTCCATGTTTGGTTCTGAGTCTAGGGATGTTTAGTAGGCTAGAGTTGTAGGACCTGAGTGATCTCTGTGGTTGGCACAGTGACAACAGGTCTTCAACACATTTTGGTGCTAAGCCATTTAATGATTTATGAACTAGTAGGAGTATTTTGAAATATATTCTCTGAGCTACAGGGAGCCAGTGTTAGGACTGTAGAACTGGGGTGATGTGCTCTACTTTCCTGGTCCTAGTGAGTGAGCAGTGGTGTTCTGGATCAGCTGCAGATGTCTGATTTACTTTTTAGGCAGACCCGTGAGTAATCAATCCGACTAAAGATAAACGCATGGATGAGTTTTTCGAGGTCCTGTTGCTACATTAGTCCATTAATTCTAGAAATGCTCTTCAGGAGATAGAAGGCTGACCTTGTTATTGCCTTTACGTGACCTTGGAGGTTCAGGTCTGAGTCCATTACTACACCTAGATTTCGGGCCTGATCAGTAGTTTCTAGCTGTATTAATTGAAGCTGTGTGCTGACTCTTGATTGTTTCTCTTTAGGTCCAAAAATAATGACTTCAGTTTTGTTTCTGTTCAGCTGGAGAAAGTTATGGCACATCCATCCATTTATTTGGTCAATGCATAGATTTAGGGTTTGAATGGGTTCAATGTCACCTGGTGACATTGCAATGTAAAGCTGAGTATCATCTGCGTAGTTATGGTAGCTAATGTTATTGGTTGCTATAATCTGGCTTAGTGGGAGCATGTAGATATTAAATAGGAGAGGCCCTAAGATGGAGCCCTGGGGCACCCCACATGCGATTTCTGTTCATTCTAACGAAAAGTTTCCTATTGAAACAAAGAAGTCTCTATTCTTTAGGTAGGACTCAAGCCAGCCAAGTACTGTACCAGAGAGTCCAACCCAGCTCTCCAGTCGTTCTAATTGTATATTATAATTTGAAAGCTGAGATTTTTGTGACCAGGGGAGGGACTGGTCATAATGAGTTTCAGGAGTTTTCCCAAATAGCTGGTCTGTTCTGGACCCGATGGCCGTAACATTTGTTTTTTGATCTCCAAAAGCAGTAGCGGTTGAACCACTGTCATTATCCTGCTGTCTGTCTGTTTGTGTAAATGAGTGAGGCATTGTCCTTTATAGAACATTTTTGTAAGCGCTACAGGTGCTACTGCACCTGCAGTTGATTTCTACCTCTTACTGCTGCGCTCGATTCTGGAAGGTTGGGAAATATTCTGGAATGTTTTCATTCATTCATTCATTTAACTATTTTGATATTGTTTGATCGCTGCTACCATACATCAATAGCTCTCTTCTACTTCACTTTTGTTCTCAAAAGATTTAGATCAGTTTTTTCTCTCACTGTCTTCAAAAACTAATTATTTTTTTTGCTCATATCATTAAATACACACTCATATGTTAGATGTTATATCTTATGTTGTTGTACTACTAATAAAGGTAATTTTGTTAAAATTATGGTTCTACTTGCATCAAAACTATAGACACTGCAAACGCTCTGTCAAACCACTCAGAACTCAAGGTAAGCAGGGCAACTCACCACTCGAAGTCAGATATCAATCACAAAACCGAGCCATCTTGAACCAAAACAGTATTTTTACATCCACAAAGGTCCAGTTATTGTCCTCCAGTAAAATAGCTGGTCCACAACAAGTCTTAGGTCCACAATCCAGCATAATCTGCTGCTCATAACCTTAATAATTATCTTCCTTGTGTGTATGTCTCACAGAGTTTTCATCATTAGCTACTGTTGGCATGCAAATTAGCCTAGAAATGGTACAGAGGCCTTCTTCTTTGTGTTTAGGGGCAGCTGGCAAACAACAATTGTTGCAGTACTGCCACCGACTGGTACTGCGTGTGGACAAGAATGTCACTCAAGGTTTTACTTGCTGGTTGTCTTGCATCAATACATTGCATGGTTGCAACTTACACTTATCTGTCTTGAATGGGCCTGATACCTGAATGGGTGGGTCCGGCCCACCCGGCCTTTCCTCTGGCACCGGGCCTGACTTATAGGGCTTTAAATAATAAGTAAGACTGTACATGTTTGCCTCTCCAGTAGTGTTAAGATGGGTTCCACTGTGTGTATTAATACATATAAGAGTATATTTGATATTTAAACAATTAAAATGGGCCGTTTAAAGCATCTTAAGTGAGGTTCTCAAGGAATCTCAGACTTCAGTTTTTTGCGTGTGGCTGTGGTCTATAACCTTCGCAAATATCAGCAGTCCAATATACTAAAGTCTTGTGGTTTTATTTTATAAAGCACTATGTCTTGAAAAGTGCTATATTAATTAAGTATTACTTACTTGTTAAATATAAATGTGTATAAATGATTATTCACAGCGAGCAATGAAATAGATGCTATAAGTTGCTTGTGTATTTAAAAATGTGGCCGTATTCAAAACCACATATACTGAAAGAGACTGTTTAAAAAAAGCTTTCACTTTCTACTGTTAAGCAAACAGTATTAAGAAAAATACACTTAATATTGTTTCAAAGACTTTGGTCCAGTTAGGCTATTACCAATATTAAACCATTTTGTCATGATAAACCTCTACTTTAAATAAAAGGTTTGAGCTTAAGCCAAATTTGCTTAGAGTGAAATGGAAATACTGACTTCCACAACAGTAAACTGGTTGTCCTTGCATAACAAAATGGTTTCTAACATGATATTTTAAGCAAATATTTTGTTTTACTAAATGAGGAACCACATTTATGAACTCCACTGAAGTTGTTTGAAGGTGGTTGAAATTAACAGTTGTTACCTAGTTGAGTCTGCAAATCAAAAATATGTTACCGCTATATTAAGTGGGATAATGAATTAGTTAGTTAATTAGTTAAGATAATTTGATTTCAAAGCTGACTTCATGTGTGAGGAAAAGGAACTCCTTTAAGATAAAATGTATTACTGATACCTCATTAATAAATCTCTGAAACATAATTTGCTGTGCGTTTTTCTCAAGTATATCTAAGTTATTAACCTGGATAGATGCCAGAATATAATAATTCAATTCAATTCAGTTTATTTATATAGCGCCAATTCACAACAGATGTCATCTCAAGGCACTTAACAAGAAGTCATTTCAATACATTTATACAAACATTCCAATCAGTTAATAAATTTCCTATTTTAGGAATCCCAGCAGATTGCGTCAGTCATTGGCGTGAGGTTGGGCAGACTTTCCAACCACAGCAATCCTTCAGCAATCCTGCATACTGAGCAAGCATGTAGCAACGGTGGAGAGGAAAAACTCCCCTTTAACAGGAAGAAACCTCAGACAGAACCAGGCTTGGTAGGAGCAGCCATCTGCCACGACTGTCTGGGGGTTTGAGAAGACAGCGTAGAGACAGATGGAACAGAAGATCCGATATAAGAGTACTCTCTATGTTACAGAAAGTAAAAAGTTGATAACAGGACACAGTGGATGTTCAGCCACTGGGAGGACCATCCCAGTCGATGCCCCCCGTCCAACAGGGCATTCCAGCCAAGCAGGATACCAGACCAGGTATATCTTCTATGGAGAGAAAAACACTGAGAGAACACAAAGTTAACAGTCGAAATAGCAGAATGTACTTAATACAACTGGAAAGTAGTAGTAGAAAAGGAAGTAGCAGTGAAGAAAGTTGGTAAGTCTGTCCTCCAGCAGTCTAAGCCTATAGCAGCATAACTACAGAGATAGCTCAGGATGATCTAAGCCACTCTAACTATAAGCTTTATCAAAAAGGAAAGTTTTAAGCCTGACCTTAAAAGTAAACAGAGTGTCTGCCTCACGGACTAAAGCTGGGAGCTGGTTCCACAGGAGAGGAGCCTGATAACTAAAAGATCTGCCTCCCATTCTACTTTTAGAAATCCTAGGAACTACAAATACACCTGCAGTCTGAGAGCGAAGTGCTCTGTTGGGAACATATTAAACTATTAGATCTCTGAAGTATGATGGAGCTTGATTATTAAGGGCTTTGTATGTAAGAAGAAGGATCTTAAATTCTATTCTGGATTTAACAGGGAGCCAATGAAGGGAAGCTAAAACAGGAGAAATGTGATCTCTCTTTTTAATATTCGTCAGAACTCTTGCTGCCGCATTTTGGATCAACTGAAGTCTTTTAATGGCATTTTGTGGACTACCTGATAGTAAAGAATTACAGTAGTCCAGCCTTGAGGTAACAAATGCATGGACTAGTTTCTCAGCATCACTCCTGGACAAGGATGTTTCCAATTTTAGCAATATTCCGGAGGTGAAAGAAAGAAATCCTAGAAACCTGTTTAATATGGGATTTAAATGTCAAGTCTCGGTCAAAAATAACGCCGAGGTTCTTTACGTTATTACTGGGGGCCAATTGAATGCCATCCAGATGAAATGATTGACTAATCAGTTTCTGTTTTAGAACTCCTGGTCCAAAGACAGCAACTTCTGTCTTGTCAGAATTTAAAAGCAAAAAGTTTAGATTCATCCATGTTTTTATGTCTTCCAGACATGCCTGTAATCTACCTAACTGACTGGGTTCATCAGGATTTATGGATAAATATAGTTGTGTATCATCTGCATAGCTGTGGAAATTTGTCCCATGCTGTCTAATTATTCTACCAATTGGAAGCATATATATGGTGAAAAGAATTGGTCCAAGCACAGAACCCTGTGGAACTCCACAAGTAACCCTTGAGAGTGAAGAAGATTGATCATTTAGAAGAACAAACTGGAATCTGTCAGACAAATATGATTTAAACCAGCCTAGTGCGGTTCCTTTAATCCCTGCAACATGTTCAAGCCTTTCTAAGAGAATATTATGATGGACTGTGTCAAAAGCAGCACTGAGATCTAACAAAACCAGAACAGACACAAGTCCATTATCTGAGGCCATGAGAATATCATTAGTAACCTTCACCAGTGTAGTTTCAGTGCTATGATGAGCTCTAAAACCTGACTGAAACTCTTCAAACAGCTAACTAAATATTTACATTAACTAAATATGAATCATAAGTGATATTTCTTTTTTTATGTAAATTTTGAAGTCAGAACAAATGTCAAGGGATATTTATATTGAATGGCTCAAGCAGACAGTTTTAGAAAGACTAACTGTCTCAAAAAGTCTATATCAGTAAAAAAATATATACAGAAGAAACCCCACAAATATAAAACATGAATGTTAAAATGGATGGGGTAGCTGCATCAATAGACAGAGAGGCAGATGAATAGATGGATGGGTGCAGCTTGACTGCTGTGCCCTGCTCTGAACCTTCTTTTGTACCAAATTAGGGAGAGTATGAAAAGACAGAAAAAGAGAAAATGGCTGCTCTCGCCTTCTGCTTCTTGTTGTGCGATTTAATTTCCCCCAGCACCGGTGCTTCAGCTGAAATCTAATTTGAGTGAAAAATGGCAATCCAGCTGTTCCGTTGACAGAGCCCAACCAAAACATGGTTTTCTTTCAGCGCAAAAACATGCGGCGGCCATCTTCATCTGCACATCAATGACTGCTGAGCGGAGGCTGAGCTCAGCGCAGGGTGGTAATTATAATGTTCCTGCATGCGTGTGTGTGTATGTATGTGTGCTCGTTTTATACTTTTGCTGTGCGTTGCAGTGGAGGTAATTTGCAGCACTGCTCCTCCTCTACTCTCTCTATAAAACTGAACGAATACAGAGAAAGAATGCATTGAGGCAGTTATCGAGATGAGAAGGAATGGAAATTATTTGGTTCATGCTCTCTTTCTCATTCTTTCTTTTTACCTCTCTCTCTCTGCTCATTTGCTTTGTGTCACCAGGATGAGTTGAACTAGGAATTAAATAGCCCCTCTCTACCTCAACCTCCTCCCCCTCTACCTCCTTTCCTAATCTATTATGCAAACAGAAGTGGTTAATTGTCCATATATTTGCATGCACTGGGTAAATGAATTATACACTGGCTCTGTTGCTTAGCAACTATCCTGGGTGAGAGAGTATGAGGCGGAGACAGAGGGGTGGGAGACTGTTGAAAGAAGGGTTGGCAGTGACATTAGGATGTCTTACACGACAAAATGTAAAGAAGTCACAGAAGGGCGAATTCAAAACTTCTGTGAAAAGGTCTGTTAAATCACAAATTTCCACTGAGCTGCTGGGTCTGTGATTAGAAAGAGAAGGGTGTACAAGTTAAAAGACAGAGATTTGAACACTACCAGGAAAAACATGTCATTGTAGTATTTTTGGAAATAACAATTACACCCAATGTCTCCATTTGTAATTTGGCTACATTAATACAAACAATTGATTAGTTTGTTTGTTGTTTCGAATCAGCTTTACTGTCAATTTGTTGTGCTCTCTCTTTTGAAAAATCTTATTTTAATGCTGTTTTCAAAGTACTCTGAATTTTTCCCAGCAGCTCCCCCTGTGCCATCCAACCATAATGTATATTCACCACAGGTATCATATCTGCAGTAGAATTGTTAATTACAAATCAGTGGCATGTGCTTTTATATGAGAACCTTCTGCAGTGATACCATCAGTTTCAGTGTTACTCTAGAGAAAAAAATACTATCAGTTCTTTCATTATCTATCAGCAGCATGAGGGGATTTCTACACAAGGCACATACCTTGGCCCCTAAAGCTTCTCCACACTGCTAACTGTGTAGGCTACAGATGTCCTCTGGCATATCAAATCACACCTAACTGCTGCTGGTACTGCCACTCTTCCCCCTCACATTCCATCCTGTTTCGTTTCCTTAGTCACTTTTGTTGCTGGTCTGCAAGTAGGTGAAGAAAATATTCCTCAAGGCCATTGTCACCATTGTCAACAATAGATTGGCATAAATTTCCCCTATGCCATTCTGTTAATAAACAGAACTGGGAGTTTTTTGTGTCAATAGATACCTTTGCATTAGAGCTGAGAAAAATCCCATGCAGGGTACCACAGGGTTCCATCTTGGGAACCCTCTTATTTAACATCTACATGCTCCTGCTAGCTCAGATTATAACAAGTAAGAAGAATAGTTACCATAACTATGCAGATGATGGAAACTATGGAAACTACTGATCAGACCTGGAATATAGTGATGGACTCAGACCTGAACCTCCAGAGAAATATAAGGACAACTAGAAAGTCTGGTTTCTATCACCTAAAAAAGTTTTCTAGGATTAAAGGACTAGATCTTGAGAAACTCATCCATGCGTTTATTTTAATTACTGCAACAGTGTTTTCAGAGGCCTAAAAGGTCAATCAGACAGCTGCAGCTGATCCAGAATGCAGCTACTCATGTCCTCACTAGAACTAGAAAATGAAGCACATCCCCCAAGTTCTGAAGTCCTTAAATGGGCTCCCTGTAGCTCAAAGACCAGACTTTAAAATACTTTTGTTAGAATCAGAACCAAACATGGAGAAGCAGCATTTAGTTTTTGTGCTCCTGTAATTTGGAACAACCTTTCAGAAAACGACAAAACTGCTGAAACACTAAGGTTATTTAAATCAAGGCTAAAAACCCATTAGTTTAGAGATAGTAAATAGATCATAAATTGTAGTGATATGGAATTAAAAGGTTAGTCTCTTTGTTAACTGAGATATGTATTGTTATGCTGAGCCAACATGTGAGAGATCAGGGATACTGTCTGTATCTTGGGTCATTGACATGTGAGATGTGTTGCATGTGGACTGAAGGATGTCAGAACCACTCCATATCTGCACTCTGACCCAATTTACAGCACATACTGAAATAGAACAGGAAACTTCTCGTTAATAAAGGGAATGAATATATTAATAAAATAGGTCAACCTTACAGCCAAACATTTCATTTATAATTTCCATCTATTCTAACGCATGCAAAAATATAGAACAAAGTTAACGTCGAGGGGATGGGGCGTGTGTGTGTGTGCGGCGTGTGTGTGGGAGACAGCGAGCGAATGAGGGGGGTTTAGCTTACCCTCTCAATGCGATCAATCACTCAAGCCTTATCAATTGGCGCAATCGGTTCACAAAGGAGGACAAAGAAAGACCGCGTGGCGATTCAACAATGGCTAGTTTCAATTAGCAATGGTGGCTTGGGCAAAGCGAGGGATGACAGTAAAGGGAATCGACGGAAGGCCACGCGACCTGTCTAAACAGACACGCGCCGCCCGGAGTGGACAATACAACAAGCCGGGAAATAATACAATATAATATACTTCTTCTGGTTGCAACCAAAGTAAGATAGAAAAAATCACAAAGCATGCAAACATTCAGGGTCGGTGTACAGCGACAGACAACCAAGAATAACAGTGGTTTACAAGTTGACAAATTTATTTGATCCAACAGAAAACGGATATTAACCGTTAGACCTAATTCTCCTCTACCCAGACCAAACAGAAATAAACCAGGTTTATTCTACTTGGTGATAACTCTCTCCACAGTCCACGACGAATGTAGAACAACTTGAAAGTGTCCAGTTTAAAGGAGCGGTTCTGCGCAAAACCGAGGTCGGAAGCAGACGTCCACTTTTAGGCGCTGAGGGACTCAGGCCTGTTTCAATAGAGCTCAAAAGCCAGCGGACTCCCTGGTTACCCGTACAGGGAGTCTGTTTGCTCGGCCAGTTCACTTTGAAGTTTAAAAGGGAAGTTCTTCTTGGTCCAGCAGGTATGAACGAAAAAAAGAAAAATGCTAGCAATGGATTAAAGCGTCTCCTTGCGGCTCCGCGGGTAGGAACCAAAAGACGAGGATTTCAATTTTTGGGCTCCCTCTTATCAACTCTGTGATGTCATCACTGGCCACAGACCAATGAGAATGGGTTGAGGGTGGCGCAACGGATGCTGGGAGATGCAGTTCGTTCAGTAAAAGGCAATAGCCTCAACACTTGTTAAATAATATTACCATAATATGTTGGCGCCTACGTGGATCCCAGCGAGTGGAATGACTGACAAGAGGAGACCAAGCTGTCAAAGGCCAACCTGAGGGGACCAGCTTCTTAGCCTCCGGACCTCCGTAGTCATTGGGAGAGGGAGGACTTGGACCCTCGGGCCAGACCGATCGCCGCCTGGGATTCAAGAACCCATGCTAGAAGGCAAAACCCGGTGAGTTTGATTCCTTCATTAAATTCATTGTACTCTCAGGTGGTAAAATATTTGCTAGCGGTTTCGTTATGATTTACTTACACGCAATTGATTGATTTATTAATTATTACCTGATTAATTAATTAATTAGTGCTAAACAAAGTAACAAGTTTTCCATGCTCCTTTTCTCGTAATATAAAGAGAGCACCAGGGGGGTAACTGATTGATTAATTAATTATTCAGTCAGCTATCTACCCTAACCCTTTTTAGGCTTTTGTTTCACTAAGGAAAATAGAAAGCATTAAGGAGAGATGTCTTCTCATAGAATAGCTGAACGTTCGGCCAGACGATGGGGTCTGTTTCTAGTACGGTTTTACCACCAGACAGTTCAATATGTCGACAAATGAAACAAAAATATGGGCCTGAATGTTTGGAAACTGTAAATTACTGGATAATGGAATGGGGATTTCCTCCTGGGGAAAGTTTAAGTGTAAGAAAATTTGAAAAAATGAAGGATAAAATGAATGAAGAGAAGAAACGGTTAAAACGAGGTACCTTCCTCTGCTCTAGAAACATTGAACATTATAATATACACGAACGATGCTGAAAAATTTGATTAAAGGAGGCAGTACGCAGAGAATGGAGGTCTTGTGCTGCACAAATGGGGTTGGAGAGACCTTAGCGGTGAAATTGCGGGCAGGAAAGATAACGGTTCACTGAAAGCTCCCCAGCTTCCATGGGAAATTAAAACAGGAAAAAATTAAACAATACAAATGCAACCACAGACAGAATTACAGGCATCTTGTCCACCGTAGAAGGACAGTGGCTTTTCACTTTCCTCCCCGTTTGCTCCTGTTTACAGAGACATGCAGTCATTGGCCATATCAAAACCTGATCCAGACCTGGACTCCGCCCCTCCGCAGAGTCATCAGTGGATGGGACCAGAAGTGCAGCCTGAAGCAGCCTATCCCGCGCCACCAGGGAAGTGGCTCAAAGATGAGCAGCAGCCCGGACAACAGATCGCAACTAAGCCAGACTACTGGACCTAACACCAGTGGTCCGCCCACCCCTCCGTCAAAAGGCACAAAGTCCAATGTGAAAAAGAAGGAGACTGAACGGAAGCAGGAAGCATCTGCACATCCCGCCTCCATGCAAGCCCTGCCAGAGACGCTAGCTGATGAAGGTACAGAGTGTGTTATGTCTGCTCCAATGGTCGAGGTTGCTGGTCCAGACGGACCGATGCTTGTTTACAGAGGGTGGTCGGACAAGGACATTGAGGAGGCGATGACTCAGGTTACCAATGTGACCGGAAATAGTTTGCAGTTTGCCAAGGAGCTCGAGGATTTCTGCAGGACCTACCGCCCGACCGGATCCGAAATCAGACAAGTAGTTTCTAAGAGACTTAAAGCTGCTGATCTAGGCAAGATTTTACAGAGCCTCCCACCCCAGAGATTCACCTGAGAAGTGTGCCGACAGATGAGGAAGACGACGGACTGAACGCCCCATATTATCTGGCCGTATTGAAACTCTGTAAAGCTATCGAGAGCGAGTTTCCGACAATGCCTAACTTCCATCCATCCATTTTCTTCCGCTTATCCGGGGTCGGGTCGCGGGGGCAGCAGCCTAAGCAAAGAGACCCAGACTTCCCTCTCCCCAGCCACTTGTTCCAGCTCCTCGGGAGGAACCCTAAGGCGCTCCCAGGCCAGCCGAGAAACATAGTCCCTCCAGCGTGTCCTGGGCCTTCCCCTGGGCCTCCTCCCGGTGGGACGTGCCTGAAACACCTCACCAGGGAGGCGTCCAGGAGGCATCCTGACCAGATGCCCGAGCCACCTCAACTGACTCCTCTCGATGTGGAGAAGCAGCGGCTCTACTCTGAGCCCCCTCCGGATGACTGAGCTTCTCACCCTATCTCTAAGGGAGAGCCCAGACACTCTGCGGAGGAAACTCATTTCAGCCGCTTGTATCCGTGATCTCGTTCTTTCGGTCACCACCCAGAGTTCGTGACCATAGATGAGGGTAGGAACGTAGATCGACCGGTAAATCGAGAG
The DNA here is from genome assembly GCA_963556495.2 of Valencia hispanica. Lineage (NCBI taxonomy): Eukaryota > Metazoa > Chordata > Actinopteri > Cyprinodontiformes > Valenciidae > Valencia > Valencia hispanica. The sequence continues at coordinate 41,104,754 of OY747720.1, read as the reverse complement.
CTTCGCCTTTTGGCTCAGCTCTCTCTTCACCACAACAGACCGGTAGAGCGCCCGCATAACTGCAGATGCCCCACCAATCCGTCTATCGATCTCCCGCTCCATTTTTCCCTCATTCGTGAACAAGACCCCCAGATACTTAAACTCCTCCACTTGGGGAAGGACCCCATCCCTGACCCGGAGGAGGCACCCCACCCTTTTCCGGCTCAAGACCATGGCCTCGGATTTGGAGGTGCTGATTCTCATCCCAGCCGCTTCACACTCGGCTGCGAACAGCTCCAGCGAGAGCTGTAGATCACGCTCCGATGAAGCCAACAGGACCACATCATCTGCAAAAAGCAGAGACCCGATCCTGAGGCCACCAAAACGGATCCCCGCAACGCCTTGGCTGCGCCTAGAAATCCTGTCCATAAAAGTTAGGAACAGGATCGGTGACAAAGGGCAACCTTGGCGGAGTCCAACTCTCACCGGAAACAAGCCCGACTTACTGCCGGCAATGCGAACCAAACTCTGGCACCGGTCGTACAGGGACCTAACAGCCCGAATCAAGGGGCCCGGTACCCCATACTCCCGGAGCACCCCCCACAGGGCCCCCCGAGGGACACGGTCGAACGCCTTCTCCAAGTCCACAAAACACATGTAGACCGGTTGGGCGAACTCCCACGCACCCTCCAGGACCCTGCTGAGGGTGTAGAGCTGGTCCAGTGTTCCACGGCCAGGACGAAAACCACATTGTTCCTCCTGGATCCGAGGTTCGACTATCCGTCGGACCCTCCTCTCCAGAATCCCTGAATAGACCTTACCAGGGAGGCTCAGAAGTGTGATCCCCCTGTAGTTGGAACACACCCTGTGGTCCCCCTTTTTAAACAGGGGGACCACCACCCCGGTCTGCCAATCCAAGGGAACTGCCCCCGATGTCCACGCAATATTGCAGAGCCGCGTTAACCAACACAGCCCCACAACATCCAGAGCCTTGAGGAACTCCGGTCGAATCTCATCCACCCCCGGAGCCTTGCCACCGAGGAGCTCTTTAACGACCTCGGTGACCCCGGCACCAGAGATTGGAGAGCCCGACCCCAAGTCCCCAAACCCTGCTTCCAGATTGGAAGGCGTGCCGGTGGGATTGAGGAGGTCTTCGAAGTATTCCATCCACCGACCCAAAACGTCCCGCGTCGAGGTCAGCAGCACACCATCCCCACTGTAAACAGTGTTGGTGGCAGACCGCTTTCCCCCCCTGAGACGCCGGATGGTGGACCAGAATCGCTTCGAAGCCGTACGGAAGTCGTTTTCCATGGTCTCTCCAAACTCCTCCCACGCCCAAGTTTTTGCCTCAGCAACCATCCGAGCCGCATCCCGCTTGGCCTGTCGGTACCTATCAGCTGCTTCAGGGGTCCCACAAGCCAAAAAGACCCGGTAGGACTCCTTCTTCAGCCTGACAGCATCCCTTACCGCCGGTGTCCACCACCGGGTTTGGGGGTTGCCGCCGCGACAGGCACCGACCACCTTGCGGCCACAGCTTCGGTCAGCCGCCTCGGCAATGGAGGCGCGGAACATGGTCCACTCGGACTCGATGTCCCCAGCCTCCCCCGGGACGTGTTCAAAGTTCTGCCGGAGGTGTGAGTTAAAGCTCCTTCTGACAGGAGACTCTGCCAGACGTTCCCAGCAGACCCTCACAACACGTTTAGGCCTTCCAGGTCTGTCCGGCGTCCTCCCCCACCATCGGAGCCGACTCACCACCAGGTAGTGGTCAGTGGACAGCTCTGCCCCTCTCTTCACCCGAGTGTCCAAAACATGCGGCCGCAGATCAGATGAGACGACAACCAAGTCGATCATTGAGCTGCGGCCTAAGGTGTCCTGGTGCCAAGTGCACATATGGACACCTTTATGCTTGAACATGGTGTTTGTTATGGACAATCCATGACGAGCACAGAAGTCCAATAACAAGACACCACTCGGGTTTAGATTGGGGGGGCCATTCCGCCCAACCACACCCCTCCAGGTCTCACTGTCATTGCCCACGTGAGCGTTGAAGTCCCCCAGCAGAACAAGGGAGTCCCCAGGAGGAGCACTCTCCAGCACCCCTTCCAAAGACTCCAAGAAGGGTGGGTAATCTAATCTGCTGTTTGGCGCGTAAGCACAAACAACAGTCAGGACCCGTCCCCCCACCCGAAGGCGGAGGGAGGCTACCCTCTCGTTCACCGGGGTAAACCCCAACGTACAGGCGCCGAGATGGGGGGCAACAAGTATGCCCACCCCAGCTCGGCGCCTCTCAGCGGGGGCAACCCCAGAGTGGAAGAGAGTCCAACCTCTCTCGAGGAGACGGGTTCCAGAGCCAGAGCCGTGCGCCGAGGTGAGTCCGACAATGTCCAGTCGGAACCTCTCAACCTCGCACACCAGCTCCGGCTCCTTCCCCACCAGAGAGGTGACGTTCCACGTCCCGAGAGCCAGCTTCTGCAACCGAGGATCGGACCGCCAAGGTCCCCGCCTTTGGCCGCCGCCCATCCTGCACAGCACCCGACCCCTATGGCCCCTCCCACAGGTGGTGAGCTCATGGGAAGGGGGGCCCATGTTACCTCTTCGGGCTAAGCCCGACCGGGCCCCATGGGTAAAGGCCCGGCCACCAGGCGCTCGCCAACGTGCCCCACCTCCAGGCCTGGCTCCAGAGGGGGGCCCCGGTGACCCGCGTCCGGGCGAGGGAACACTGAGTCCATCTGTCGACAGACTGAACGCCCCATATTATCTGGCCGTATTGAAACTCTGTAAAGCTATTGAGAGCGAGTTTCCGACAATGCCTAACTTAACCCTTTTAAATGATCCTCCCAGTAACTGAACATCCACTGTGTCCTGTTATCAACTTTTTACTTTCTGTAACATAGAAAGTTCTCTTATATCAGATCTTCTGTTCCTTCTGTGTTTCTGCTCTGTCTTCTCAAACCCCCAGACGGTCGTAGCCGATGGCCGCTCCTACTGAGCCTGGTTCTGTTGGAGGTTTCTTCCTGTTAAAGGGGAGTTTTTCCTCTCCACCGTCGCTACATGCTTGCTCAGTATGAGGGATTGCTGAAGGATTGCTGTGGTTGGAAAGTCTGCATCAACGGGGCCCAACCTCACGCCAATGACTGACGCAATCTGCTGGGATTCCTTAAATAGGAAACTTTTTAACTGATTGGAATGTTTGTATAAATGTATTGAAATGACTTCTTGTTAAGTGCCTTGAGATGACATCTGTTGTGAATTGGCGCTATATAAATAAACTGAATTGAAATTCCGTGAAACAACACCCAGATGAGTTGGTCGAGGACTTCCTGCACCGCATTCTGCAATCATTTGAGAAGCATAGTGGCGTGGCCAGACCAGAGCAGACCAAAGGCTCAGTGTGGGAACAGGTGCTGGGAGATCGCATACTCGCCGGACTCCGCCCAGAGCTGCTGACTGAGGTGACTGAACGGTATGTGGGTATCAATCAAGGCATCAGCTTGGAGGATCTTCGTTGCCACTGTTATGGCAAAAAAAAAGTATCTCAGGGTTTCCATAATAAAGAAGACTTGAGTCCCAGAAGGCATTTAAGTATTTAATTCAAACATGTCTGGCCAGACCATGGAGGGGAGAGAGTTACTCGTGCATCACCCTAACCAACCTTTCTAACTAACCGCTTAAATAGTATTCAGCAATCACTGTTTATCTCTGTAGACATCTTTTCCAACCTTCACGCCCCACCTCCAGAGTAACTGCTTCATGCGAGTCATAGCAACGCATAAAGCAGCTCATCCGAAGGCCAGACTGTTATCTTACTGCCCCGGCGTCTGTCTCTCTGGTGACCTGACACATATATCTTTCTCATAACACTAACCTGGAACAATAAGCTTGTCATTTTACCTAGAGGGATTCACTAAACAGAGAATATACACTTAATTCCTAATTGCATAACAATTTTCCACCACAATTCCCTGCTTTTATTAACTTAATTAATATCAGAAATATGAAGGGAAAATTCTAAAGTGGAATCACAAACTCCCTAAAAGGTTGTTAGGTTGATCAAAAAAAAAGACAATGTTCAAAACACAAATTACAATCAGACATGAGACATGCTTGGCCATGGAATTAGCTCACAGTGACAAATATTAGATCCTTCCAGATAACTTTGCTGAGACCCCTGTGCATTGAGACCGAAAACCCACGGGGTCTTCTTACGCCATTTTCTTGTGGGCAAAATGTCATCTCAACAGCCCCTCGCCCCAGAGGCGGCAATCCACAGGTCTCGTCATCGGTCAGGATGCTCTAGATAAAACACAGAACCAAGGATAAATTATGTAGCATCTTCCAGTACACTTCAGAGGGTATTACATCAACACTAAATGTTGAAACGTGTACGCTTCCCTTGAGCTGTTTGTTGTCTGTTGCCGTGAAGTCAGCCTCCGCCAGCATCCAGTGACCTGTAGCCACCTATCAGTCCTTCTCCGGAAAGAAGAGAGAGGTCACCCCTCAGAAGGTCCTCCAGTGAGAACCTCCCAATGCGACCCTTGGGAGCTGAGCTAATTAGGTATTAGAGCATTAATGTTCAAACACAGGTGAGCCAATTCACAAAAGATTAATAGGATGATTATGACAAGTATAACCAACACACTCTGAGTATGGTTTCAGATCAACCTGATGCAACTGTGTGCAAAAGCAATTCTAAACAACTCACAACCTGGTTAATGAGCCGAACCTCATCAACTGAAGCTAGAAAACAATTAAGGTAATTGTCTCCAGATCATTCTTACTAAATCCATACCAAGAAAAAGAAAACCAACCATTCTAACTTGTGAGAGCAAAAAATCCCAAGAATCAACGACTCCCAGCAAGAAGTAAAAAAGGTTTTCAGATCAAATTAAAACTTTGTAAAGTTCCCAGACACAATATGTACTACAACTCTGCACCCGAACCGAAATGGAATATGAAGTCAGACGTCAAGTCCAGGTAGTAAAAACCCTCATTAATATATGACAGAGTTATGATTCACAAGAAACCCTATTAAACCTGCAAGTTATAATTTTCTTCATAATCCCTGAAAAATCTGTTCCAATTACTATCAAATCCAATTCCCCCCTTTTTTTTAAGGCATCGTCTTGCACATGTCTTAAAAAAATCAAGAAACAAGGAAACAATAACTTCAACTGCTTCTCCAGTTTCGAGAAAAGGAACATAGTAGGTTAAAGGTCATGCATAAGACATAACCTCAGAACCTGTGTATCCTGCTGCTGTCGCCGCTGAGGCAGCTTCAACCCCCAGATAACCATATCCCAATCATTTAGGTTCGCAATTAGGTTCTTATATTTGAATTACCTTGTTGTTGAAAGTGTGCTATATAAATAAAATTGCCTGGCCTTGCCTTGCAAAAACAAAATAACAATTTCACCACATAGTTACCTAATGTATTTAAGAATTTAGTCCTACTTGCATGAACTACAAAACACTTCATTTCCCTCTGGGATCAATAAACTATTTTGAATTGAATCAGACAGCTTATTCAGACCCTGCTTTTCCAAAATCTAATTGATGTTACAGTAAGGATAATCTTTGCAACCACCTTAGTTAAAATTGTTTTACTCAGGACTCAGTTTATTTACCTAATTAATATCTCTGCTGCTGTTATTTGCTCCTCTTTTCTTACAGTTCATTCTCTGTTAACTCCTTGAAAAAAAATAATACATTTATTCTAAATGCACAATTTTAAAACCTGTACAACTGTAAAACATCTCTAATTCAATTTATCTAACTCAGTTGCACATTCAGATTTGAGTATGCCACTCTATTTTAATAACAATGATGTCAAGTAACCTTTTTACCTGTACCTGATACTCTTGCTTAAGAAAGAAAATTTTCTTCATTGCAGTTTCTGTGTAGGACTTGAGTTATACTTTATACTTTACCGAAGTAATTATCTATTTGCCCACTTTTACCTCTACTCAGTATTTTAGACAGCTTATATTTTAAAATTAGCATTGTTACTCCTGTTTCATTTAGTCTTTTATTAAAAGCAACACACACAAAAAAACCTCAAACATCAAAAAGTGTTACAACTGAATACAATTTAACTGCGGTTTTATAGTAGGTCTAACATTTATTATTCTGACACCCTGTTTTTTATGCGATCTATAGCATATAATGTGCACAGGTGTTAACTGAATATTTTCCACATTTGTCCCATCTTTAGAACAGTGACCGAAATTCTGAATCTATTTTTAGTCATCATTTGTCTTAATGAAGTAAACTAAATGTTAAAAATAGAAACCAAGTAATTTTAAACCCCCCTGTGTGTGTGTAGGTCACACCTGTTGGCTTAAAGATTGCACTAAATGCATAATTTTCACATATGCAGCTGAAACAGGTATTGATTAGGGCAAATCTAACAGCTGTAACTCACTGAGTACAGCACACCCATTTAATAGGCTATAAAATTAATATGGATTCAGGTTAGAAAATACTCAAATATTAGATTGATGAGGTAAATGCAGTCAGATGTAATTTCCATCTCTCACATGAATTTGAAGGATTGCTTTGAAAAACCAGCATAATAAATCAAAGAGTAAAGAATGTTTATTCATATTTGCACTTTGCAGAAAAATATCATTATTAATGATTGTTGGAAATGTGTTCCAGCAAATATGTTTTCAAAAATGATGTAGGAATGATGTAGGAATTTATTCTCCAGTAAATCACTGAGTCACGTTTAGATAATTAATCATTATTACATTATCACCATTAAAACTATAGCAAGTTTTCAAGATAATATAGTTTATTTTAAACATTAAATCTGACTCGTATGCACCAATCTAGATCATAATAATCATCCATCATTCATTATGCTTTAAATTGGAATATTCTCTGTTTTATTTGATCTATTTTTACCCAAGATCACTTGATGTTAAGATTGCAGTTTCCTAGATCTGTTGCGTTTAGTTTTTCAGATAGAGCGATGACATATTTATAATCCTGAGATCCCGAGCAATCCACTGATACTAAATGCATGTTAAATGCATTAAAAAGCCTATTATGGAAATATTATTTAACAAGGATGAGAAAAGATAATGGAGTGGTTCCCATGTCCTTCAGTCAGCATGCAGACACATCTCACAATTGGTGACCCAAGACACAGAGAGTATCCTTGAGCTCTCACATGTTGGTTCAACATAACAATACATATCTCAGTTAACACAGAGACTTAACCTGTAATTTAAAGAGACTTAACCTCTAACATGATCAATATATATTTTTTCCACATTAAGCCATTCAAATCTTCTTTTATAAAAAATGCTACGCAGAAAAATTCTCACAACAGGCCTCAAATAATTTAGGCTTTGATAAAAGTCAAGAGAGCTACAACAAAACTAACTGTGAAATCTATAGTTCAGGATTTGATTTTTACCCCTAAACACCAAGTGATTATATATTATTTGCTTTCTTAATTTGAAAAGTGATACGTCACTGTTGACGAACAATTACGTTTTATTATTTATTACTATTTTAAAGAGTGTTTTTGCAGCTACAGGGGATCATACTTCTTAGCCTCCCTTGTAAGGTCTAAGAGAAAATGTTAGAATTCGAATTCCCTTCACCATGGCCCCAAATAAGCCAAAATATTTAAGCACCCCCCAAACTCAGGTACAGACAGGTAACCTCCCAAGCCACTTGTCCATACCTTTTTGGGCTGAACCTCAAACAGACTCCTCCCCTGTGGACAAAGTGGTCAGTCCATTCTAGAAAAAAAGCAAAAAAGAATGAGAACCAGCCTGATTTGCATTCTGGTTCAGTTGAAATTGAAAATTGCATTGGTTGTCATAAGCAAAATTCCAAACTCACAGGACCACTGTATTGTAATTGATGGCCCCTAAAAAGCATTTGAGGTATATTAATATTTACTTAAAACAGTGAGACTTCTTCCCTTTAATTACAAAGTCAGGTGCCTTATATTAAGACCCACTTATATAACTTCCTGTGTTTACCCACCAGAGTGACAAAACCATCAGATTTCTAGGATCAAACCTTTCCTGACCTCTTGGCCCTTATCCTGGAAGGAGACAGAATGCTTCACAGCTTGAGATCAATTCAGTAATTTTCCAAGCAAAATTTCTAATAAGGCCCACTAACTGCTCTGACATTTGAATGTTCCCCAGATAAGATTAGTATTTACCTTTTTTCATTTATTTAAGACCCAAGTAGCCTAAGGACTAGTTATCTTTATTTTAATGTTACCCAGCAAAAACCTAAAGTTTTATTTTTTAGTTGTGTTCAAATTATAGCCTAAACAATGTTGTTTTACTGTTGCTGCTCACAGCAAAGTCTTGTTATTTTTTTGTCTCGCCATTTTCTGATGTCAATAAGAGATTGTTTACATTAGCGCCTTGCAAGCTGATAAAAAATTCGTCCTTCACAGCTGTGGCGAAATCTAAGCAGTGTTACTGTAAAGGTCCAAGTTATTTTAGTAAATGTTCACAGATCTAAGATTGATTACTTTCTTATAACATAAACCCCAAAATACAAGGAAACAATTCAGCCCCAATTGTCCCAGAAAGAAAGGAAAATATGTTTGCACTGTCAGTCAGCTTAGTAATAATCAAGTCAGTCAGGGTGTAATTTAAAACCTACTCTAAATGCCCCAATCAACTCTGCTATTTGTTCTAAAGTAGGAACTCCCGTTTCTAAGTTAGTGGACACAAGCTGCGACAGCTAAGGAAACTTGTACTTAGTTTAATAACAATTCCATCAAATAACTTTCAACCAAAATGAAATAAATGTGGACTATCCTGACAGAGAGCATTAGGAGAGAATAGAAAAGACTTCTTGACCATTTACCAGATAACTCCCCAGAAGACAAATGATCAGTTCACTCTCTTGCCCATAATAAAATAGATGTGCAACACATTCTTTAAGCTCTGATTAGATTAAACTCACCGGATGACGAATCATCACCTTTTCAGAACCGTACCAGTTTCGCTGTCTGCTTTACTCCGTCCTTCTAGGACAAATAAATTAAGGTTTAGTTGCACATCAACTTTCCCTTACAAATTACAACACAATAACAAAAAAAAAATAGATCAACATCAAAAATGGAAAGAATCAGAAATTATGGCCTGCTTCCATTGAGACCCCTTTCGCTCCAAGGGTCCTCTGGCAGAAACAAAACAAAACAACACAAGATTTACTTTCCTAAGGGAGTGTGTATGATGTGTGTGTGTCATAAGCAGGTTTCACAGAAATAAATTACAGCTACAGTCAGCAAGCATTTCTTAATCGCATTTGAGCTGTGTGTATTTTTGTCCTGCCTGAATTTCGCTGGGTCATCTGCAGGCTGGCCGGCCCAGGGCCCCCCCCCTCTCGATCCAGCTAATCGCCATGTTCCAGGGACCTCAGCCCCCAAATAACTCATCTCACCTGAGCAAAAGTTTTCCCCTCTGCCCACTGGTCAGCCCGCATTCAGGCCGGAGTCCGGCCTCCGCCTTTGTTATGGCTGCCAAACCCCTTATTCCAAGGGTGGGGGGGGTAGGACTAGGGCTCCTTGTGGCCCTCCCCAGGCGCCGCTGAACTGAAGTCAGGGGTCCCAACCAGCCTGAAGAAAAACACAGGACAACTCAGCGAAACTCATCAGCAGTTCTACAATGGAATATGTAACAACAGTGTGTGTGTGTGTGTGTGTGTGTGTGTGTGTGTGTGTGTGTGTGTGTGTGTGTGTGTGTGTGTGTGTGTGTGTGTGTGTGTGTGTGTGTGTGTGTGTGTGTGTGTGTGGCATTCTGCATTATACCAAGCCAACAAACAAAATGATCTTAATGCTCAAACACTCCAGTTCTGGAAGAAGCAAACAAGAGTTAATAAAAGAGAAATAAACAAAACCACATAAATAAACCACAAATTAATAACATAACTTAACATAACAGATTATCGAAATCCCTCCCCCTGGGCCCATAAATTCTTTCAGATCGGGAAACTGCTGTTCATTTCATCATCATTTTTTTGAGGGGGGTTTTCTCTTGTTTTTGTTTTTTTTACCAAGTGAAGAGATGTAAGGTGAGAGTTAATTTCCATTTTAAAGGCAGAGAGAGATGGAGATGCTTTTTGCCATTTTTGCTTGTGGAGAAAAAATTTAGCATGTGAAGCCTAAAAACATTTACAACAAGTTCCAGGGAGTTGTTGGTGGGATTTTCATAGTAAAAAAGAAAATCTTTTAGGCTACAGTAATTCAATTCAATTCAGTTTATTTATATAGCGCCAATTCACAACAGATGTCTTCTCAAGGCACTTAACAAGAAGTCATTTCAATACATTTATACAAACATTCCAATCAGTTAAAAAGTTTCCTATTTAAGGAATCCCAGCAGGTTGCGTCAGTCATTGGCGTGAGGTTGGGCCCCGTTGATGCAGACTTTCCAACCACAGCAATCCTTCAGCCATCCCTCATACTGAGCAAGCATGTAGCGACGGTGGAGAGGAAAAACTCCCCTTTAACAGGAAGAAACCTCCAACAGAACCAGGCTCAGTAGGAGCGGCCATCTTCCCCGACCGTCTTGGGGTTTGAGAAGACAGAGCAGAAACACAGAAGGAACAGAAGATCTGATATAAGAGAACTTTCTATGTTACAGAAAGTAAAAAGTTGATAACAGGACACAGTGGAAGTTCAGTTACTGGGAGGATCATCCCAGTCGATGCCCCCCGTCCAACAGGGCATTGCAGCCAAGCAGGATATCAGACCAGGTATATCTTCTATAGAGAGAAAAACACTGAGAGAAAAAGTTAACAGTCGAAATAACAGAATGTACTGTAATACAACTGGAGAGTCGTAGGAGAAAAGGAAGTAGCAGAGTGAAGAAAATTGGTAAGTCTGTCCTCCAGCAGTCTAAGCCTATTGCAGCATAACTACAGAGATAGCTCAGGATGACCTAAGCCACTCTAACTATAATTCAATTCAATTCAATTCAATTCAGTTTATTTATATAGCGCCAATTCACAACAGATGTCATCTCAAGGCACTTAACAAGAAATCATTTCAATACATTTATACAAACATTCCAATCAGTTAAAAAGTTTCCTATTTAAGGAATCCCAGCAGATTGCGTCAGTCATTGGCGTGAGGTTGGGCCCCGTTGATGCAGACTTTCCAACCACAGCAATCCTTCAGCAATCCCTCATACTGAGCAAGCATGTAGCGACGGTGGAGAGGAAAAACTCCCCTTTAACAGGAAGAAACCTCCAACAGAACCAGGCTCAGTAGGAGCGGCCATCTGCCACGACCGTCTGGGGGTTTGAGAAGACAGAGCAGAAACACAGAAGGAACAGAAGATCTGATATAAGAGAACTTTCTATGTTACAGAAAGTAAAAATTTAATAACAGGACACGGTGGATGTTCAGTTACTGGGGGGATCATCCCAGTCGATGCCCCCCGTCCAACAGGGCATTGCAGCCAAGCAGGATACCAGACCAGGTATATCTTCTATGGAGAGAAAAACACTGAGAGAAAACAAAGTTAACAGTCGAAATAACAGAATGTACTGTAATAAAACTGGACAGTAGTAGGAGAAAAGGAAGTAGCAGAGTGAAGAAAATTGGTAAGTCTGTCCTCCAGCAGTCTAACCCTATAGCAGCATAACTACAGAGATAGCTCAGGATGACCTTAGCCACTCTAACTATAAGCTTTATCAAAAAGGAAAGTTTTAAGCCTGGCCTTAAAAGTAAACAGAGTGTCTGCCTCACGGACTAAAGCTGGGAGCTGGCTCCACAGGAGAGGAGCCTGATAACTAAAAGATCTGCCTCCCATTCTACTTTTAGAAATCCTAGGAATTACAAGTAAACCTGCAGTCTGAGAGCGAAGGGTTCTGTTAGGAACATATGGAACAATTAGTTCTCTGATGTATGATGGAGCTTGATTATTAAGGGCTTTGTATGTAAGAAGAAGGATCTTAAATTCTATTCTGGATTTAACAGGGAGCCAATGAAGGGAAGCTAAAACAGGAGAAATGTGATCTCTTTTTAATATTCATCAAAACTCTTGCTGCCGCATTTTGGATCAACCGAAGGCTTTTAATGGCATTTTGTGGACTACCTGATAGTAAAGAATTACAGTAGTCCAGCCTTGAGGTAACAAATGCATGGACTAGTTTCTCAGCATCACTCCTGGACAGGATGTTTCTAATTTTAGCAATATTCCGGAGGTGAAAGAAAGAAATCCTAGAAACCTGTTTAATATGGGATTTAAATGTCAAGTCTCGGTCAAAAATAACGCCGAGGTTCTTTACGTTATTACTGGGGGCCAATTTAAGGCCATCCAGATGAAGTGATTGACTAATCAGTTTCTGTTTAAGAACTTCTGGTCCAAAGACAGCAACTTCTGCTTTGTCAGAATTTAAAAGCAAAAAGTTTAGGGTCATCCATGTTTTTATGTCTTCCAGACATGCCTGTAATCTACCTAACTGACTGGGTTCATCAGGATTAATGGATAAATATAGTTGTGTATCATCTGCATAGCTGTGGAAATTTATCCCATGCTGTCTAATGATTCTACCAATTGGGAGCATATATATGGTGAACAGAATTGGTCCAAGCACAGAACCCTGTGGAACTCCACAAGTAACTCTTGAGAGTGAAGAAGATTTATCCTTTAGATGAACAAACTGGAATCTATCAGACAAATATGATTTAAACCAGCCTAGTGCTGTTCCTTTGATCCCTGCAACATGTTCAAGCCTTTCTAAGAGAATATTATGATCGACTGTGTCAAAAGCAGCACTGAGATCTAACAAAACCAGAACAGACACAAGTCCATTATCTGAGGCAATGAGAATATCATTAGTAACCTTCACCAGTGCTGTTTCAGTGCTATGATGAGCTCTAAAACCTGACTGAAACTCTTCAAACAGCTCGTTATTGTTTAAATGCTCACAGACTTGATTAGCAACAATTTTCTCAAGGACTTTGGATAAGAAAGGAAGGTTAGATATAGGTCTGTAATTCACTAAGTCATCTTGATCGAGGGAAGGTTTCTTGAGTAAAGGTTTAATTACAGCTATTTTAAATTCCTGTGGTACGTATCCGTTTACTAAGGATAGATTCATCATATCCAAAATGGGGCCAGGAACCAAATGGAACACTTCTTTAAATAATTTGGTTGGAATTGGGTCCAACATACAAGTTGAAGGTTTAGATGAGGCTAATATTTTTGATAATTCGGAAAGCTCGACTGAATCAAAACCGCCTAAGCACAACTGAGGTTCTACAGTTCTTTCCGATACTGCCTCATTTACTGAGGAAGAAGTAATCATGTTTGGGAGGATGCCAATGATTTTATTTTTAATAGAATTAATTTTATTTACGAAGAATCCCATAAAATCATCACCGCTAAGAGCTGGGGGAATAGTTGGCTCAACAGAGCTATGACTCTGTGTAAGTTTGGCAACTGTACTAAAAAGAAACCTAGGATTGTTTTTATTCGCCTCTATTAATGATGAAAAATATGCTTTTCTAGCTTGTCGAAGGGTCTTTTTATACAGCAGCAGACTGTTATTCCAGGTTAAATAGGAATCCTCTAGGTGTGTAGAGCGCCATTTTCTCTCCAACTTCCTAGTATTCTGCTTTAAAGTACGCAACTCTGCGTTGAACCAAGGAGTCAGCCTCCTATGGCTAGCCACTTTCTTTTTTAAGGGGGCTACACTATCTAATGCCAAACGCAATGAGGACGTAACGCTGTGAACCAGATCACCAATTTCTGAAGGGTTAGAGATAGAATCGCTGCCATCCACTGTGTTACCCTGAGACACTAAGGAAAGTAAGAATGGAACAGATTCTTTAAAAATTGTTACAGCATTGTCTGATAAAGCTCTACTATAATGAAATTTTCTTTCAGATTTAAGATGGTCAGTTAAAGTAAATTCAAAAGTTATTAAGAAGTGGTCAGACAGGACCGGGTTATGTGGGTGGACTGTTATTTCCTCACACTCAATACCGTATGTCAGTACAAGGTCCAAAGTGTGTTTGCCCGGGTGGGTCGATCCCTGTACTTTTTGAGTAAAGCCAATTGAGTCTAAAATAGCACTAAAGGCTGCATTTAGGCTATAACTTTCAGCATCCACATGAATATTAAAGTCCCCCACTATAATAACCCTATCAGTATTTATTACTAAATCAGATAAAAAATGTGAGATCTGATCCAAGAATTGAGAGTAAGGGCCTGGTGGACGATACCAAACCACAGACAAAAATGGTCTTAATGTTTTGCAACTTGGATGAGGAAAATTAAGGGTTAGATGTTCAAAAGAACTGTAGCTATCAATTGGTCTGGGACTAATTAGTAAATCAGAACGAAAAATGGTTGCAACTCCTCCTCCTCGCCCAGTATTTCTAGGAATGTGAAAATTTAAATGACTGGAAGGAGTTGACTCATTTATACTGACATAATCCTCCTGCTGCAACCAGGTTTCTGTGAGACAAAGGAAATCAATGTGATTATCACAAATCAAGTCATTTACTAACAAAGTCTTTGAGGAGAGAGATCTTATGTTTAATAAACCACATTTAATAGATTTATTTTTCTGTTCAGTCAAAGTTGTATTTATTTTTATGAGACTTCCATAATTTGCTTTTGCTGGCTTAACTTTTAATCCATTTAATTTTGGCCGTGGGCAAGACACTGTTTCTATAGAGTAATGGGGGGGTAACAGTACAGAAGCAGCAGAGAGGTGGGTTAAACTACGACTCTGCTTCCTGGTCTGGACCCTGGGTTGTCAGTGTTTTGGAGGACTAATAAATTCGGCCATATTCCTAGAAAGAAGAGCTGCTCCATCCAAAGTGGGATGGATGCCATCTCTCCGAATCAGACCAGGTTTTCCCCAAAAAGTTCTCCAGTTATCAATGTAGCCCACATCGTTTGCAGGACACCACCTAGACAACCATTGATGGAATGACAGCATGCGGCTAAACATGTCGTCACTGGTCCGATCGGGCAGGGGACCAGAAAAGATTACCGAGTCTGACATTGTTTTGGCAAACTTACACACCGAAGCAACACTAATTTTAGTGACCTCCGATTGGCGTAACCGGGTGTCATTACCGCCAGCGTGAATAACAATCTTACTGTATTTACGCTTATCTTTAGCCAGCAGTTTCAGGTAGGATTTGATGTCGCCCGTTCTGGCCCCTGGCAAACATTTGACTATGGTCAATGGTGTCTCTAATGCCACGTTTCTGACTATGGAGCTGCCAATTACCAGGGTCGGCTTCTCAGCGGGTGTGTCGCTGAGCGGGGAAAATCTGTTAGAAACGCGGACCGGTTGGTGGTGGCCCGGGGGCTGGGTCCTAGAACTATGCTTCCTACGTACAGTCACCCAACCAGCCTGGGGTCCCGGCTGCGCGGGCTCTACCGGAGGACAGCTAGGGGGATCTATCCTTGTTGGCTCCGCGCTGGCTAATGGGCTTCGGCTATCTGCTGGTTTTTCAACAGCGCGGAGCCGTGCTTCTAATTCTGATACCCTCGCCTCCAAAGCTACAAAAATATTACATTTATTACAGTTACCATTATCACTAAAGGAGGCAGGGAAGTAACTAAACATCTGACAGAGAGAGCAAGAAAGAAGAGAAGAGTTAGAGACAGGAGAGAGAAAAGTAGCCATAGCCGCAATGAAGCTAAGCTAACTGAGCTAGCGAGACCTTACCACCCCAAGAAAAGCTGTGTGAAACACAAGGAGTTCCCAAAACGTAAAGTACACCACCACAAAACGTGTGTTTTAGTGTGCTTGTGTGTTAAAATAACTTAGCAAGGGCTCAGCAGAGAGAAAATAAGATCAATTCAAGAGACTCTGAACACCAAACAGTTTACAGGGAGCGCAACAGTGACAACAGGAAATGACGCAATACGGCTTACCCCGTCGAATCAGCTGGTGCAGGGAGGACTGCGCTTGCATTATAAGCTTTATCAAAAAGGAAAGTTTTAAGCCTGGCCTTAAAAGTAAACAGATTGTCTGCCTCACGGACTAAAGCTGGGAGCTGGTTCCACAGGAGAGGAGCCTGATAACTAAAAGATCTGCCTCCCATTCTACTTTTAGAAATCCTAGGAACTACAAGTAAACCTGCAGTCTGAGAGCGAAGGGCTCTGTTAGGAACATATGGAACAATTAGATCTCTGATGTATGATGGAGCTTGATTATTAAGGGCTTTGTATGTAAGAAGAAGGATCTTAAATTCTATTCTGGATTTAACAGGGAGCCAATGAAGGGAAGCTAAAACAGGAGAAATGTGATCTCTCGTTTTAATATTCATCAGAACTCTTGCTGCCGCATATTGGATCAACTGAAGGCTTTTAATGGCATTTTGTGGACTACCTGATAGTAAAGAATTACAGTAGTCCAGCCTTGATGTAACAAATGCATGGACTAGTTTCTCAGCATCACTCCTGGACAGGATGTTTCTAATTTTAGCAAAATTTCCGGAGGTGAAAGAAAGAAATCCTAGAAACCTGTTTAATATGGGAATTAAAGTAAAGCAATAGCGAGAATCAAACAAGACAGAAATGTTGTTGCTACAACTTTAAATAAAGATTAAAAAAATGTCAATCTGCCAATGCAAACCAGTGACAGTTCACATGATTGATGAATGTTTGGGTTTTCTCAAAGTAAAAAAAACTGACTACTGACATGCGTCCACCCCAGCCCCTTCTCCGATTGCTTGTTAAAAACATTCCCTGAGGGCAGATGCGTCACCCTGGCTTATTCATTCATATTGTTATCATATGATATACTTATGTTGTTGTTATATTGTTATACTATCCACAACAACAATGAAGCATTTACTGAGAATGAGGAGAAGTCGTCACGGCCCAGTGCCCCTCTCCCGTCGGGCATGTTGTCAGGATACCCGCCAGAAGCAGAAGGCGACAAGGCGTTCATTTGTTGTTGGTATCAGAGCAGCTTAACAAATATGTGCCAGTGTTGTCTGAGTGCCTCTTTGCTGTTGCGTATTGAAATAAATTCTCGAAACAACTTTATGTGGCTTACCAGTATTAATTGAGAACTATAATATATAAGCAAATAGAAATTGCCAAATAAAATTACAAAAAGTTGAAACAGTAAACTGCGCAATTCACGTCCATACACCATGAGAAAGTTGTGAGACAGCACGTAAAATGTTCATGTTTACTACATGTTTTTATCTGCTCCATGTGTGATGGCATGATGAAGATTCTTTGTTCAGATTGTTCGGGCTTAATATTAACTAAATGAATGAAGAATGAAATAATATTAAATATGTTTCAGATTTTTTCAAAGTTTAAAAAATTGTCAAAGACAATAACGGGATCCCTGATTTAATGTAAATTATAGTAGAATCAATTATTTGTCTTTTACCGCTTTGGAATATTCCACCCGCAGGTAGCCGCCCCATTGCAGGACTCTGAACTCTTAGTTGAAGTTTCCCCGTACAGAATAAGTCATACCATATATGACTTATGGCTTTTGAATTCTTGGATGGTATATTAGCTGATGCCAAAAACCAAGTAATCAATGATCTCCATGTAGTTGCACGGAGGTAAAGAGTCTAGATCTCTGTCCCATTCTGCTGCAGGGAGCTCGTAGGGGTCTACGTTTCTGCTTGGTGCCGGTAGTGACTTTCTCCATGTAATGACCATTTTCTTTAGCCTGCTTCTCCATTTCTTCTTAGGCTATGTGCACACGTAGCCGGGTTCTTTTTAAAACAAATATTTTCACCACCTCGTTTAAAAAAAAAATTCCGTCCACACCTAACCGCATAAGTGCGTTGCTAAGGACATTCACAGACATGCCAATCCTGTAGGGGGCAGTAGTTCCCCCAAATCCTATCCACTCTCAGTAACTTTCTATGTTCTAACTTCTACATAGAGCAGTAATTGAGCTTGTAAAAACAACGAGCAAAAACCGCTTGGACAATCGATGATGCTAACACAGCTCTGAGGGCATAAATGCTGTTTCTGAGTGTAAACACAGGTTGCACAAGTGATGTCCGAGCATTTTTGTCGCGGAAAGGGACATTGCGGAGCTGAAAACTGGTTATTGTCAACACGCAAACTCTTTAAACAGAGAAAACACAAATCTCCGCTTTGGCCGGAGTTTTTAGAAATAATCGTTTTTTGTGATAAAAACTGGGTTTTCGTGTAAATGAGAGGCCAAACCGCAGGGAAATATCTGCGTTTTTCCTTCGTGTAAACGGGGCCTTAATGTTATTCGTAATTTCTCCGTTAAAATACATAATTCCAGTCGTCTTTCCTGCTCCGTCTCTGTGTCGCTCTGACAGTGTTGCCCATGGCAAGTGTAGATAGTGTAGCCTGACAACATGGCCGAAGGGCTCAAATGTTTAAATAACATGTGGTTGTGTGTCGTAAAAAAAATTCACTCACCGTTACCTATAGGCTGAATAACTAAACTGACCAATTTCTCTCGTGGGGTACTATTATTTTGTAGCTTACTTTATTAGTATTATTGTATCAGTGAAGGACATTCATCATTGCTATTCTATACTTGCATTATTGAAAAAGATTTTCCTGAAGATTTTTTTTATTGAGACATATTGAGATAATAAATTATTAAAACCAACTGAGTCATATTTGTCATATATGTATATAAAAATTTTGCAAGAATTACGAGTGCCTTCAAACTAAATCTGATAAAGACAAAGCTAAAAAATTTTAAAGATCCAGGGGTTCCCTCAAAGGAAATCATTATTTTCAAAAGCAGATACACGGTGTCAGTCCACTGCCTGTGTGATCGAATCTACAGACTACAGAGGCTTGCACTTCTGCGCCTCCTGGTGGATAGATTCATGATTGCAGAAATTTAATTACCGCTTGGAGCAGGGGTGTTTCCCCTCTCTACGTCAGGACAAGGGACGTAATGACGTATGTTGCGGCCAAATTTGTTAAGCTGATAGTAACGCGATCATAACGCGACAATACTGCACTGATACTGCAGGAGTATCAGCTGAAAAAGGCGGAAATTTTTCATACCCACATCTGTACTATCACGTTCCTACAATATAATTTTCACGTTTTAACAATATACATGTTTATTACATTATAACCCAAAAAGTTTTATGTTCTTTCAACAAAAATATATTTTAAGAACGTAATGATACATTGTACAAACATGAAAAGTATATTGTTTGAACAATAAAGTGTTATTTATTCTTCAAACATAATTTTTAAACAAAGTTGAAGATGGGGCAGATTAGCAACTGAGAAAATGTCTTATTTATTGGAACTGATTAAAACTATTTTATGCTTGGATTGAAGCATGGAGAAATTTTGTTGTTATTGCACAGCATGGACAGTATTGAAAGAAGCATGGGTACACTTAGAAGGAAACTAAAACTTGTTTGTTGGCATGTTGCTACCAGGTCATAGCCGCCAGTTCTTAGAAGTGAGGGCTCTCCACATTAGCCTGATGTGGGTTTCTGAACACAGCACGTTTTACAATAGTTTCTTTTTACGTATGTCAACATTCTCACGATATAATTTTTTCATTGTAAGAATGGTAAATTGCCTGTACTTATATAGCACTTTATTTAGTCCCTGAGGACCCCAAAGCGCATTCTTTGCTCTAATCAGTCATTCACCCATTTACTCACACATTCACGCACTGGTGATGGCAAGCTATATTTCTGGTCCCCTGCCTGATCAGACCGGTGACGACATGTTTAGACGCATGTTGTCAATCCATCAATGGTTGTCTAGGTGGTGTCCTGCAAACGATGTGGGCTACATTGATAACTGGCTAACTTTTTGGGAAAAACCTGGTCTGATCCGGAGAGACGGCATCCATCCCACTTTGGATGGAGCACCTCTTCTTTCTAGGAATATGGCCGAATTTATTAGTCCTCCAAAATACCGACAACCCAGGTTCCAGACCAGGAAGCAGAGTCGTAGTTTAACCAACCTCTCTGCTGCTTCTGTACTGTTACCCACCCATTACCCTATAGAAACAGTTTCTTGCCCAAGGCCAAAATTAAATGGATTAAAAGTTAAGCCAACAAAAGCAAATTATGGAAATCTCATAAAGATAAATACGACTTTGACTGAACAGAAAAATAAATCTATTAAATGTGGTTTATTAAACATAAGATTTCTCTCCTCAAAGACTTTGTTAGTAAATGACTTGATTTGTGATAATCACATTGATTTGCTTTGTCTCACAGAAACCTCGTTGCAGCAGGAGGATTATGTCAGTATAAATGAGTCAACTCCTTCCAGTCACTTAAATTTTCACATTCCTAGAAATACTGGGTGAGGAGGAGGAGTTGCAACCATTTTTCGTTCTGATTTACTAATTAGTCCCAGACCAATTGATAGCTACAATTCTTTTGAACATCTAACCCTTAATTTTCCTCATCCAAGTTGCAAAACATTAATACCATTTTTGTTTGTGGTTTTGTATCGTCCATCAGGCCCTTACTCTCAACTCTTGGATCAGATCTCACATTTTTTATCTGGTTTAGTATTAAATACTGATAGGGTCATTATAGTGGGGGACTTCAATATTCATGTGGATACTGAAAGTAATAGCCTAAATGCAGCCTTTAATGCTATTTTAGATTAAATTGGCTTTACTCAAAAAGTACAGGGATCGACCCACTCGGTAAACACACTTTGGACTTTGTACTGACATACGGTATTGAGTGTGAGGAAATAACAGTCCACCCACATAACACGGTCCTGTCTGACCACTTCTTGATAACTTTTGAATTTACCTTAACTGACCATCTAAAATCTGAAAAAGAAATTCATTATCGTAGATCTTTCTCAGACAATGCTGTAACAATTTTTTAAAGAATCTGTTCCATTCTTACTTACCTCTGTGTCTCAGAGTAACACAGTGGATGGCAGCAATTCTATCTGTAACCCTTCAGAAATTGATGGTCTGGTTCACAGCGTTACGTCCTCATTGCGTTTGGCATTAGATAGTGTAGCACTCTTAAAAAAGAAAGTGGCTAACCATAGGAGGCTGACTCGTTGCTTTAACGCAGAGTTGCGTACTTTAAAGCAGAATACTAGGAAGTTGGAGAGAAAATGGCGCTCTACACATCTAGAGGATTCCTATTTAACCTGGAATAACAGTCTACTGCTGTATAAAAAGACCCTTCGACAAGCTAGAACAGTATATTTTTAATCATTAATAGAGGCGAATAAAAACAATCCAAGGTTTCTTTTTAGTACAGTTGCCAAACTTACAGAGTCATAGCTCTGAGCCAACTATTCCCCCAGCTCTTAGCAGTGATGATTTTATGGGATTCTTCGTAAATAAAATTAATTCTATTAAAAATAAAATGATTGGCATCCTCCCAAACATGATTACTTCTTCCTCAGTAAATGAGGCAGCATCGGAAAGAACTGTACTACCTCATTTGTGCTTAGGCTGTTTTGATTCAGTCGAGCTTTCGGAATTATCAAAAATATTAGCCTCATCTAAACCTTCAACTTGTATGTTGGACCCAATCCCACCCAAATTATTTAAGGAAGTGTTCCATTTGGTTCCAGGCCCCATTTTGGATATGATGAATCTATCCTTAGTAAACGGATACGTACCACAGGAATTTAAAATAGCTGTAATTAAACCTTTACTCAAGAAACCTTGCCTTGATCAGGATGACTTAGTGAATTACAGACCCATATCTAACCTTCCTTTCTTATCCAAAATCCTTGAGAAAATAGTTGCTAATCAAGTCTGTGAGCATCTAAACTGTAACGAGCTGTTTGAAGAGTTTCAGTCAGGTTTTAGAGCTCATCATAGCACCGAAACAGCACTGGTGAAGGTTACTAATGATATTCTGATGGCCTCAGATAATGGACTTGTGTCTGTTCTGGTTTTGTTAGATCTCAGTGCTGCTTTTGACACAGTCGATCATAATATTCTCTTAGAAAGGCTTGAACATGTTGCAGGGATCAAAAGAACAGCACTAGGCTGGTTTAAATCATATTTGTCTGACAGATTCTAGTTTGTTCTTCTAAATGATCAATCTTCTTCACTCTCAAGGGTTACTTGTCGAGTTCCGCAGGGTTCTGTGCTTGGACCAATTCTGTTTACCATATATATGCTCCCAATTGGTAGAATCATTAGACAGCATGGGATAAATTTCCACAGCTATGCAGATGATACACAACTATATTTATCCATAAATCCTGATGAACCCAGTCAGTTAGGTAGATTACAGGCATGTCTGGAAGACATAAAAACATGGAGGACCCTAAACTTTTTGCTTTCAAATTCTGACAAGACAGAAGTTGCTGTCTTTGGACCAGAAGTTCTAAAAAAGAAACTGATTAGTCAATCACTTCATCTGGATGGCATTAAATTGGTCCCCAGTAATAACGTAAAGAACCTCTGCGTTGTTTTTGACCAAGAATTGTCTTTTAAATCCCATATTAAACAGGTTTCTAGGATTTCCTTCTTTCACCTCCGGAATATTGCTAAAATTAGAAACATCCTGTCCAGGAGTGATGCTGAGAAACTAGTCTATGCATTTGTTACCTCAAGGCTGGACTACTGTAATTCTTTACTATCAGGTAGTCCACAAAATGCCATTAAAAGCCTTCAGTTGATCCAAAATGGGGCAGCAAGAGTTCTGATGAATGTTAAAAAGAGAGATCACATTTCTCCTGTTTTAGCTTCCCTTCACTGGCTCCCTGTTAAATCCAGAATACAATTTAAGATCCTTCTTCTTACATACAAAGCCCTTAATAATCAAGCTCCATCATACATCAGAGATCTAATTGTTTCATATGTTCCCAACTGAGCACTTCGCTCTCAGACTGCAGGTTTACTTGTAGTTCCTAGGATTTCTAAAAGTAGAAAGGGAGGCAGATCTTTTAGTTATCAGGCTCCTGTCCTGTGGAACCAGCTCCCAGCTTTAGTCCGTGAGGCAGACACTCTGTTTACTTTTAAAGCCAGGCTTAAGCCTGGCCAGCCAAGCGTAAGGATAGCGAAACTGTTGTTAAATGCTTGATTAATTATTACATTCTCTGGCACGATTTTCCTTGAACTGTGCGAAGTGATTCAGGAACACATTTTAAAAATCAGCATCTTCAGTTTGTGGAAAAACAGCTGTGATTAACCCAGAAATTTGGGACTGTGTATCATCCACAATCTCAGGGGTCAGTGGAAAGAATGAACCAGAATCTTAAAACCAAAATAGCTAAAATAATGGCACAAACAGGACTGACGTGGGTGGATGCCCTTCCTATAGCACTGATGGCTGTCAGGTCCTCAGTTTGTAGGACTAAAGGACTTACACCTTGCGAGTTACTGACCAGCAGGGTTTAACCCGGACCGTTTGCACAACTTCGGACTGTGACTGACCCGACTCCTCAGAACCCATCCTCTGACTATCACTTCTTAAAAGCTTTGGTAAAATCTTTCACAACAGCTCCTCCTGCAGTACAGGGCCCAGCTCCACTCCCCAGCGAAGCTGCCTGGGTGTGGTTGAAAATCATTAAAAGGAAGTGGCATGAACCCAGGTGGACGGGTCCCTACCAAATTACTGCCAGAACCACTCATGCTGTTCAACTGAAGGGGAAGGGCTCCACCTGGTATCATTGGAGCCAATGTTCACCTGCATCTGAACCACAACAGTCCCTCGCAGAAGTAAGAGAGGCCCTGAAGGGGAAAAAAGAGGGAGAGTAAAGTTCTTAGGTGCTATCGAGCCCGGCTTTTTCTCTCTAAACAAAATCTGTCGGGGAGGAGTGATCAGGGGTTAGATCACTCATAGAGAGGGTAAGGGGTACTTTATTCTTAAGCCTGAAAAACATTTTAAAAAACATATACATTTTGTAAAGGCTGGTTAATATTCCCTGAAGATCAAAGGAAAAGAGAAGATAAGAGTTTCTGCAGCAGCCTCGAGCCAGTGGAGGACAGCAAGCAGAAACTGAAGAGCATCTTTACATTTTATATTTTATCTTATTTTACATCTTATCATTTATATTATATTTTAGCTTAGCTTGATTTTATCTACGTACCTTTTAAACATTTTGTCATTTGCATTTATTTTTTAGATCATTACTGCTGCATCAGTATTTTAGGTATTAAAAAAAGAGCATCATGGTGTTGTGTGAATTAGCAAGCTGAGAAAAGGTCACATTTTCCTAGGGGCGTGGTACGACCCCCAGTACAGAGTATTACTAGTTTTGCTAAAATAATAAGAAGGACCGCTGCCTTTAAGTGTATTTAATTTTAATGCTCATATTTCTTATCATTTACATTCTATTTAAAAAAAATATTAAAACTTAAAGTGCCCCTGGGATGAAATTTGCATTTTTTGAGTTTTTTGGTCATATCTGTTAGTTTCCCCAGCCTGCCTATGTCCCCTAAGGCAGTGGTCCCCAACCCCCGGGCCGCGGACCGGTACTGGGCCGTGGGTCATGTGGTACCGGGCTGCGAGCCACACATAAAGAATAAATAACTTCCAGTATTTCCGTTTTATTTATTATCTGAGGGTTGACCGCGGTTTTATTTGGAAAAATAACCGGATATCCCCGTTACATAGCTCACTCTTGAGACGTAATCCCACAAGCAAGATGAATAGAAAACCAAAGTCTCTCGACCGTTTCTTTGGAAGGGGGAAAAGGCCCAAGGCTCTCACTGATTCAGCGTTGTGGTGAGTTATATTTTTCATGCACTTTGTATTTGTTCTTGTGGTAAATCTTGAATTATTAAAGGTATGTTTACATGTTACCATGGCGACCAGAGAGCGTTACGGGGCTGAGTGTTACTCGTGTCATGTTGTCTGCTCGATATTAGGAGGACGCTGTTAATAAAGCTGCGAATACACATTGGATTTACGTCTGATGTTATAATTTTAAAAATAACCCGTTTTTATACCGTCCATTATCATTTTTCCGCCACACCTTAAAGGCCGGTCCGTGAAAATATTGTCTGATATTAAACCGGTCGGTGGCGAAAAAAAGGTTGGGGACCACTGCCCTAAGGGGTTAAAACTACTGATTAGTGTTTCCTTTGTCCCCGGGTATGTCTGCCTTCATAGTGAAATTAGCACTCAGAAAGAGCTGTTTTGCAGTGACGACACGTTTCGGCATATGTCCTAACTGAGTTCCAGCCAATTACCCCCTTCTCTGAACTACACTCTCCAAGTCCCTCCCCCCGCGGCGCGTATTACCACCTAAACAACGAGAGCTACGGTAAAAGGCAAACAAGAAACTGAGAGCATGGAGTCCAGACCGCATCCACACTGTCCTCCCCTCTTCCGAGCCACTGAAGAGCTTGTGGATGGACTTTATTTATGCAGGGAATGTACCCGACCGACTCCCGAAGCGCCTGGTTGTTTGTGGCAAACATTTCTCTGACGTATGTTTTATTACCTTGGGACAACACAGCAGTGGATTCGCAGATCGTCTTAAAACTTTTACCAGGACCAATACCAGCCCTCCGTGAACCAGCAAATATCCCTATACAAGTAAGTAGCCTATATTTCCGCAATAATGTCCTTCAGCTGTAATATACCAGTGTTTCCCAAACATGACGAATCTGTGGCGGTGCGCCACAGATTAAACTCCGACCGCCACAGATTCAACACCGGCCCAAAAAAAAAAAAAATCAACACCGACCGTCACATATTGCGTTTCGTTTTTCTTTTTTACGCTATTTAAAACACGCAGCGTATTCATTCTCTGCTCTCTTTTCATCTCTGTCACTCACGCATCTCTCGCACACACACACACACACATATGTGAAAAGGTCCTAAATAGGATAGCAATACAAGAACACACATACACACACACACAGCCCCTTCTCTCCGTGCACAGCACGTCTGTCTGGATCACCTGTGGAAGACGTCCTCTACCTTTCTGGTTCCTCCTCAGGCGCCTCGCTGTCCGGATCAGATTCCGGATCAAATTGAAACGCCATTACATAGTTATAGTAGCCGATAACTGAGCCATTACTGTCGTGGTGAAGCTAGAGACGTAATGAGGACGGATGGATGTGTGGATGGATGATCAAATATTTTATTAAGCCTGTAATTTGTAAACAGATTATTGTTCAACACAATATAATTAGGCCTAAACCTAATTACATTTCATACATAGGGTAATATTGGAATTTGGGCAATTTGTGGTGCGCAAATGCATGTCTGTCAATGTTTCATCAGATGCGGATGTTAGAGACTCAATTGACAATAGAGGCGCATGGCTTGGGCCCCGCCCACCAAAACTTGGTCGTTCTGTGCTAATGCTAACAGAAGGGCCACCTAGTAGGGGCTGCAATTCTGC
This sequence comes from Valencia hispanica, assembly GCA_963556495.2. Taxonomy (NCBI): domain Eukaryota; kingdom Metazoa; phylum Chordata; class Actinopteri; order Cyprinodontiformes; family Valenciidae; genus Valencia; species Valencia hispanica. The sequence continues at coordinate 41,078,499 of OY747720.1, read as the reverse complement.
AACAAGGCTGAGTTACGGCAAACGATCCTTTGATACAGTATTAAGGTACTTAGAGTGTGATTAAAAAGGGCCCAAACGTCGCTGGGAATTTCATTCCAGGGGCACTTTAAGGTTTTGTGCAAATTATAGTGGTTGAAAATGTTTAGCTACAGGGGGTTGGGAAGAACCCTAACTGATCCTATTTGGGGCAATTGGACAGTTTTAAGCTGCGCAGTTTTTGTATTATTATTAATATTGAATGTTAAATTGCTTCTGAATTGCGACTGGCCCTACAGACATGCAGTCTACTGCCAAAACACAGACAACAGCCTGCGTCCCAGTAGCTCAATAAATTCCAAAAACCACTCAGATATCCGGATAATACAACGTGTCAAAAGATGGGTATCAGACCCTCATTTAGGCGTTAAAGATGAAGACCCTCTGCATGATACCATCTTAATCAGTGGTATAACTATGTGGAGGTTCTTGCTCGATCGAAGAATTATTCTAACTGCTATGTGTGTTCTATCATGCCAAAGAGCTCCTCTCAACCCGTATTGGATCCATTCCCATTGTCATTTAGGAGTTATTTTTGTGTATTCCAGACTGATGTGGAGTGCTATGGCCGTCATCAGGTTAACTGGAACAACTGTACTTTAGTGTCCTATTTGTGTCCCCAAAATTTCACAGCGTATAAACTCCTTACTGCACTTGAACCACTTGCAACGTTCCCACAATCTTTTCTGGGGTCTGCACATTTAAAATCCTCTATGACTTTTCCAGCTTGTTGTCATAGCAACGGGACAAGGAATCTAGGACGATTGTCTCCGTTTAGATGCCAAAAATTGTACAGCCCTAAGAAGTGTGTCCATAGGAGTTACACCATAAGTCAAACCTTAGATCAAAATGAGACCTGTCCGTGTAATATTAGTTCTTTGTACTCTTCCAGTACTCCCCCCGTTGGAAATTATTCGTTTGTAAACTGGGATAATGCAGTGTTACCTGGGAAAAAGGGCACGAAACCAGTAGATGACATATATTGGCTATGTGGACACAAGGTGTATGTGTACCTGCCTAAAAAATTGGGGTGGAGTATGCGCGCCAGTAGGATTAACTGACCACACATTCATAATTACCACAAAACAGAAAACTGATTCGGATAAAAATCAAAGTAGGAATAAACGGTCTCTATGCAAAATAGAAGTTCAAGAGCATGACAGTCTTTGGGGAAGTGATGTCCCAGATGACCATAAATTATGGACCACAGCTGAGAAAATAATTGGATCACTGATTCCCTTACCAGGGGTTGGAGAATTCATGTTAAGAGTGGAAACCCAAGATTATCGTTTCTCGTTATTCATGAATGCTTCAATTAGTGCATGGCAATCCAACAATAAAGAGATGAAAGCCATAAAGCTGATGTTACTTCAAAATAGGATGGTGTTAGATTTCTGGACGGCAGCCCACGGTGGAGTTTGTGTACTCCTTATTGAGACATGCTGCACCTACATCCCAGATAATTCTGGAGATGGAAACGACATAGATAATGCTCTCTCTAAAATGCGCACAGTAGCCAAAGCCCAAAATGCAGACTTTGTAAATGCAGTTACTCCACAACTGGTTGTTTTTTGGAGGATGGATGTCTTTACTCTGGAAGGTAGTGGTTTTCCTAGGAATTTTTATGTCCATATTTTTCCTGCTGACATGTTGCGTAAAACCGCGTTTTAAAATTATGGTAAAGAAAATGATCTCACAAACACCACTCAGAGGACAATGTTAGGTCCTATAAAAGAAATGGAACAGACGGAATTACAGGAGTAAGAGTAATAGTGGATTCAACTCTAAACTAAAGAAAAGAAGGATTAATGTAAATTTAAACAAGCATTGAATGAATAAGCAGGCCAAAAGGTGAAGGGGTTGTGTGCTAAAATAATTAACTAAATGCAGAAAAGTGTTAACACAGGATGTGACCCATGGGTCAGAAGGGAACGGTCACGATTAATAGCACAAAAACTGTTAGGAACAGGAAATGAGCCATGGGTCAAAAGAGAATGGGTCACGATTCTCTAAAAAAACAGGAAACATCTGGTGGTTTGACTGTGCAATCGTCTGGTGGGAGCGTGGGATCAAAGAAGAAAGGTTTTCTGCTTAGCAACTGAAAAGGAATATATTAAAAGGGCTTAACCTATCAGGGAAGGACTACAGTCTCACTTTGCATATATATGAATATGGATTATTGAGCTGATTGGATCCTGTAAGAATGTTTTGTTATAACTTTGTAAAGAAATAAAAGGCATCTATGAGGAAGAGTTCTTTGGAGATGGTTTGGTACGTAACAGCCATATCACTACTTTCTCACTACAGCGAAAACAAACTAGTCCCGAATTAAAACACCGATCACAAAAAAGAACTGCGGCATTACAGAAGGAGAACTTTTGCTTATGAACTAAGTGCGAACGTATTTATTTTATGAAGTAAACAGTTTGTAGATGCCAGAGGTCGGAATGAGATTAATTTTACACAGACATTTTTGGGTTCACCTTATGGCCTAGAGAGCTGCAAAAGCTGCATTACAGAAGTGCAAACATGCCCAAAAGAGTGGCTGATTCGGGATTTTTTTTAAAGAAAAAAATTACAGGTGACCTATTCACCTTGTCAGAGCTCATCTGACAGTGCTGACATTTGCCATAATCAGGACGAATGTGAACAAGACCAAGAAAAACTGTAGAAAAAAAACATGATTACGAAAGTGCTTGGAAACTGCTATGAGCATGTGGATTAAGTTAGGGTTGTAATGTATAAAATAGGAATGACTCATTTTGTTTGGTCTTTCATGTTAAATTAATCCAATACTTTGTTTTGTATAGGCCTAGTTTGCACGAAAAAACTAATTCTGCACTGCAATTATTTGCTAAGGCTTCTTTGCAAGGTGCTGGTATCGGCTTTGCTTCACAGATATATAAAGCCTCCATTTCACCCGATCTTGTTAAATTCTTATGCAGGCTATTCAGTTGTAGTCCCCTAACATTCCGGCCAATTCGGTGATACAAAATACTCTATAAATAGCACCTTTTTTTAAAATCCAAATTTTTTTAATAGACGAAAAAAATGACGATCCCCCCTGAATTTTTTTTACAACTCGACTACTGTCTAAAGTGCATAACTTTTTAATCAGTCTTACCTATTTAAAGCACATTCTGACTGGTATGGGTGAAACTAGAGGGTATTACCTTTACAAAGAGCCCAAACATTATACTGTATTTATACTCCAGAGGGTTCAATGACAGCAATAATTCTAATTTAGAAAGGTCATATGACACGTGATTTTGCCAAAATAACCCCGCTTGAGGTTTAAAAGCCATCCTAAAAGGAGTAGACCATAACAATTTTATATAAAATGCTATTGCCTGTTACGTCCCACCAAGATGGTGTCTAGTAGATGGGAGGAGGATGTAGCAATAAATTATGTTCCCAGGGTGAATGAAAAGGCAGTAGGCAGGATGTAGCCAAAACAAACAAGTGTTATTGTAAAAAGGTAAAAGACAATTCATAGCTGGATCCTCCTGTAAAAATGAAAGAAAAATAAAACCTCTCCTTAAACAAACTCCAGTCCAAGAAAAACCCAGAGTCCTCTCTCCTCAACTATAGTGACCAAGAAATAAAAAAATCCCTCTCCTCCAAAGAGCAATTAACCCTAAACTACGTCCTTTAACAAAGGAGGTAAACCAACAGAAAAACACCCTCCTTCACTAAGGAGTAGCAAAATTAAACAGTCACACTCTTACACAAAGGAGTGTAACGTTCACCTTCCTACACAAAGGAATGAACCCTAACACCCTCAGCAGCAGCTAGAAGTAGTTATGTTAGGATGTGTGCCGAGGCTAAGAAGCGTGTGTAAAGCAGTGGAGGGGGCGTTTCCACAAAGCGCGTATCGAGGCCTGCTTCATTTAGGGGAGGAGCCGAAAACTATGACGTCTAAAGCCTCGCTGCCCGGCTGTACCATGTGACTGCTTCGGGAAGTGGTTCAGAGTTTGGTGAGTGGTTTGACAGCAATTTAAACCCCCTCAGGCTCCATTCAAAAAGTGGATTTGTGTAGGAGAGTTGCAGTCAGTTTGGAGTTTGGATAGAGTTTTGATAGTTTAGATAGGAGAGTTTGGTTAGCATTTTTTTTATAGTTTTGAGATAGTTTTGAGAGTATAGAGACAGGTTGTTTGAAGATTTAGGAGAGTGAGGAGAGAAAGATAAGATTTAGGAGAGCGAGGAGAGAGAGATAAGTAAAAGGATGGAGCCAGATAGGCAAGGCAAGGCAAGGCAATTTTATTTGTATAGCACACTTTCAACAGCAGGGCAATTCAAGGTGCTTTACATGATTTGGTGATTTAAAAGAAACACATAAAAGAAACACACATTATACATGATACACAATAAAGCAAGAGAAAAATAAAAAAAAGCAAGAGAGCATGAACACATTTCATACATTTAACATCAAGCATTTACTCAAAGGCAATTCTAAACAGATGGGTTTTTAGTCTCGATTTAAAGCAGTTCAGAGTTTCAGCAGCTCTACACTCGTCAGGAAGTCTGTTCCAGATAAGGGGAGCATAGAAACTGAAAGCTGCTTCTCCATGTTTAGTTCTGAGTCTAGGGATGTTTAGTAGGCTAGAGTTGGAGGACCTGAGTGGTCCTGGTGGATGGTACCATGACAACAGGTCTTCAACATAATTTGGTGCTAAGCCATGTAATGATTTATAAACTAGTAAAAGTATTTTAAAGTATATTCTCTGAGCTACAGGGAGCCAGTGTAAGGACTTTAGAACTGGGGTGATGTGCTCTACTTTCCTGGTTCTAGTGAGGACGCGAGCAGCAGCGTTCTAGATCAGCTGCAGCTGTCTGATTGACTTTTTAGGCAGACCTGTCAAGATGCTGTTGCAGTAATCAATCCGACTAAAGATAAACGCATGGATGAGTTTTTCTAGGTCGTGTTGCAAAATCAGTCCTTTAATCCTAGAAATGTTCTTCAGGTGATATAACGCTGACCTTGTTATTGCCTTTATGTGACCCTGGAGGTTCAGGTCTGAGTCCATTACTACACCTAGGTTACGAACCTGATCAGTAGTTTCTAGCTGTATTAATTGAAGCTGTGTGCTGACTCTTGATCGTTCCTCCTTGGGTCCAAAAATAATCACTTCAGTTTTGTTTCTATTCAGCTGGAGAAAGTTATGGCACATCCATCCATTTATTTGGTCAATGCATTGATTTAGGGTTTGAATGGGTTCAGAGTCACCTGGTGACATTGTAATGTAGAGCTGAGTGTCATCCGCGTAGTTATGGTAGCTAATGTTATTGGTCGCTATAATCTTGCCTAGATTAATAAGAGGGGCCCCAGGATGGAGCCCTGGGGCACCCCACATGTGATTTCTGTTCGTTCTGATGAAAAGTTTCCTATTGAAACATAGAAGTCCCTGTTCTTTAGGTAAGACTCGAACCAGCCAAGTACTGTACCAGAGAGTCCGACCCAGCTCTCCAGTCGTTCCAATAAAATATCATGATCAACAGTGTCAAATGCTGCACTGAGGTCCAACAGAACCAGCACTGTGGTTCTTCCACAGTCTGTATTTATGCGGATGTCATTAAATACTTTGACGAGGACAGTCTCGGTGCTGTGGTGAGCGCGGAAACCAGACTGAAAAGCATCAAAACGGTTTGTCGTTGTTATGAAGCCATTTAACTGCTGAAACACAGCTTTTTCAATAATCTTACTGATGAATGGGAGATTAGAGATTGGCCTGTAGTTCTGCATTAACGTGTTGTCCAGATTTTTCTTCTTTAGCAGTGGTTTAATAACTGCTGTTTTTAAAGCCTGAGGGAAGACACCTGATAGCAGTGATGAGTTCACTATTTGAACAAGATCAGAACCAATAACAGGAAGAACTTTCTTTAGAAAAGCTGTGGGTAGGATATCAAGACAGCAGGAGGAGGAGCTTAATTGGATAATGATTTTTTCAAGGCTGTTCTGGTTTAATTCGTGGAATTCAGACATTTTCTCTACATTGTTGTTGATTGGGGATGGCACTGATTGTGGGTTCGAAATTGAGGTACAGATTGACCGTCTAATTGTTAGAATCTTTTCAGTGAAAAAGCTGGCAAATTCATTGCAGGCCCTGGTAGAGTTTAGTTCTGGGGCTACAGTCACTAAAGGATTAGTTAGTCTTTCCACTGTGGCATATAGAGTCCGTGCGTTATTAATGTTTCTGTTGATGATTTCAGAAAAGAACGATTCCCTAGCATCTTTTATAGTTAGCTGATATCTATTCAGTCTCTCTTTGTAGATCTCACAGTGAACCTGGAGTCGAGTTTTCCGCCATTTTCTCTCGGCTCGTCGACACTCTCTTTTTTCACTACGTACCAGTGGATTACTTGTCCACGGAGACTTCTTTCTACCTGAGACTACTTTCACTTTAGTTGGAGCAATAGAATCCATGATGTCTGAGATTTTCGCAAGGAAATTATCTACCAACTTATTTACTGAGTTTGAGTTGGGAGATGAGGGGGATGTGGTGGAAGGATAAATACGTTTAAAGGTTTCTACTGAACTGTCCCCTAGAAAACGCTTTTTTATAGTGGTCTTACTGTGGCTGGGTAATTTAGCAGAGATGGTACTTTGAAAGAAAACACAGAAATGGTCAGATAATGCAATATTAATTACAGAGATGTCAGAAATATTTAAACCTTTGCTGATAATTAAGTACAGAGTGTGTCCTTTATTGTGTGTTGGTTGTTTGACATGCTGGATCAGTCCGAAGTTGTGGAGAGTATCATCTAATGTTTTTGCTTGTCTATCTTGGGGGTTGTCGGTATGGATGTTAAAGTCCCCCACGATGATTAGTTGGTCATAGTCGATACATATTACAGAAAGAAGGTCATTGAAGTCAATAAAGAAGTTAGAGTTAAGTTTTGGTGGTTTATATAAACTTAGAAATAACGCTTTGTTAGGCTCATTTATCTGGGTGGCTAGGTATTCAAAAGATTCAAACGCGCCCAGAGTTACCTTTTTAAAGTTCATTGAGTTGTGAAAGATGGTGGCTACACCTCCGCCTCGTTTGTGTTTTCTGTTCTCGCTTAAGAAATTATAATTTGGAGGACTGGATTCTATTAATGAAGTTGTTTCGTTATTTTCATCTAGCCAAGTTTCTGATAAAAAAAGGGCGTGTAAATTATGCTCAGTGATGAAGTCATTGATAAGAAAAGACTTTCCGGATAGAGATCTAATGTTTAATAAAGCTAACTTAAGTATTGTGATGATGGGCAGCTGACCCTTCTGACAGGTTATCAATTTGAGATTTTGTTTAATATGAGAGCGTGTGGTTAACGGTTTATGTTTCCTGCTGCTGATAATCACTGATATAGCCTCAGGGGTGCCGGGTGAATTCTGGGAGACGGTAGGGGTGGATTTATTGCCCGGTTCCCTCAAATATCAGATATCTGTAATAATCAGTGGGGGGAAGCTCCCAGGCTTATGGACACTAGTCCCAGGTGTTTGGTGTAGTCTAAGTTTAGGTGTTAATTGTGTCCCAAGTTTGATTTGCTCATTCAGTCTGTCTGTAAAGTTTCTAAATGGAGACTCATTTGATGTGGCTGAGTCACAGGAAGATGAAGACTTAATCTCTGATGGTTGTTTATCTGTTCGTTCCTGTGGTGTCATCATGACTTGCTGTTTTTGTTCTCTGATATCCATGGGCGCCTCAAGGTCAGCTTTTGGGAGCAAGTGTTTTGCTTTCTGATGTTGATAAGAAAAAATGTTTGCTGCCAACAGCCTTACTCCGAACCTGTTCAAATAGCGCATTCCTGCTTTAAACAGATGATTAGCACTTCCAAATACTTTGAAATTATTAATAAATGTGAACGACTTCTCAGCTGATTGTTTCTTCAACCATTTATGGAGCATGCGGAGTCTGCTAAATCTTTCATCATTCCCTTCAGGGACTGGTCCGCTGATGAGGATGTTTACGTGAAGTCCATCAAGTCTCTGTAGGAGATCAGAAAAGTCTCTCTTCAGAATCTCTGATTGTCTCATCACGATGTCTGCTGATCCAGCGTGAATGACGAGCTTTTCCAAAGCAGGATGTTGGTCCAAGATTTTAGGGATTTTTTCTGATATTTCTCTCACTGTATTTTTGTAGCAGCTATAAACTTTGGTATTCTTGCTACAAAAAGCCTCAATTCCATTAATTGATCCGTCTTGTATGATAACAGTCTTTGCTGGGGGCACTCTTACTTTATGTGTCCGTTTGATGCAGCTGGGTTTCTCCTGGTGGCTTTGACTGGTCCCGGGGGATGCGTCATCTTTCAGGGAACTCAAGGCTGCGAATCTGTTTTTCAGCGGGATTCCAGGTGGAAAAATATCTCTTGTTTTTGGCTGAAACCTCTTTTGTTTACTTTTAGCAGAAGCGGCAGTTCTGGGTTCAGAGGTTTCTCTGTGTCGGAGTTTCTTTTGTTTTTTCTTCCTCGGAGAACAGGCTGGGGTTGATTTCATGCGTTTTAAAGCTGGCCAGTTTTCATTGTAGTGCGGAGTTCTGCCGCTCAGACGCCTGTAGGGAGTCTCTGTGACACGGTTAGACCGACATAACACAGGGCTGTTTGTATTCAAAGGGCTGTTTGTATTCAAAGGTAAAGGTAAAGTTGTTTCATTTTGTCCATAATCAGCGTGGAGATCAAAATTTATTTCCAGACGACGTAGCTTCGTTTCAATGCCCTCAATTCTGTGGAGCAGTTTTTCAAAATCCTCAGCTGAGCAAAAAGCCATGTTGATAAGTCCATAGAAAAGTAATCCAAGAAGAGATCTGGTCAAATACAGTAACTCCAGGGGCTGGGAAAATAAAGTAACTAAGAAAAGGTTAAGAAAGAAAACAAGAAAAGCAAACAGAAAATAAAATAAAAGAAAATAAGTGATAAGATAGGAAGAGGAGGATTTCCCCTGTGTGGGAACATTTGACCTGATAACCCCATTATATATATAGATGCTGGATCCGTATCCCGCCGAGCCACCGAGTTCACATAATGTTATTCCCACACCGGCCGACCCCCAGCCAGGACCACAGCTAGGGGGCGCGGGGCCCCAGAGCCCCAAACCCCCAGGTACACCCAAGACCCTACCCAGGCGCAGCACGGCCACCAGGCCAGTAACCCATGTCCACCAGTGCAACCCCCCTAAGGCAACGCATGCAGCCGTCAGGAGTTACCACCCAAAGCCACCAAAGCCCAACCCCAGGTTGGGGGCACGAGATCCAGCCCCCCATCTGCCCAGTGATCCCACCCCCAGGGATCCCCCCCCAGACGCCCCCAACCCCAAGAGCGCCCACATCAGCAACAGTATCCCACACGACAAAACCAAGTGCCCCCCACCCCTACTACGTGATGGAGCCGATCAAAGGACCCCAGAGAGATTGATCAGATATGAAGGCAGAGGCCGTCTCAAGACCAATGTGGTCCAACAAGAGATCTCGATACTGATTAATATTAAGAGCCTTTTTATTTTTCCAATTCAGGAGGATAGTTTTCTTAGTTATGTATAAGGCAATGTGAACCATTAGAACCGACTTTGTGTCCATGGTGATATAATTTAAATTTCCTAGAAAGCAAACTGATGGAGAGGGTGGAATGTTACATTTCAGAAACTTTGATAAGTCCTCACATATCTGGCACCAAAATTTCTTAGCAGGTGGACAGAACCAAAGCACATGAATATAAGTATCCGGTATATTACTTGTGCATTGTAAGCAGGTATCGGCTGCTGCTGTTAATCTACCGCTGCCGGGGCAGATGGCTCCTCTGATGGCGTTTCCTTACATGGTTTATCTGCACTCGGCCCAATGTCCTTTTTTACTTTTGCTTTAACTGTGTGTGTGCATGGGAGTTGGGTTGGGGGGAGGGGGGTATAACTGTGACCATGCTTTTAAATCTGTGGGGAAGGGAAGCACACATTTTTCCGACATGTTTTTTTTTCTATAAATCCCAAACTTGGCGTAGAAAGTCACTTACACAGTTTTCGGAAACCATTTGTGCGTAAGCAAGCTTACTAAATGACAACCCACAGCCTCGTTACAGTCTCTGAACGGTCTATGCATGTCGTTCAAAAAAACCTACCTCCAACATGACTGCTAGAAAATTCCATTATAGTAGATCTTTCTCAGACAATGTGGTAACAACTTTTAATGAATCTGTTCGATTGGTAATTTCCTCAGTATCACAATACAATTTCTACACCTTCATCAAATGATGTTTTTGTTCATAGTGTTACTGCTTCATTGTGTTTTTCACTGGACAATGTTGCTCTTTTGGGTGCTGGGTACAAATGTCCCTGTTGTTCTTACAGAGGCCTCCCCACCTAATTTTAACTTCACTTACTCAACGAGGAGTTGCAAAAGGGAAGGCGGAACTGCTTTTATAAGTTAATCAACACTTTCCGCCAAACCTGTTTTTTTTATAACTATTTTACTTTTGAATATAATGCAACGGTTTTTAGCACTCCTCAGATTGTATGTCACAGTTCATAGGGCTCCTAAAAGGAGTCCACTTTTTATTCATGAATTTTCAGAGTTTTTATCAATTTTGCACAACTCTTATGAAAGAATAATTTTAGCTGGTGATTTTAATCTACATATAGATAACATTTTAGATTCTTTATTAACAGAACTTTTAAATATTTTGAATTATATGGATTTAAGTCAACATTTCACACAGCCGACTAACAACAGAAGACACACCCTGGACTTGGTCATCACGTATGGCCTGTCCACTAGTGTGTCCTCTGTTGTTGACTTGGCTGTCTCTGATGGAGACCTCTGTGAGAACTTTCAGGACGCGCCATCTAACCCCTGAAGTGGCTGCAGGTTTTCTTAAAGTTTTTCAAAAGATTCCTCCTATTGTTTTACCTGCCCCCTGTGATTTTATTTTCAACGATTTTAACAGTAGGCTTCAAATCCGCTCTTAACCTGCTGGTTCCATGTAAAGGTGTAAACACACATTCAAATCCTTCAACACCATGGAAAAAACGAAGACCTTAAAAAATTAAAGAGGAGTTGCAGGGTGGCAGAGAGAAAATGGAGGAAAAATAAAATCACAATATATCATTAAATACACATAGAACGTCTCAAATACAATAACGCTGTAAGAAAATCTAAAAATGCATACTTTTCCAGAATCATCACACAACATAAATATAATCCCAAAATTCTGTTTTCCACTATAGACAACATTTTTAACCATACTACTAATGCATATCAGAAACCCCCTCAAACACTCTGAGGAGTTTGCAGACCACTTCAGAGGTAAGGTAGACACCATCGGATGTGATATTTAATCCTTTCAATTGAACATGGTTTTAGACAAATCTGAGTGTGTGACTTTATCAGAGGAAACGCTGGAAAGTTTTGTCCTGGTAGAAGTTGGGATTCTTGATAAAGTTTTCTCCTCAGTGAGGCCCACCACAAGTGCTTTGGACCCGATTCCCACTTCCTTTTTTAAGCAATTTAATGGATCTTTTAGAGATGAGATTTTTAGCCACGATAAACTGCTCCCTTTTTCCTGCCGCCTTTAATGGGGCGGTAGTGAAGCCCCTGCAGAAGAAAAACAATTTAGATTTTAATGATTTTAATGATTTCCGACCGGTATCTTTCTTACTGTTCCTAAGCCAAGTTTTAGAGAAGCTTGTTTTAATTCAAGTTAATGATTTTATTAACGCTTATAATGTCCTGGAGAAATTTCAGTGGTTTTAGGGTGAACCACACCACAGAGACGGCCCTTCTGAAGATTTTAAATGATTTTAGATTAAACTATGATGCCCAGGAGGTGACAGTGTTGGTTCTACTGGATCTTGGCGCTGCCTTTGATACAGTGGACCACACTATTCTTTTAACCTGTTTAAAACACATTGGCCTCTCTGGTGCTGTTCACAAATGGTTCACATCCTATGTCTGAGACAGGACTTTCATCGTAAGTTTAGAGACCTGCTCCTCTAAGGTACACAAGATCACACGTGGTGTGCCCCAGGGTTCTATTTTAGGCCCAGTGCTTTTTAACCTGTATATGCTCCCTCTTGGCAGCGTAATCAGAAGACATGGAGCTAACTTCCACAGCTATGCTGATGGTACACAGTTGTACATCTCCATGTCTCCCGATGACACATGGCCAATGGATGGACATTTTAACTGCATTTTAGACATCAAATCCTGGATGGCAGAAAACTTTCTCCAGCTCAACCAGGACAAAACTGAAGTTTTACTCATCGGTCCTGAGTTTCCGAGAGAGAAAATTTTACCAAAACTGCAACCACTATCTCTTAACCCTTCTTTGCAAGTGAAGAACCTGTGCGTAATTTTTGTCTCTGAGCTGACTTTTATCCCTCACAATAAAAACATTCCTAAAACAGTTTTTTATTAACTAAAGAAAATTGCCAGAGTCCCAAAGACCCCATTCTCTCTCGGGCCAATACGGAGACATTAAGGCATGTTTTTATCACAAGTAGAATTGATTACTGTAACGCCCTCCTTTCTGGTCTTCCCAAAAAGAGTATATCAGTTTTACAGCTTCTACAAAATTCCGTAGCACGTGTCCTGACGACCAGAAGACCAGGAGGTGGGAGCACATTACACCAGTGTTTCCCCTATATAGACTTAGCTGTGGCCACGCGCCACGGCTACATTTTAAGCGAAACTGCAACAAAATGCTAAAAATAAAATATTTTACGGGACGAGGTGATTATTTCTTAATTGAACCTGCGCTGCCCCCTCCTGAGGAAGCAGCGGTTCTCTACTGTCAGAGATCTGCAAGTGATCAAAGCGTGCTGAGAGACCCGGGAGAAGGCATAACTGATCCTCGTTCAGTCTCGTCAGTCTCATTAAGTGAAGGTCGAGCGCATCCTACAAGCGTAAAATGACAAGAGAGAAGGTAGCTGTGGTTAAATTGTTTTTTGATTTAACAAGTTAAACAGGCATTTTGCTAAAGATATTCATAAGCAGGGCTCACGATTGTATTTTTAAGTAATTGGCCATAGCCACTGACTGGTAAGGCCATAGCTAGGGTTGCCAACCATCCCATATAAAACGGAATCGTCCCGTATTCAGAGAAAATATAATGCGTTCCGTATTGAATTGAAAAGGAACGCGGTTTGTCCCGTACTTCAGCTACAATGAAAAAAAGACACATAGCTGGAGTTATTCTGTTTCTTTAGGCTGTGCAGCTGCCTTTTCTTCTCTCATTTTCTCAACCTCCCTCTCCTGTTGCTCATTCAATCATGAAACTGATCAATGATCAAGTCAGGTCTCTCGCTCTCATTTGTTTATCGCCCACTTTGCGCGGAAAGAGGAAACCAGCGGATGTCGCGCTAAACAACAGCAGTAAGTTTAATAACCTGTTAGAACTGATTAAATATGACTTTCTAGTATCAGCTGATGTTTGCTGGAGCCACAGCCGTAAAAGCGGCTGGTCATGATATCGGTTTGGATATGTGGTGAGATGGAAACATGAAGATGAAACCAGGAGATGTCCTTACTGAATTATGAGAGCTGAACAGGTGATGGAGAAACAGGTTTACCTTTTAGGTGACATGAATGAGTTGAAGGGAAGCTATTAAATGTTTCTGAGAGACAAATAACACCAGGATCCTTTTCTACATAGCTGACAGCTGGTAACTGTGCAGGGGAGGCTCTAGCAAAGTTTTACGAGGGAGCCAGTTAGGGCATTAACAGGAAAAGGGGGGAACAAATAAATACTTTTCTTTCTTATTCTTATTTAAAATGTCTAGCTTTTAATTAAAAGAAATATCTGAATCTTTCAACTAAAGTGGTCATCTGTTAAATGTATAGAAATCCATTATCTTATATAGTAAATATTATTGAGTCTAATATATACCCTAGTAAGCTATAGTACTTTTTCCTTTGAGAAGGTACCATCTGTGCAGTCTGCAATTCTGCTAATAATAATTGATTTCTGTGTATTTGTTTTACACGTGCATTAAATGAAAGTCGATTACGTCGATTAAGCATCATGAGGCGGCGGGTGGGGGGTGGTTCCTTATTTAATTTGCTTTTTTTAGTTATATTTTTGTTGTATGCTGTTTAAGCTGAGGAGATGTGCCTTTATTTTTGTTGTTGTTGCAGTTAAGTGAGATTGGTGTGTTCATAATAAAACGTTGACATCAAGTTGAGGTAAGTGTCATAACTCCTCGCATACACATCTGCGGTGCAGCAGCCCCGGTCGGTCTCAACAACCCCCCCCCCACGCCCCCACCCCGCCGGTGTAGCACCACAGCTAACACTGTACACTGGTCCTAAAATCACTGTATTGACTCCCCGTATGTTTTAGGATCGATTTTAAAGTTCTTCTTAATGGTTTTTAAGTGTCTTAATGTTCTTGGACCCTCTTATCTTTCAGAACTGCTTTTACCATATGAACATTCGTGGTCTCTGCGCTCCTCTGGCAGTCGTCTCCTTGTCATCCCTAAAGTCAGGACACACACTCATGGTGAGGCGTCTTTCCAATTTTATGGCCCTCACCTCTGGAACAGGCTGCCTGAGGACCTCAGGGCTGCAGAGAACGTTTGTGTTTTAAAGAGCAGGCTCAAGACTCACCTTTTTAGCATAGCTTTAAATTGACTAATTATTTATTAATATCTGCTTAATTGCTCTGCATTTTTCCATCCATCCATCCATTTTCTTCTGCTTATCCAGGGTCAGGTCGCGGGGGCAGCTGCTTAAGAAAAGATACCCAGACTTCCCTCTCCCCAGCCACTTGTTCCAGCTCCTCGGGAGGAATCCCAAGGCGTTCCCAGGCCAGCCGAGAAACATAGTCCCTCTAGCGTGTCATGGGTCTTCCCGGTGGGACGTGGCCGAAACACCTCACCAGGGAGGAGTCCAGGAGGAATCCTGACCAGATGCCCGAGCCACCTCAACTGACTCCTCTCAATGTGGAGAAGCAGCGGCTCTACTCTGAGCCCCCTCCGGATGACTGAGCTTCTCACCTTATCTCTAAGGGAGAGCCCAGACACTCTGTGGAGGAAACTCATTTCAGCTGCTTGTATCCGTGATCTCGTTCTTTCGCTCACCACCCAGAGTTCGTGACCATAGATGAGGGTAGGAACGTAGATTGACCGGTAAATCGAGAGCTTCGCCTTTCGCCTCAGCTCTCTCTTCACCACGACAGACCGGTACAGCGCCCGCATATTTGCAGATGCCCTACCAATACGTCTATCTCCCGCTCCATTTTTCTCTCATTCGTGAACAAGACCCCCAGATACTTAAACTCCTCCACTTCGGGAAGGGCCTCATCCCCGACCCAGAGAAGGAACCCCACCCTTTTCCGGCTCAAGACCATGGTCTCGGATTTGGAGGTGCTTATTCTCATCCCAGCCGCTTCACACTCGGCTGCGAACCGCTCCAGCAAAAGCTGTAGATCGCGTTCCGATGAAGCCAACAGGACCACGTCATCTGCAAAAAGCAGAGACCCGATCCTGAGGCCACCAAAACGTATCCCCTCAACATCTTGACTGCGCCTAGAAATCCTGTCCATAAAAGTTATGAACAGGATCGGTGACAAAGGGCAACCTTGGCGGAGTCCAACTCTCACCGGAAACAAGCCCGACTTACTGCCGGCAATGTGAACCAAACTCTGGCACCGGTCGTACAGGGACCTAACAGCCCGTATCAAGGGGCCCGGTACCCCATACTCCCAGAGTACCCCCCACAGGTCTCCCCAAGGGACCCGGTCGAACGTCTTCTCCAAGTCCACAAAACACATGTAGACCAGTTGGGTGAACTTGCACGCACCCTCCAGGACCCTGCTGAAGGTGTAGAGCTGGTCCAGTGTTCGACGGCCAGGACGAAAACTGCATTGTTCCTCCTGGATCCGAGGTTCGAATATCCGTTGGACCCTCCTCTCCTGAATAGACCTTACCAGGGAGGCTCAGAAGTGTGATCCCCCTGTAGTTGAAACAGACTCTGTGGTCCCCCTTTTTAAACAAGGGAACTGCCCCCGATATCCACGCAATATTGCAGAGCCGCGTTAACCAACACAGCCCCACAACATCCAGAGCCTTGAGAACTCCGGCCGAATCTCGTCCACCCCCGGAGCCTTGCCACCGAGGAGCTTTTTAATGACCTCGTTGACCTCAGCACCAGAGATTGGAGCGCCTGACCCAAAGTCCCCAAACCCTGCTTCCAGATTGGAAGGCGTGCCGGTGGGATTGAGGAGGTCTTCGAAGTATTCCATCCACTGTCCCAAAACGTCCCGCGTCGAGGTCAGCAGCACACCATCCCCACTGTAAACAGTATTAGTGGCAGACCGCTTCCCCCCCTCTGAGACGCCGGACGGTGGACCAGAATCGCTTCGAAGCCGTACGGAAGTGGTTCTCCATGGCCTCTCCAAACTCCTCCCACGCCCGAATTTTTGCCTCAGCGACCATCCGAGCCGCACTCCACTTGGCCTGCCGGTACCTATCAGCTGCTTCAGGGGTCCCACAGGCCAAAAAGACCCGATTGGACTCCTTCTTCAGCCTGACAGCATCCCTTACCGCCAGTGTCCACCAGCGGGTTCGGGGGTTGCCGCCGCGACAGGCACCGACCACCTTGCGGCCACAGCTTCGGTCAGCTGCCTCGACAATGGAGGCACGGAACATGGTCCACTCAGACTCAATGTCCCCCGCCTCCCCCGGGACGTGTTCGAAGTTTTGCCGGAGGTGTGAATTGAAGCTCTTTCAGACAGGAGACTCTGCCAGACGTTCCCAGCAGACCCTCACAACACCTCTGGGCCCTCCAGGTCTGTCCGCCGTCCTCCCCCACCATCGGAGCCGACTCACCACCAGGTAGTGGTCAGTGGACGGTTCAGCCCCTCTCTTCACCGAGTGTCCAAAACATGCGGCCGCAGATCAGATAAGACGACAACCAAGTCAATCATCGAGCTATGACCTAGGGTGTCCTGGTACCAAGTGCACATATGGACACCTTTATGCTTGAACGTGGTGTTTGTAATGGACAATCCATGACGAGCACAGAAGTCCAATAACAAAACACCACTCTGGTTCAGATCGGGGGGGCCATTCCGCCCAACCACACCCCTCCAGGTCTCACTGTCATTGCCCACGTGAGCATTGAAGTCCCCCAGCAGAACAAGGGAGTCCCCGGGAGGAGCACTCTCCAGCACCTCCTCCAAGGACTCCAAAAAGGGTGGGTAATCTGATCTGCTGTTTGGCACGTAAGCACAAATAACAGTCAGGACCCGTTCCCCCACCCGTAGGCGGAGGGAGGCTACCCTCTCATTCACTGGGGTAAACCCCAACGTATAGGCGCCGAGATGGGGGGCAACAAGTATGCCCACCCCAGCTCGGCGCCTCTCAGCGGGGGCAACTCCAGAGTGGAAGAGAGTCCAACCCCTCTCGAGGAGACGGGTTCCAGAGTCAGAGCCGTGCGTCGAGGTGAGTCCGACGATGTCCAGTCGAAACCTCTTAACCTCGCACACCAGCTCCGGCTCCTTCCCCACCAGAGAGGTGACGTTCCACGTCCCGAGAGCCAGCTTCTGCAGCCGAGGATTGGACCACCAAGGTCCCCGCCTTCGCCCGCCGCCCATCCTGCACAGCACCCGACCCCTATGGCCCCTCCCACAGGTGGTGAGCTCATGGGAAGGGGGACCCATGTGACCTCTTCGGGGTGAGCCTGACCGGGCCTCATGGGTAAAGCCCTGGCCACCAGGCGCTCGCCAACGTGCCCCGCCTCCAGGCCTGGCTCCAGAGGGGGACCCCGGTGACCCGCGTCCGGGCGAGGGAACACTGAATCCATTTATGTCATTCATCGCTCTGCATGTATTACCTTATTAAATTTTATCAATGTTTTACACTAAATAATTCTAAATTTTATCAGTGTTAAAATGTTATCTGTGTTTTACCATTTACTCTCATATTTATCTACTCTTTATTTTAATATTTTAACCTATTATTTTAATCTTTCTTCTAGTGTTTTCTCTGTGGGAGCCCTCTGCCTCGGGAGTGGTGGTTCGGCTGTTGCTTTCTGGGTGCTCTCCAGGTAGTGCTTGGGTGGAGGTGGTGGTCTCACCCTTCTCTCCACTGGGCGCCCTGGGCCAGTGCTTCGGCTTTTGCTGTCGATCTGCTGCTGCTGATGAAGATGGCTTTTAAGTGTGTAGGTGCATGGGATATGGGTTGGGAGGAGGGGGGTGGGGGTATAGCTGTGATCATGTTTTTTTCTGGGGGGGTCATGTGGGGTCATGTTAATCTGTAAAGCACTTTGAGATGTTATTTTGTATGAAAAGCGCTTTATAAATAAAGTTTGATTAGATTAGATTTTTTAAAAACAGAAGGTAATCAGTAATAGGAGTTTGGCTCATGTGGGGTTTCAAATTTAACACTGGAATGATGGCAAGAAGCCTTCAGACCTCAAACACGTAAAGCTCTTGTTCTGTGAAACAACGCACACGGGATACATCTAGTTAGTGGCTGACACTCCGAGGCACAGCGCTGAAAGCACCACGGTCCTTTTTGAACCTGTTCTGTTCAGAAGCAATGTGGCTATCCAAGACTGGAGTAACCTGTCCTGTCAGCTTGATGCATCTAATGTCTGGTAAAAGGGCCAACTGTTAATTGTTAATTGACTTTCCACTGTGCTCCTGATTTGAATTTCCCTTTAAACAGCGTGTCACAGACTAGGGACAAAGTAACGTGCTAGAGTACTCTAATTACTTTTTCTGTGAAATGTGACATTAGTTTTGTCCATTAAGCAATCAGTAACTTGGTTTCTTTTTTATAAGTAATCCGTTATTTTAAGAATTTCTCTCAATAAGGAAAGAAAAATCCCGACAGCAGCCGGGATTGTCAGATAGTAGGACTAGGAACTATGCCACCTGCAGATGCATCAGTGGAGCGCTGTGATTTGTCTGTGCCCTGCTCCTTCTGACCCTGTGTGTTTGTGTGAGTGAGGGTTTTTGAATTCCTGGCAAGATGGCAGAGAGCAGTAGCACAGCTTTGCAACGTGGAAGTACGGAGATTATTTTAATTTCATTAAAAAAAGAGAAAAGAATATAATGGTTAAATACACACTATGCATTGGGGAAAAGCTTCTGTCGACCACAATAAATTCCACTTCAAATTTAAAAAAACATCTTGTTTCCAAACACCACTCTATCACTCTGGTAGCAAAGCCTGCTGAGGATGATGGTGGTGCGCCAGCTACAAAGCAACAGCATTTGAGTTTTTTTAGCTCAGCTAAAACAGTCCCTACCAATGAAATTCACAAACTTGTGGCCGGTTATGTGGTTGAGGAGATTCTTCCAATTACAACTGTGGAGTCACCATCTTTCTGTAACTTAATAAGTAAAATCCCAACTACACGTAACACAGAGGGAACAGTGCCCGACATAAAACATTTGCAAGCTATCTGGACAAATCCTTCCTAGACAAGGTTGAAAAAAAGAAAAAAAAATGTATAACTTGATTATGTTTCTACCACGGCAGACTTGTGGACAGCTAGTAATAAGAGCTTAATGGGAATGACCGCAGACTGGATACAACCATCCACCCTGAAGCGGGGGGAAGCTGGAACCGCATGTAGGTGGGGGAGAGGACGGCACACGTATGATGTAGTGCAGGGGAGATCGAGCAAATTCATACGTCATATGGGCTTGGTGGGAAAGGGACAGCCACGGTCACTGACAATGGATCTAATTTTGTTAAGGTGTTCCAGGTATTTCACAAAACGGCCTCAGACTCAGAAACAGAGGAGGGGGAAAATCTGAGTGAGTGTCACTTTCAAGGATATAAACAATGTGCTGTCCAGCTCTGATGGTGATGGCATGATCAGTCTCCCTCCACACCACAGATGCGCGTCTCATTCGATGAATCTGATATCCACAACTGACGTAGAAAAATAGTGACTCAAGAGCAGTATACAGGAGTGCTGTAACAGAGGAAACTTTGTTACCAATGGCTATTTGAACACTTTAATACCATGGGGTAATTTATTTCTAACAGCATTGAATGACACAACCCTTTAGACACAAACTTTATTTTGCACATTGAATTGTATATCTGCTGGATTTAGTTTGTCAGATGTCTGATTGTTTAATTGGTTCCAGCTGGTGGGGAATGGTTGGTTCCACCTAGAACAAAGTGCAAATTAGAATAATCTACTTTTATTATTGAAAACAAGGTTAAATGCATTGATTTAGTGATATGGTTAGTGTGAATTGTATTTTATAAATGTTTGTAAATGAAACCCAACTTACCTGTCTTGTCTTCTCCAGAGGTTCCTGCTAAGAGTTTTCCTGCAACACTTGGCACCATTTTAAAGGTTCTGGGAGGAGCCAAGAGTCAGAGTTGGAAGGGGTGTTGGGTCTTGCTGTTTAGAATGTATATGGTGTCAAAAGGAAAGTTATATATATATATTTATACTTGGTGTGAGGATTCATATATGTTTTTAGAATGGATTTGTTAGATTAAGTAATGTAATTTGTGGTATGACTATTTTAGTAGGGCTGTTAAGTGTTCAGGATGCACTCTCACATGGTTGATTCAAGAGTGATATTGAGTTCCACAGTATAAAAGGCGCCATTTTCCATCAAACTGTGTTGCTGGTCAGAACTCTGCAGACATGTGACCACTGGTGAAAACAATAAAAGGAGGAGCTGTTCCCACTAAAGACTTCTTTTTGTCATCTGTGCTGCTCTGCCTCCTACCGCTAACGGGTCAAGCCTAACAAGTGCTTTTGCTAAATGTTCGGCACTCTGGACCAAAGCGAGCAGATCTGCTTTAGCATCAGAAACTGTGGTAAAATTCAGCAGGAGAAAGCTGCTGGTTCCCACAACCACCAGATGGAACTCTTTTTATGAGGCTTTGTTCAGGGTTAAAGACACCCCCGCCACTGACCTCCACAACTTATGAACCCAGCTGAGCATCAGGTGCATTACTGACAGGGAGTACCAGTTTATTAAAAAGTACTGCGTGTTTTTCAAACCGCTGGCCATGGCCCTGGATATTCTTCAAGGGGAGGATAATTGTATTTATGGAACAATCCTGCCGACGCTGGAGGTCCTGATGGCTAAAAAACTGGATTTAAAAGACAGTCTCTCCCAGATGACAGCTGGCCTGACTGATGTCATAGTTAAGGTAAAGTTGTTTGTTCGTCTGTTTTTGTTTTTGCTCATATCTTACCAAGCTTTACTAAAACATTGCTAAGATTGTGCATCTCTACTGCGTGTCACTGCATCTCTACTGCGAAACATATGAGCTGCTGCTGAGATCTCGCGAGAGCTGTGCGTAAGTAATATGGCGGTAAACTGGTAAAACAAACAAACTCTGGTAAAAACAAACCATAACATTCGAGCCAAATATAGCAAACGTTTGATAATAATAACCATTATTTTGTATTTCTCCATAAAAAAAACTGGACGAGGAAACCTTGGAGAGCCTGGAAAGCTACTTGGACGAGTGCTTTGACAACATTGTTATGGGCAAGCCACAAAAATCCACCTCTGCTATGCCGACAAGTACACCATCACAGAAACGCACCCGTTCTGAGGCCAGGACCTCCACCATCTCTCCAGAGAGAAGCTACAGCGATGTCCTGGAGTCAATAGATAAGAAGCTAACCAGCCTAGACGCTCGTCTGGCCCTGGTTGAGGTTCTACACCAAGAGTTTCAAGCTCTAAGGGAATCCCTGGAGTTCAGCCAACAACAGGTAGCATCGCTCGCTGCAGAAAACCAAACGCTGAGAGACGGTGTAAAGAAACTCACCGAGGGGATGACGCAGCTGTCCGGGGAAAGTAAGAGGATGAAAGAAACTATCTTGGATATATAGGCCAGGGGAATGCGGGACAATCTTGTTTTTTCCGGGATCCCAGAACAGGCTGAGGACGACGCTGAATCCACAGTCCGAGATTTTCTCCAACATCAGTTAAAGCTCCCAAGCGACACGGTAAAAAACATCACTTTTCACCGCGTCCACCGGCTCGGAGGTAAGAAGCCTAACAACAGCCGGCCGCGACCTATTGTTGCTAAATTCGAGCATTACAAGCAAAAAGAGCAGGTCAGAGGCCAGGGCAGAGAGCTCCGGGGAACAAATTATAGCGTTAACGATCAATATCCGAAGGCGATCCTGGATAGAAGCCGCGTTTTGTTCCCAATCAGGAAGAAATATATCAGTGAAGGCACCAGAGCTACAGTAGCAGTAGATAAACTGTATGTTAATGGGCAGCTGTTCAGGGACCCCCAGCTTACTCCTTGGCTTTATTAGTCATGTAACACTGGTCAGATAAGAGTTGTTTTATCAGTCAACTATAATCTAATGTTAGCACAGCTCTGTAAAGTTGTTTACATTACTCAATGTGGGCGGGGCCAGGGTTAAGCACTGGGATACTGGCTCTTTTTTTCTTTTCTCATCTTCACATGTCTATCACCAAATGTCTTTGTCACCCCTTTGTTTCTTCTTTTATCACTCACACACACACAAAAATATTTTTTTTCCATAATATAACTATTTCTTTCTCTCTCACCCTTAACACCTTCACAACTTTCTTCTATTTTTCTCTTTCTTATATCTCGGCTTTTGGATTTTCAATCAGGCAACCCCAAGCACAAACTAATAATGCACCTGTGTTTATCTGTTTCTATGGTGATATGGACTTTACAACTTTTGTCTCAAAACTATGGCTACTCTAAGGTTTTTCACATGGAATGTTCATGGAGCTGGCACCAGAGAGAAAAGAGTTAAGATTTTTAACCAACTTAAAAGATTGAAGGCAGATGTCGTCTTATTACAAGAAACCCATAAATCTACCTCAGCTGCAGTTGATCTTAAATCCCCTGAGTTTCCTAATGTGTTTTCTGCATGCTATAACTCTAGACAAAGGGGAGTAGCAATATTAAAAATAAACATTTTAATTTTACAGTAATATATACAGTTACAGATCCAGAGGGTAGATTTATTATAGTAAAACTATCTATCCATAACCGAAAGTTATGTATTGTCAGTATATATGGTCCAAATGTTGATGACCCCTCATTCTTTCATTCCTTCTTCTTGGTGCTCCTTGAACTCATGGATTGCTCACTTCTTCTTGGGAGCGATCTCAACTTTGGTTTAAATGAAGAAATAGACAGGCTCAGCACAGCAGGGACTCAGCGCAGCTGGAAATCTAGAGATATAGTCAAACAGTACATGAGCGATTATGGACTTTGTGAAGCATGGCTATCTCTTCACCCCAATGACAAAAAATATACTCAAATGTCCACCATGCGTATTCTCGACTGGATTATTTGTTAGTGTTGTGCCACAGATAGGTAGGTTTTGGCTATGAATAATTATGAATAATTGCTTAGGGCAATTATTAATCAGATTAATAATTTTATGTAAAAATGTCCACGTTTAGGGCACCACCTGGATTCCAGGAATATCAATAGCCAAATTGTTCCGTCTCAGTTTATGTTTATGATTACCTGCCTGATAAGGCTGAGATAATTAAACAATATAGGAAGGAATAAGTTCTTGGCGTACCTGAACAGCAAGTTACTACACATGAAGGTGAAATAACAACAACGGTTTTCCAAAATACAAGAGTTTATTACAAAAAGAATTCACTTTCAGTTAACATACTTTAATCAACAAACTCACCAAACTAGTAACACACAACTAAACTGCTAAGAAAAGAATAAGGATAATAAAATTCACACTCAGAAGACAGTAAAAGTGATAAAAATACACAGAAATAGAAACAACAATAAATTAATAATGATGTCACAGTTCAGAATGAATATGTTTGCTCATAAACCAAACCGGCCTCTCTGGTGCTGTTCACAAATGGTTCACATCCTATCTCACAGACAGGACTTTTATGGTAAGTTTAGATACCTGCTCCTCTAGGGTCCATAGGATTACATGTGGTGTGCCCCAGGGTTCAATTTTAGGCCCAGTGCTTTTTAACCTTTATATGCTCCCTCTTGGCAGCGTCATCAGGAGACATGGAGTTAACTTCCACAGTTATGCTGATGATACACAGTTATACATCTCCATGTCTCCCGATGACACACGGCCAATGGATGCACTTTTTAACTGCATTTTAGACATTAAATCCTGGATGGCAGAAAACTCTCTCCAGCTCAACCAGGACAAAACTGAAGTTTTAGTCATCGGTCCTGAGGCTCAGAGAGAGAAACTTTTACCAAAACTACAATCACTGTCTTTTAATCTCTCTTTACAAGTGAAGAACCTGGGCGTGATTTTTGACTCTGAGCTGACTTTTATTCCTCACATAAAAAATATCACTAAAATAGGTTTTTATCAACTAAAGAACATCGCCAGAGTCCGCCCCATTCTGTCTCGGGCCAATACGGAGACACTGATGCATGCTTTTATCTCCAGTAGAATTGATTACTGTAATGCCCTGCTTTCTGGTCTTCCCAAAAAGAGTATATCAGGTTTACAACTACTACAAAATTCAGCAGCACGTGTCCTGACGAAGACCAGGAGGCGGGAGCACATTACACCGGTCTTAAAATCATTGCATTGGCTCCCCGTACATTTCAGGATCGACTTTAAGGTTCTTTTAATGGTTTTTAAGTGTCTTAATGGTCTTGGGCCTTCTTATCTCTCTGAACTGCTTTTACCATATAAACCTTCGCGGTCTCTGCGCTCCTCTGGCAGCCGTCTCCTTGTCACCCCAAAAGTCAGGACACACAAGCATGGCGAGGCGTCTTTCCAGTTTTATGGCCCTCACCTCTGAAACAGGCTGCCAGAGAACCTCAGGGCTGCAGAGAATATTCATGTTTTTAAGAGCAGGCTCAAGACTCACCTTTTTAGCTTAGCTTTTAACTGATTATTATTTATCACTGTTTGTTTAATTGCTTTGGATGTTTTATATGATTATATTTTTATCAGTTTTACTTTTCAATCTTAGCACATTAATTTACCGTTTCTTTTTATACTTTAATTTATCTTAATCCCCGTTCCAGTGTTTCCTCTGTGGGAGCCCTCTGCCCCGGGAGTGGTGGTCGACTGTGGCTGCCTGGGTGCTCTCCGGGTGGAGCTTGGGTGGAGGTGGGGGTCTTGGCCTTGCCTCCACTGGGTGCCCTGTGTCGGTGCCTCGGCTGCTGCTGTTAATCTACTGCTGCCGGGGCATATGGCTCCTCTGATGGCGTTTCCTTGCATGGTTCATCTGCACTCGGCCCAATGTCCTTTTTTACCTTTTCTTTTAACTGTGTGTGTGCATGGGAGACGGGTTGGGGGGAGGGGGGTATAACTGTGACCATGCTTTTAAATCTGTGGGGGAGGGAAGGGAAGGTGGTTTTATGTGGGGTCATTTTAATCTGTAAAGCACATTGTGATGCAACTTCTTGTATGAAAAGCGCTTCATAAATAAAGTTTGATTTGATTTGATTTGATAAACCAAGGCTTGTATTGAACAGTGTTGGTAATGAAGCTAAGTTAGTTTCAAACTAATTGCGATTAGTTTAAGACTAATCAGCACATTCTGGTTTGTTTTCAAATCACCAATTTACAATGCAAAGCAGAAGTGAAGAAAAACATTGTTTGGAAGAAGCAATGTTTCATTAAACCATTCGCTGAATTAGAAATCAATAACCTTTAGATAATTGATTCTATTTAATGGATCGGTCACCGCATTAATTGATCTAATTTAATATTTAGACTTTATGTTGACGTTTACGGCAGTACCAATTATGTCGATCTAATTTAGTATTTTGACTTACCAAGAGGGCGGTCTAAAAAATGACTTAAAAGATTAGTTTTAGTGTTTAAACTATCTGTTTTAAAGTCGATCTCTATTTTGAATAGCATTAACGGCAGTCTTTATTGTTTATAAATAAAATGCCGTCAAGGGCGGGCACACGTGGTTCGCTATAGCATGTAGCTTACAGCTAACTTACGTGCCGCTGCTTAAAGTCGAGCTGGATCATTTATTAAACATCAAACAAAGGAAAACTGTTGGATTGAGTAACTCAGGTTGCAGGATATAAAACGACTTTCCATCGGAAACCTCGAAAATCACTGTTTAAACCTGCTGGCCGACCGGCCTGTTTGTACCCAAACAATAAATGAAATCTTACAAAAAGTAACAAATCACAGTGAAAATAAACAACCCTTTAATCTTGTTTAAACTAACCTAATCTCTCCTCTGCCCAGACAGACCTTATTGAACGGTTAAAGTTCTCCAAGTCGCTCCGTGGATGATTGGCGAAGCTAACACAACGTTAGCCGGCAGGCTAGCAATAGCTGCGGTCGGTTAGCAGCAGTAGGCAGTATGGCTGTAGTAGCATAGCAGCCATGGAGCTGGAATGTCGTCGTCCTCTCCCGCTTGCTTACACAGTGATCAGCTCTACCGTCTTTCACTGAAAGTACCTTAGTCCGCAGCTTCCAGCACAGCGTTCATCGTACATAAGCTCCGTCGGCGGTGGATGTAACGGCTGTAGTCTGGACTCGGCTCTGCGGCAACAGTAGCTGGTTAGCAGTTCGCGTCCTCACGGTAGCATCTGAAATTCAGAGAGTTTCTGTAGGGCTCAGGGCAGACGAGTGGGGTTTGTCTCAAGACACTGGGTTTGCGATTCACCTGATTGATCAACAATCTTGTTGTCCTGGAAGTGGGTTCCTCCCAGAGCTCGCGTCTTTTCCCTTGCCAGCGAAGGAAACATGGATCTCTCCTGGCGCTGTTTGGCTGAACGCCAGAACTGGAGAGGGCGTGAAAATCTGTGGCGATGCTTTAAATAACCTCTGGTCCTCTTCTTCTCCTGTCAGAGCTAGAATGTGGGTTAGCGCCACCCAATGACTGTGTGTCCCCAACTTCAGTCAGCAGCTCACTGTTGACTGACATTTCAGACACTGAGATACACCCTATAGCTGTTAGCGATCATGCTCCTGTTTCTCTAACTTTAGTAAATAAAACAGAAACGCCTCAAAGCAAAAATTGGAGATTTAATATATCATTACTTAAGGATAAAAAATTTATTAAAGATTTTGAAAAAGAGTGGGCTTCTTATTTGGAATATAATGACCTACATGGTATGTCACCATCAATTCTTTGGGAGGCAGGGAAAGGTGTGATTAGAGGTAAAATAATCTCATTATCATCATATAAAAAGAAAATGAAAAAAAAACTTATTCATGAATTAGAAGAAACTATTAATTCATTAGAAGCTTCTCTAGATGAGGAGAGACTAGGCAAAATCCGTAAAGCAAAGCTAGAATTAAATGAAATTATTAATAAACAGACCCAGTTCTTAATTCAAAGACTTAGGATAGAAAACTTTGAACAATTTAAATTATCAGGTAGATTTTTGGCTAACCAGCTTAAAATTAATAAAGAAAAAACAACTATATCTGCTATTAAAGATCAGACCGGGAATACAGTATATGATCCTGGAAGATTAAACAACACCTTTAAAGGATTTTACAAGGCTTTAAACTCACCAAAGATAAACCCATCAGATCATGAAATTGAAAATTTTTTGGATAACATAACACTACCTAAATTATCTAAAAGTCAAGCGATGGCCCTGGATTCACCACTAACAGCGGCTGAACTCCAGGAGGCCCTCCAAAGCATGCCCAATAAAAAAGCTCCTGGCCCAGATGGATTTCCAGCAGAGTTCTATAAAGAATTCTGGAATATTCTGGCACCAACATTCCACAGAATGCTGCAGGAAACCAAGGAAAATGGCCGACTTCCACCAAATATGAATTCTGCCTACATTAGTCTTCTACTAAAATCAGATAAAGACCCTTTGTTTCCTACCAGCTATGGTCCCATATCCCTCATTAATGTTGATCTTAAAATAATCTGCAAAGCCCTCGCAAAAAGGATAGAGAAAGTAACCCCTCTTATAATACATCCTGATCAAACTGGTTTTATTAAAGGGAGACATTCATCCACAAATTCATGTAGACTAATAGATTTAAGGTTTTTCTTACTGTAAAAACATTAAAACTAATATATTATCTCTAGATGCAGAAAAAGCATTTGATAGAGTTAACTGGAAATTCCTATTTGCAACCTTACATAAATTTTGCTTCGGAAATTCTTTTATGAACTGGTTGACAATATTATACAGTTCACCAACAGCATGTATCAGGACTAATAACCAAACATCATCTAGGTTTTATCTTCAGAGAGGTACCAGGCAGGGATGTCCTCTCTCTCCCTCCCTGTTTGCTATTTTTATTGAACCACTAGCTGCAGCAATCAGGCAAACTCACAATATTAAAGGCATAAAATGCATAACATAGAACATAAAATCAGTCTTTATGCAGATGATGTATTACTTTTTCTCCAGCACTCACAAATCTCTTTTTCTCAGGTAATTGGGATGACAAACTCTTACTCAAACGTTTCAGATTATTCTATAAATTGGTTAAAATCTAAAGTTCTTCCAATCAATTGTTCTGTCCAGAATCCAACTAATACACAACTGCAGTCAGGGAATATTACTTATTTAGGTATCAATGTCTCACCAAGACTGGCAGATTTAATAAAGCTAAACTATATCCCACTTAAAAAAAAAGTGGAAGATGATCTTGCTAGATGGAAATCCCTACCCACATCACTTATGGGAAGGGTTGCTTCAATAAAAAATATGGTTTTGCCCAGAATCAACTACTTATTCTCAATGATCCCACGTAAACCATCACTAGACTGGTTTAGATCTCTGGACTCCTCTGCCTCTAAATTTCTTTGGAAAGAGAAACCCCCACGTATCAGCTTAAAAACACTGCAGAAGACCAAAGAAAAAGGAGGTCTAGATCTACCAAACTTTCCTCATTATTTCTTAGCCAACAGGCTCCAACACATCTCAAGATGGTTAAAACATAGCTACCTAGATGAGTCCTGGATAGACGTAGAACAGAGACTGTGCAATAAGATAAAACTTTCAGACCTACCATTTATTAGCTCAAATATAAAACGACATGAATGCTTTAAAAGCATAAATATCAGCTCCTCTCTGACAGCATGGTGGGAATTTCTAAAAATGACAGAGTCCACAATAATCCCATGCAGACGTACACCCATCTGGAATAACCCCGACATCTTGCAAACATTTTTTATAAGTTTTCCAGACTGGAGCTGCAATGGAATTGAATACCTGGAACTTATATTTGAAGGAACAGACTTTATCCCATTTAATACATTAATTGCACAATATGGAATTGATAAAAACTAATTCTTAGAACATCAACAAATTAAATCTATTATTAAAGGTAAATTTAGGCTCAATACAGTTGAATTACAAATTCCAACAAGAGTTTTAGATTTTCTTAATCTCAACCCCCCCAAAATTGCTGTCTAAAATATACAAAACTTTATCTACATTAGATAAATCAATAGCCATCCCTATTTCAAAATGGGAGGTGGATTTATCAGCCAACTTTGACCAAAATGTCTGGTCTCAGATATGTTTAAGAACCTTTAAAATAACAAAAAAATACTAATTTGCAATTAATACAATACAAAATCCTTCATAGAGTACACTATACAGGTCAACGGATGTTTAGGATGGGTTTTACGTCGTCTAATACCTGCTTACAATGCACAAGCAATATACCAGATACTTATATTCATGAGCTTTGGTTCTGTCCACCTGTTAAGAAATTTTGGTGCCAGATATGTGAGGACTTATCAAAGTGTCTGAAATGTAACATTCCACCATCTCCCTCAGTTTGCCTGTTAGGAGATTTAAAAGATGTCACCATGAACACAAAGTCAGTTCTAATGGTTCACATTGCCTTATGCATCGCTAAGAAAACTATCCTCCTGAACTGGAAAAATAAAAAGGCTCTTAATATTAATCAGTATAGAAATCTCTTGTTGGACCATATTGGTCTTGAGACGGCCTCTGGCTCCATATCTGAACAATCTATCTGGGCTCCTTTCATCGGCTCCATCACCTAGTAGGGGTGGGGGGCACTTGGTTTTGTCGTTTGGGATACTGTGGATGATATGGGGGTTTTTGGGGATGGAGGCGTCTTGGGGGGATCCCTGGGGGTGGGATCACTGGGCAGGCGGGGCGCTGGACGTCGTGGCCCCAACCTGGGGTTGGGCTTTGGTGGCTTTGGGTGGTAACTCCTGATGGCTGCATGCGGTGCCTTAGGGGGGTTGCACTGGCGGACATGGGTTACTGGCCTGGTGGCCGTGCTGCGCCTGGGTAGGGTCTGGGGTGGGCCTGGGGATTCGGAGCTCTGGGGCGCCACACTCCCTGGCTGTGGTCCTGGCCGGGGGTCGGCCGGCGTGGGGTCTCTGTTGCCTGTGGGGGTCGGGGCCGGCATGCGCAGCAGCCTCTCTCTTTTTCTCTGGGCCGATTGTCATCGCCGCTCCCTGAATGGCGTCTCACCTTGTTTGCTGGTTAGGGTGCCTGGCTGGTGGTCGCGATGGCTGGGTGGCATTTCTGGGCCTGATCAGTCCTTTTTTGCTCTGGACTTAGCTCCTGGGTCTTGGTCTTTATGCGTTGCGGGGCTCTGGGGTCGGGCGTTTGCCCGGGTTCGGTCGGACCTGTGGGTGGACTGGCCGGGTAGTGGGCGTGCAGGGCAGATGGGTGGGGCGCTGGGTTTGGTTTCCTCCCGGGCCATTGAGCAGCAGTGGTCGCTCCACTAAGGAATGGGGCTGGTGGATGTCGACCTGGTGGGTTGGCCGCCCAGTTCATCGGTTTGCTCCTGGTCTGGGCGGGTTTCTCGCCAGGGTTTGGGCTGCGGGGACCTCCGATGCGCAGGTGGCGCTGGGGGCTTCCTTTGTTGGCGGGGAGGCTATTTCTAACTAGCGACAGGTGCTCTCCCCCTACGAGGGCACTTGGATGGGGGGGAGGGGTGTGCTGGAGGGGGGGGCGAACTCAACCTGGGTGTCTAGTGTCCTTTGTGTTCTGATAGTAGAGCGAATGTCAGGGTGGGTTTAGTTCTCCTTCTGGGATGGGGCTGAAGGGACTGCCTTGGGGTCCGTGGGGCTTGGTGGTGCTGTGGCCGTGGGCCCCGGGTCGAACGTGCCATGGCCTCCCTCCCTGGTGGATCCCTGTGAACAGCGGTGCCTGTTGGGGTCAGTGGGGGAGCTGGCTCCTTGGGAAGACATTATGTCTCCCAGTCCTTCCCTCCCCATCCCCAAACACCTCTGTCCACCCGCTCCATCACTTTACCACTCATATAGGGTCTTGGGGCATGGGCACATCACTGGGGTGCGAGGAGGGGTTTCCCTCCTCGCTATCCCGTGGCGTCCTGGGTCCCAATTTTAATATACAACTTAGACACTCCCACTTATATCATTTTCATGCGACACACGTGTAGGGACTTTGGGGTGGGCACAGTGTTCGGCATCCAGAGGGGGAGCAGTTCAATCAGCTTCACC
Source organism: Valencia hispanica (assembly GCA_963556495.2). Classification (NCBI taxonomy): domain Eukaryota; kingdom Metazoa; phylum Chordata; class Actinopteri; order Cyprinodontiformes; family Valenciidae; genus Valencia; species Valencia hispanica. Next base: position 41,047,137 of record OY747720.1, on the reverse strand, counting down.
TCTGGTGCTGTTGCCCACTGTTAAACCACATATAGACACTGAGGGCAAGGGGTGGGGGTTGGGGGATGTGTGGCTGCCTTCCCCACATCCCACCCCTCTGTTTTAATTGCACATTATAACAACCCGCATCAACACCATGCTCGAGCGGGAGGACAGAGGCTAGGAGTCTTCTCACACCCCTGTTCGCTACAGGCCATCAGGGGTTGGGGTCCAGAGGAGGAACAGGTGGTCTGGTTGGGGTCCTGGGCTGTCGGGCTGCTTTGCCACTGTGGGGCCCTTGGCGGTCTGCTTGTCTCCGTCTTAGAAGGTAGGGGGACCATCTCCTGGGTTCGGGGGCTGGTGGCTCTACTGGGGCATCGGTACCTGGACCTGGGAGCATGAAGTGTGTATGGGGTGTGTGAGTGAGGGTACGGCGTCATTTCTTGGGTGTCTTGGTGAGTTAGTGAGAATGTATTTGTTTAAGAGGGAGGGAACGTATGACTGTGTCTGTATGTCTTTGTCTGCGTGTCAGGTTGGGTCTTGGGCTGCCCTCTCGCCAGGCGCACCTCAGGCCTTACATTTAATTGGGGGCCTATTTCCCCTCCGTCACTCCCCGCCAGTGACGGTTGCCCCTGCATACTGGTGCGTCGGTGGTCAATCCGGATCGGACCTGGTGCGTGCCTGGCCGGGCCTGGGGGGGCCTGTGTGTCGGTCGGCCGATGCGGTGGGCCGATATCTTCCTTTGGTTGGTTGGGGCACCTCTTTTAGGGGTGCGAGGTTTGGGATTGTTGGGTGGTGCCTGCTCGGCGGGATACGGATCCAGCGTCTTTGCTCGTTCAATCACCTGTTCTGTGCGCACCGTCGCATGGTCGGTTCATTGGTGGGTTGGACCGGCCCTGGCCTGTGTTGGATGCCTGGTCTCGGTGCACTGCGTTGCGTGGGATCAGGACTCGGGAGCTGGTACAACTTGGTATCCAGGTGCTGGCTGAACTTGGCCTCGGGATGCCGTCCGTCCGCTGCGGCTATCGGTGGGGCGCCCTGATGTGGGGCAGGGGTGGGACGCTGGGATGTTGGCGGTGGGGATTGGCCCAGGGTGGTGGTGGCGCGTGGCGGCCGGCCGCGGCCCTTGCAGTGCCGGAGGCCCCTCGTCGGGGGGTCCCTTGTCGGGTCCCTGCTGGGGGGTGGGGTGCCCCTGGGCCCCGGCTCTCCCGGTCCACGGACCAGCCCGTCCTGGCGCAGCTGGTTGCCGGCGGGGCCCGTGAGTTCGTCACTGCTGCCCCCCAGGCCCCTGCATTGTGCCCGCTGGACGTTCCCCTGGGGGATGCGGTCGGCCCCGCCAGTGTCCGCCTGGGGCTCTGGGGGTCCTTTGGACGTCTTGGCTCCGATCTCCTTCATGTCTGCATCAATTCCTGGGAGACTGATTGATGCCTGCTCACACCAGCTATCGAACACTCTTATGGAGAAACCTTATATGCACCAGCATGCTCACACACACACATAGATGTGGGGTCTCTGGTGTTTACAGATATATTCATGGGCTGAGGTTATCATTACTAGAGCTTGATTAATCAGTACCATGAATTTTTCTGTGACATTGTTGCATTTTTATATCCAATTTTGTGTGATGTGGTTGTTTAGTTCTTAGTTCACAATGTTTGGTTTGTTTTGTCGATGTTCTTTTTTCCTTCTATGTTTTGTTTTTTCCCCTCTCTCTGCCGTCCTTTGGGTATGGAGGCAGACTTCAATGTTTTCCTGTGTTTTCTTTGTTCCCCTTCCTCTCTTGTATTTTCAACTCACCCTCTCTCATGATTTTTTTGTTTCCTACCTCTCTTCTTCGTCTTCTTTCTTTCTTCCCCTTAATTTTCCGTCTCCGGGTCCATAACATCAGGAAATAAACCCCCCAGCAACTCATAATAAAGATTTTTCACACATATATCAAGTGGAGTACTATAGCAAAAGCTGTACTGCTCCGCTAGTGAAAGTAAATCTGTTGGGCTTCTATTTGGTACTCGGACACAAATTCTGAGCTCCACACTGCCAAACAGGACAAAAAAAAAAAACATTGCTAAGATTTACACTGCATATGTTAAACTAATTTCGATATGCCTGTATCTTTCAGGCCATAAAGACACACTTTGAATCCACGCTGGACAGGAAGGAGGCCCTTCTGGCTGCAGTGACCATTCCTAAATTCAAACAGCGCTGGATAAAATATGAGACTAAAAAAGAGTGCCATGGTGCTGCTTGCTGCCGAGTGCCATGTGCTGGGGCATCCTCTGCTTGAGGAACTGCCACCCGCACCTGTCAACAGAGGAGACGTCGAGACAGACTTTTTTTCATTTACAGAGGACAGACAGGTGGAACCATCTGTCTGTCCTAGGACCATCTCAAAACAATCAGCTGGATCAATGACTCTGACAAACAGACCACAGTTTGTGAGACTGAAGGATTGTGTGTTAAACCAGGTAGTCAGCAGCAAAGGGACACCACAGGGAACCATACTTTCACCATTCCTTTTCAGTCTCTACAACTCAGACTTCCAGTACAAATCAGAGACCTGTCAACTGCAGAAATACTCAGATGACTCTGCAGTCGTTGGGTGTATCAGAGATGGACAAGAAGCTGAATACAGAGAGCTGGTGGACCGCTTTTTGGCATGGTGTGGCATGGTCCTCTTTCTGGTTCCAGCCTCCAAATGGTTCCTGAGCCAGCTTTATCTGGTCTGAAGAAAGATCCCTGCTGATCGTTACAATGTTTGGATCCACACACAACTATGAGGCAGCTTTCTGCACAATGAAGATTCTCAAAATCATATATCATTCCAGGCTCACCAATGAGCACCTCCACACATGCATGAGAATGGCTCTGACTCCATTCAAGCTCAGGTTTACATTTCTGGCAGGACAAGTAAAAGCTTGCTTCTCTCAAAGAGTACAAAACAAGAAAGCAATACTTTAAATATGTTCAGCTTTTAAATGTGTTGAGAGTTAAATTCTTTGAAATTGTTTGAGATCGTAGAGTGCACATGTGAAAAAAATCAAGCTTTTCCTCCAGTTATTGTTTTCTGAAGTTAGTAATTTGTGAACATGGACAGTTGTCATGTTTTATTTATTTTCTTATTGACATGTTATCCTACTTTTATTCATTAAATGAGAGAATATACCATACCATACCAGTTTATATATATAGCATGTTTAAAAACAGCATGGGACCCGACCAAAGTGCTGTACAAAGACATTCGAATTAAAAACAGCAATGAAATCAATCAAACACTTATGTGCAAAGCAATCAGAAATCAAAATAATGGTAACTAAAGTATACTAAAACCGAATAAAAACCAAGACAGAAATTAAACAAGGTTGAAAGCCAAAGAATAAAAATAGGTTTTCAAATGAGTCTTAAAAGTAAAAAGAGATGGGGCGAGTCTAATCGCAAAGGGTAATTAATTGGTTCCAAAGTTTTGGAGGACAGACTGAGAAGGCACGCTCGCCACGAGCTGTACTGCGAGTTGTATTATGTTGGAAACACAGACCTCCTGCCGGTAGGAGTCCTAAATCACACATTGCACTAGTTTCAACAGGAAGAGGAGGAGTTGTGAAAGGCCAAACTCAAAACAAACCAGCTGCCGCTCTAAACTTTGGCCTCTTTTGCTTATGAGCCCAAGCCGGACTCACATTGGGAGAGAACAGAGGGCTAACTCTGTCATTCACTGGCGAGGGGGGAAGCAAGTTTCTGGAAGAAACTCCCTGGATCCGAAAGACTTTTACAGTCTGCCGATTGATCGGGTGAACTGTATTAGACTGATGAGATAAGTCCTGAATGACTTGTTCAAAACTCTGCAGAAAGAATCCTTTGAATTACAGATTCTACCACAGAAGGAAAGGGAACTGATGACACGCTGCCCGGCTGCGTGCTACAGGAGCCATGAGCTGCTCCCACGAACGCAGCCGAGCTGAGTTTGTGGGAGGGAATCGGTCCAAAGGAGATTCCTGACCACGACAGCTGACAGGACAACGACGTTCCAGGCTAACGGTGGCTCGGTAACCCATGAGGACTGACTGCTAGCGGGGCTCCACGCAGCCGCTGCCAGCTTTAGCTGACCCGTTAGCTTTTATGGTGTTGAAGCACTTTATAGCACTTTTGTTTATTTTTAGGATGATTATATATATATATATATATATATATATATATATATATATATATATATATATATGCAGTTGTTCTTCAGTTGAATTGTATAAAAATGGTGGGGCGAAAACACGTTTAATTTCTTTATCATAGTCTCAATTTATCGCATCATAAAAAAACTTTAATGGGCTTTAAACAGTATTCATTCTTCTTTTACTTAGTAGTTTAGTTGGGTGAGTTTGTTGATTAAAGTAGTTTGACTCTGAAAGTTGAATTATTTTAGTAATAAACTTTAGTATTTGTGGAAAGTCATTGTTTGTCATTGTCCCACATACATGTGTAGCAATTTGCTGTTCAAAGTACACCAAAAACGTATTCCTTCATGTATTGTTTAATTTCCTCAGCCTTATCCTGCAGGTAATTATAAACATTAACTGAGACTGAACTATTTGGCTATTATTTTGTTTTCTGGATCCAAGTTGATGCCCCAAACTTGGTAATTTTGACATAAAATTATGAATCTTATTGATAATTGCCCTAAACAATTATTTATGATTACTCATTGGCAAAAACCTACCTATCTGAGTCACAACAATTACATATATATATATATATATAAAAAAAAAATTTTCAGCACTTTATGTGACAATAAATGTTGTCAAACAGTATTTGAATTAGAAAGGATTTAATTGATTTGATAGGCAAACCAATGAGTAAAATTAATAAGCTACTTAAATATATATCACACTAAATTGTAAGATATTATGATCTTCCGGACCTTGGCCTCAACAAATTATCTCTGATTGGACCTCTTTCAAATTTATTTGAATACCCCTGTCCTAAATGATTCAACCTAGACATTTACTGTATGCCCATAATATCAGTTCTGATTACCAGGTAATTCAATTCAGCAGACAAAACAAGCTGTGACCATGCATACAGCATTTTGATATACATAAAGTGTTCTGTCTTTGATTAATATATTTTAAAAGTCTGTAATATTTCCCGTTGGTTATTTTATTGTTTCACATGTTCTCAGTGCCATCTAGTGGACAATCCAGGTTGGTACGGTTATGTACATTTTAATTTGAAGATAACTTTTCTATCGGAAGTGACGTGTTTAGCAGCGCCGCAGACAGATGATGTCAGCGAACGTGTCCGCTGTCTTTAGATTGCATTTGTCTTGTATTTTGAGGTTGCATCGCCGGTACGTTTTGATCACAAATGTATTTTATGTTTATTCATTACTTGTCATGTACACTAGTGTGTAGGATTTAGATAAGCGATCGTAGCATTGAATTTGTAACAAGCTATTACCTGCGAACCAGAGGGTCGGCAAGATGGCATCTCGGACGCTTACGTTATTATTTTTATGTTTCATGTGGTTCTATAGGCTATACACAGTGCAGTACAGGCATTTTATGCACATATGCATTATGTAATTGCATTGTTTTTTCTGCCTTTTATAGTTTCACCCTTTTGAGTGTCAATAAACCTGCTTAGACACACCAATGTCTGCAGAGTCATGATGCAAGGAAGGTGTAATCGTCATAACAGCATAGTGAAACGGCGGCATCCATGTTGAAGACTCTGCGGTCATCACCACGACTAGTGTGAATCTACGCTGACCACTACTACGCCTCCAGCAGTGTGTCAGCAGTCATCACCTGGTCAACGCAACTATGACCGACAAATCATCATCCATGAAAGCGCCGTCCTACAAGGCGCCATCTGACAGAGCGCCATCTGTCAAGGCTCCTCCATCCAATAAGTCAGCTCCCCTTAGAACCCGGTCGGAGACTGGGTCCGTAGACTCTGCTGCAGCCAAAGCAAGGGCAAAAGCTGAAGCAGCAAAGGCTCGTTTTAGCTTAGCCGAAAAAGAAATTAGCTTAAAATTAGAAAAAGTCCAACTGGAAACGTCTATTGAGCTACTACAACAAGAGAAAGATGTAGCTTCAGCCATGGCAGAAGCAGAGGTCTATGAAGCGGCAGCCGCCTCTCAGTTAGACTCACAAAGTAATCCGTCTCCTTCTGAAAGAGTTGAGCGCACAAAGGACTATGTCCTAACCCAAGCCACGTTCGTAAAAAGCCCTTTAGAGCCACCTCAAAACAGCGAAACTCCAAAACTGCTTAAGCAAGAGCGTACTAACGTACAAGTTAGCAGAGAGGACAATAATGCATATTTTGCTCCAACTCCTTTCTTAAATCACAACTACTCTCAGTACAATCCAGCAAATCCCTTACCATCTCCTATCAAATCTGACAATACCGGTTGGTCCCACAAGATGTCAGTGTCCACCCATTACAACGCCATACCACCAAAACAAGAGGTCAGAGACAATGATGGCAGTAATGTAAATGACTTTATCAGGTACTTTGCTCACAGAGAAATTGTTGCAACAGGGCTGCTTCAATTTAATGATAAACCTCAAAACTTCACTTCCGGTGAAGATGGCTGGCTAGAAGACGTGTTTTCACTATGCTCCCGCTCCCACCTGTAATTTCCATGGTATAATGCACATTACTGTCAACAGTCTGGTTTAAATTACTGATAGAGAGTCTAAGGAGTATACAACAGCCCTAAATACGCTTGGTGGAAACAAGTAATGTCTAAACAGACAAAGATACAGACGCGAAAGACGACGGCCGCCATGGTGACCACTGCTAGCCAAACTGACAGGCTAGTAACAACAGGTGATCATAGCTCACTCCCGATGGATACCGCAGCTCTCATCCGTGAGGTGACAAATAATATCAGTGAGGTAATTGACAAAAAACTGTCTTCACTGTCTGGGACACTGGAGAAGATTTCTTCCTCGCTGGAGAACCTCTCCAAACGAGTCACGGAGGCAGAGCTGAGAATCTCAGATATGGAAGATGGGGTCACTGGTCTCACAGGAAGGCTGGCTGAAGCGGAGGAGAAGATTAAGATTATGGCAAAAGGCTTGGATGATTTGGAGAACCGCAGCAGGCACGACAACATCCGCATCATCAATCTGAAAGAAGGCGCAGAGGGTGAGGATACCATTCGTTTTTTTGAAACTTGGCTGCCACCTACACTTGGATTGGGAAACAGCTCTACGGAGAAAGCCCGCATTAAAATTGACCGAGCGCACCGCGGCCTGGCTCCGCGGGGTGCTCGTCCCAGGCCGGTGATAATTAAGCTCCACAACTCCAGAGATAAACAACGAGTCATGGCAGCAGCGAGAGCGACCCCCGACCTTCATCACGATGGACAGCGGATCTTTATACACCAGGATTTGTCCTACGCGATCCGCGAGAAGCGACGGGGATTTAATGCCTCCTGTCAAGCTTTGATTGACAAGGTCATCCGCTTCAGAATGCGCTACCCATCGACGCTAGTAGTGAATCACGGTGGTGTTGAGCCCAAGTTTGACTCGCCAAAAAAAGCACAAAGTTTCATCAAGGCGATGGATTAAAATACAACCAATACCGTTCCTGTATAAACTGTGACATTGCTAGAATTAAGCTGGGACAATATATGGGTTCAGCTCACCACCACGTAAGTCCACTGTATTTAAGGCAGCTTCAATGTGCTAATATGTTAGGGCTAATATATAGTAAGCTATACAGTACTAATTGTTTACTGAGTCTCTACACTGGCTCCCTGCAGCTCAGAGAATATACTTTAAAATACTTTTACTAGTTTATAAATCATTACATGGCTTAGCACCAAAATATGTTGAAGACCTGTTGTCATGGTACCAACCACCAAGACCACTCAGGTCCTCCAACTCTAGCCTACTAAACATCCCTAGACTCAGAACTAAACATGGAGAAGCAGCTTTCACTTTTTATGCTCCCCTTATCTGGAACAGACTTCCTGACGAGTGTAGAGCTGCTGAAACTCTGAACTGCTTTAAATCGAGACTAAAAACCCATCTGTTTAGAATTGCCTTTGAGTAAATGCTTGATGTCATATGTATGAAATGTGTTCATGCTCTCTTGCTTTTTTTTATTTTTCTCTTGCTTTATTGTGTATCATGTGTAATGTGTGTTTCTTTTATGTGTTTCTTTTAAATCACCAAATCATGTAAAGCACGTTGAATTACCCAGCTGTTGAAAGTGTGCTATACAAATAAAATTGCCTTGCCTTGCCTTGCCTTGCCTACTATGGTTTCACAATGGACAGTAATCCGATTTTATTCAGGTCCGGGAAGCGGGGGTGGAGGTATTTAATTTTTCTTCTTCTTTTTTTCTCTGTCCTCCCGTGGAGTGTCACTTCTTCTGGCTACACTTGGGTCTGTAATACCACTCAGTAGGTGGGTTTTTTTGTTCTGATATAGTGACGTTCACTCCAATTTCTATATTATAATGCAGTTTGTAGTTATAATGCAGACTATGGGTAGGAGAGCCACTGGTTATGTAGTGGAAGCCTTAGATGGCAGAGTCCACATCCCACTCCCAAGCCTCATTGAGTGCAAAGATATCCCAAATGATAGGGATGAGATACGAACCCCCAGTTCAGCCAATCATCACAGTCACCTTAAATTGGTGGCTCACCTCATTCCTGACCTGGACTCGAATGCTCACATTCTAATGCTCCTTGGACGAGACGTTGTAAGAGTACACAAAGTCCGCAAGCAGATAAGTGGCCCTCACAACGCACCCTACGCGCAAAAATTAGACCTTGGGTGGGTCATAGTAGGAAACGTGTGTTTAGGCGATGTCCACAAAACCTTGGCAATAAAAACTCTCTTCACTAATACAACAGAGAAAGGCAGCCCGACAATGTTTGAGCCATGTCCAAATGTATACAGTGTAAAAGAAAAGCACTGTGACATACAAGTCCCTTTCAATATCAGCACTCAGCTCAGTTACAGCACCGCCTGTGAACCTGATCACTTAGGATGTAATGTGTTCAAGCAAACCAGACTGGACAATTACATCGCACCCTCCATTCAAGACAATGCCTTTCTGAAAGTAATGGAGGAAGGTCTAACTAAGAGCTCCATTGCCATTGAAATCGCCTCGTTTAAAACTGCCTAACAATAGATCACAAGGCACTCAACCGCCTCATGTCAGTTATCCGCAACTTTGAAAGAAAAGAGGAAATGAAAGAGCACTTCATCAAAATATAAAAAAATGGGCATGCAGAAAGCGCTCCTCCTTTAAAAGATGGAGAGGAATGTTGGTATTTGCCACTGTTTGGCGTTTACCACCCGAGAAAACCCAAGCAGATTAGAGTAGTCTTTGACAGCAGCGCCAAACATGAAGGCGTTTCTCTAAACGACGTGTTGTTAACTGGACCGGACCTTAACAACTCACTGCTTGGAGTCCTAATGCGCTTCAGAAAAGAAGCAGTTGCATTCACGGCAGACATTGAACAAATGTTTTATTGCTTCAATGTTCGAGAGGAAGACAGGAACTACTTACTTTTTTTGTGGATAGAATACAGAATGACTGTTCATATCTTTGGGAACGCTCCATCTCCAGCAGTCGCCATCTACGGTTTACACTAGTCTGCCCTACAGTGTGAGCCAGAGTGTGACCCAGACATTAAACAGTATGTCACATGCGACTTCTACGTGGATGATGGGCTGAAATCCCTGCCCACTGGTGAGAGCGCTGTCTCACTTTTGCAAAGAACCCGTGACACACTTGCAAAATCAAATCTAAGACTGCATAAAATTGCAACAAACAGAAAAGAAGTCTTGGAAGCCTTTCCAGCCCAAGACCACGCTAAAGATCTAAAAGACATAGACTTTGAAGCAGACTCCGTCCCCATGCAACGTAGTCTTGGCATTCTTTGGGACATTAAGAAAGACTGTTTTACCTTCAAGACATCAGATGAGACTAAACCCTTCACCTGGCGAGGCGTGTTATCCACAATAAATTGCCTTTACGATCCATTAGGCTTTGTAGCGCCAGTCACAATTCAGGGAAAATCTATCCTCCGTGAGCTTACTGTAGAAAACAGAGATTGGGATGCCCCATTGCCCCCAGAAATGGAACAAACCTGGACGCTCTGGAAAGACTCACTCAAACAACTGTCTGAACTGTCAATTCCGAGAACTTACACAGATTTGTCCCCTTCTGATGCTATAAAGAAAGAGCTGTGCGTTTTTTCTGACGCATCTACTAAAGCGATAGCAGCAGTAGCCTATCTAAAAGTTACAGATGCAGAGGGAGACTGTCAGGTTGGGTTTGTTATGAGTAAAGCAAAGTTGGCACCACGCCCAGACCAGACCATACCGCGATTAGAACTCAGTGCCTCTGTGTTAGCGGTAGAGCTTGCAGATCTAATCTCAGATGAACTGGACATTGATTTGGACCACACCACATTCTATACAGACAGTAAGGTTGTCTTAGGTTATATTTTTAACGAAACACGTAGATTCTATGTCTATGTCAGCAACCGTGTCAACAGAATCCGCAAGTCATCTCAGCCGAGCCAGTGGCACTACATCGCCAGCAGCCAGAACCCTGCAGATCACGCCACTCGTTCTGTTCCAGTTTATCAGCTTCCCCTTACTAACTGGTTCACTGGCCCGGACATTCTGTTCCAAAATCAAAACTCTGCTAAAGACACTTTCAACCTTGTTGATCCCAACACTGATGCAGAAGTCAGACCACAGGTATCTACGCTCAAAACTACTGCCTGCTTCAAACAACTTTGCTCTCACAGATTTTCAAAGTTTTCATCTTGGAGATCTCTCACTCGTGCACTTCAGTCGCGGCTTTGGCTCGTCTTCATTGGGGTTGGGTCAGTGTTGTGGTTGGCATTGCTGTGGAACAGGACCCACAGTGGGTGAGCTTGATCAGGCACGGGATGTTGTAATTCGAGCAGTGCAACACGAAGTGTACGCTGATGAGAAAAAGTGCATACAGAGACAACTTAAACTTCCTAAGGTCAGTCCTTTGAGAAACGTGGACCCCTACTTGGACAGTAGTGGCCTAATGCGAGTAGGTGGTCGCATCAGTGACTCAGTCATGAATGAAGATGTAAAGAATTCCATCATTGTTCCTGGCCATCATCACGTCTCAGCACTTCTCATTAAGCACTACCATGAGTAAACTCATCACCAAGGTCCCTTGTTCACAGAAGGAGCTGTTCGCGCTGCAGGATGGTGGATAGTAGGAGGCAAGAGAAAGGTTAGCTCCATCATCTACCGCTGCGTAACATGCAAACGTCTTCGAGCTCCTCTAAGTACACAGAAAATGTCTGAACTCCCTCCAGACCGACTCTCAACGGACCCTCCATTTACAAACGTAGGCATAGATGTTTTTGGCCCATGGTTTGTGTCCTCGAGGAGAACCAGAGGACACGCGATCCAGAGCAAAAGGTGGGCAGTTATTTTCACATGCTTAAGCGTAAGAGCAGTCCACTTTGAAGTGATAGAGTCACTCGACACGTCCAATGCACTTAGACGTTTTTAGCTATTAGAGGACCTGTGAAATCCATTCGCTCTGATAGGGGCACGAACTTCGTCAGTGCGTGTAAAGAACTCAAAATATCCTTAAACTTGGACAATAGAGTTGTACAAACTTACTTGAAAGAACACGGATGTACATGGACTTTTAATCCGCCACACGCTTCCCATTTTGGTGGATCGTGGGAAAGGATGATCGGTCTCGCACGGAGAGTACTGGACACTATGTTTTTCCAGCTCAAGAACACTAAGCTCACTCATTAGATTCTCGTCACCTTCATGGCGGAGGTGTCGGGTATTATAAATGCTCGACCAATTGTTCCCGTTTCAACTGATCCAAATGACCCACTCATCCTGACTCCAGCTACTCTGCTCACTCAAAAGAGAACTCCACTTCAAGCACCAGCAAGAAACTTCTCGGTGTCGGACCTCTATAAACATCAATGGCGCCAGGTCCAACATCTGTCAAACACCTTCTGGGACAAATGGAGGAAAGAGTTTCTGCCCACTCTGCAGCCACGCCGCAAGTGGCAATCCAACCAACCGAACATTACACCAGGGAGTACAGTTGTACTCAAGGACAGTCAAATACCCAGGAACGAATGGCCTCTTGGGCTCATCACTCAAACATTCCTTTCTAAAGAAGGTAAAGTCCGTTCAGTAGAGGTTAAAGTTGCTAAATTGGGGGGTACAAAGTTATTTACCAGGCCCATTTCAGAAGTTGTTGTGTTAGTTCCTTCATAACTGTCTTTAAAGTTAAATTGTGGCGTTATATTACGCAAGGCGGGGAGTGTTCTGTCTTTGATTAATATGTTTTAAAAGTCTGTCACATTTCCCGTTGGTTATTTTATTGTTTTACATGTTCTCAGTGCCATCTAGTGGACAATCCAGGTTGGTACGGTTATGTACATTTTAATTTGAAGATAACTTTTCTATCGGAAGTGACGTGTTTAGCAGATATTACATCTGATCGTGTCTACCTTCCCTCTGAAGTGGTCTGCAAACTCCTCACAAAGAGCATTTGAGGGGGTTTTCTGATATGCATTAGTAGTACAGTTAAAATGTTGTCTATAGTGGAAAACAGAATTTTGGGATTATTTTTATGTTGTGAGATGATTCTTGAAAAGTATGCATTTCTGGAATTTCTTACTGCATTGTTATATGATTTGAGAAGTTCGATGTACATTTGATGATTTATTGTGATTTTATTTTTCCTCCATTTTCTCTCTGCCACCCTGCAGCTCCTTCTTAATCTCTTAAGGTCTTCGTTTCTCCATGGTGTTGTTGGTTTTAAGTGTGTGTTTATAACTTTAACTGGAGCCAGTAGGTCAAAAGCGGATTGAAGCCTTCTGTTAAAATTATTAACAATAAAATCACAGGGGGCAGGTAAAACAATAGGAGGATTCTTTTAAAAAATTTCCAGAAAACCTGCAGCCACTTCAGGGGTTAGATGGCGCTTCCTGACAGTTCTCACAGAGGTCTCCTTCTGGATAAAACTGGTGATATTAAAAAACACACAGTAATAGTCAGAGACAGCCAAGTCAACAACAGAGGACACACTGGTGGACAGGCCATACGTGATGACCAAGTCCAGGGTGTGTCCTCTGTTGTGAGTTGGCTGCGTGACATGTTGACTAAAATCCATATAGTTCAAAACATTTAAAAATTCTGTTGATAAAGGATATAAGATGTTATCTATATGTAGATTAAAATCACCAGCTAAAATTATTCGTTCATAAGAGTTGTGCAAAATTGATAAAAACTCTGAAAATTCATGAATAAAAAGTGGACTCCTTTTAGGAGCCCTATGAACTGTGACATACAATCTGAGGAGTGCTAAAAACCGTTGCATTATATTCAAAAGTGCTAAAATTATCAAATAAAACAGGTTTGGCAGAAAGCGTTGATGAACTAATAAAAGCAGTTCCGCCTCCCCTTTTGCAGCTCCTCGTGGAATAAGTGAAGTTAAAATTTGGTGGGGACGCCTCTGTAAGACCAACGGGGGCATCTGCACTCAGCCATGTTTCCGTTAAAAATAAACAATTAATATTATGATCTAAAATTAGGTCATTTATTATAAAAGTTTTATTCTGCAGAGAGCGAACATTTAGAAGTGCCATATTAATGGTGATTGGAGATCGAGTGACTGTATGGTTTACTGGAGGTAGGACTTTTGGTAACTGTTTGAGATTATTAGGGTTGCATTTGCTATGTTTTATATTATTTTTCCGCTCTCTGCTGATAATAACAGGTATGAATGATGTAAAACAAGGTCCAAGTCCGATATGTGAGTTACTGTTAAAATCAGAACTGAGTTCATAGTAGCAGGGACCAGCTGCACATCAGGATGTGGCGGAAGGGGCAGAGAGGGCAGGAGCAGCTGGGGCTGGTGTGGTAGACGGGGGGGGGGGGGCGAGGGCATGCCAGGCTTATTGCCAGCATGCGGGCACCTTGTCTGTTGAGATGTAGTCCATCTGGTCCAAACAATTGACTCCTGCCCCAGAAAATGTTAAAATTGTCTATAAAACTAATATTGTGCATCACGGTGGCAGAGGAAAGCCAAGTGTTGAAAGATAAAAGCCTACTAAAATGACCAATACCTCTACCAACAGTGGGGGTGGGGCCAGAAATAAGAACAGACACATGTGTGTATTTTAAAAGATTAAACAAATGAACAAAATCCAGCTTCAGGAATCAGATTGCTGTTTACGAATGTCATTGGTTCCAGCGTGAATAATAACTCTACTCACAGATGGGTGATGTTGGATATGGTCCAGGATCTGTTCAGTAATGTCTTTTACAGTGGCTCCAGGTAAACACAGTGTTACGGCTCCTCTCATCCTTACATTTCTGATAATAGAGTCTCCAATGATGAGCGTGGTGGGCGGCTGGTCTACAAGTTGATGCTGGGCAGAGGATCTTTCACCGTCCAGGACCTGCTGGATGTTGGGGGATTAGCTTCCCCAGGACTGCAGCGATGTGTAGTCGGCGCCGAGGGCTCGTTCTGTGGGTTCGGGGTGTAGTGGAGGACTCCTCGGCGAGTCCTGGGTTTAGCGCAACGTGGAGGGCTGCGGGAGTCCGGCTGCTACTCCTGCTGCTGGGAGGGGATGGGCGGCAGTCCTGCGGAGCTGCTGTGTTTCAGGGCGGCCGGAGGGACAGTCAGAGGAGAAAAGTCGTGCTCCAGGGCACCGAAGCGGTTTGATAATGGTAGGCCGGGTGAAGGAGAGCGGTGGCGGCTGCTCCGGGCCCCCCCACCGCAGCCGGGACCGACCATGGACCAGGCACCCTGAAGCACCGGTGTTGAACTGATGGGGGCTTTTGGCTTAGCCCCCAGATGGAACCAGCAGGCGTCCTCTGCAGTTGTTGTTGCACCTCCGGCGTTTGGCAGCCTGAGTCCAGCGATGGATTCCCCCTCCGCAGCTTCACCGGGCTGGCAGGGAATTGTGTCCGCCAGCTGAGCACTGTTGGCGGCGGCGAAAGTCCGGCCGAAGATGATGTCCACGTCGCGCTCGTGGTCCTGGATTTGATGGAGCGTGGAGATCCTCTGCTCCAGCTCCAGAACTTTTTGAGTTAATTTAAAACAGCCATCACATCCGGGGGTGCAGATGAGTGAAGGCATGACGAAAGTAGTCCGTGTTCAAATTAAAAACGCCCCCGGTAAAAACAAGTTGCTAAAAGACAGTGGTGTTAAAATCGGTTAAAACTAGTCATAAAAAAAAGAAGAAAAAAAACGATTTAAAACCGTGTTATTTAGGGAGCCGAAGTTGGCAAGTCTCTCTGAAAGGATGCCGACGCATCCGCACACCAAAAGTAGAAACGCCGGAAGCAGACAGGGAACCCAACAACAATGGTCAGACACACCTGGATTAATCAGTTTGTCCAATGATGTAAGACTGGAAATAAAAGAGCTGTACTCAGTTCAGGAAATAGTGGAGTTGTGCAAAAAGCTCAGAAAGCACAACTTTGATATTAAAAAAGCAAAAAAAAAAAACACAGCCCCACCAAGAATATTTTTCACCAGCCGCCACTGCCTAGTATATATGGGCATTCATGGCTAAATAATTCAAAAAAGGCTAAAACATCAAAAAAAAAAAAAAAGAAGACCCTTTTTTTCTTCACAGAGTAACCAGATATACGCTTGTTCATTCACAAGATGTCACCACTTTGTACCTCTGTTGCTTTATGTCTCCTCATGTATTTGCAGATGAGCAGCTCACACTGTGTCTCTGCAGGTCTGCCAGGTTTATGAGCCTCATCACCATTAATGCCATCAGTCTTCTTCAGCCTCTAATTGGCTCTGCACCCTAATTAGCTCTCACTGTTAGCACCTGCGGCTCCCCCAATCGATGAGCAGCATTGAGTTTAAGTCCTGACAATTAATAATTATTAAGAAGGAATGATACTGGGAATGTGGGACTTAAGTCTGAGGTGTAACATTTTTGTCACTGTTGGAAGCAATTCAGGTGTCAAACAGTGTTGAAATATGAGTCATTTAGCAGTGTGAAATATGAATTAAGAAGAAAGGGTTACTGTTCACACGGTTTAATAATTTAACTGGTGACAAAACCACACTTACTGATAGATTTGCAAGAGAAACTCCAGCTGGGTGAGCAACAGTGCACATGTTTGAGTTGTTAATGCAACATATTCTGCGACTGCTCTTAAACACACTTTTTGCCTTTGTAAAGAACTAATATAGCAGTTCTTACAAAACAAAATCTTAACAGTTTGTGTTTAAATTCACAGCTCTGCATGACTGGTGTTCTGTAGATAATAAAATCTTTAAAGAAACATGGGAAAACTTTCTTGAGCTTTTGAGCATAAGTTAAATTTTACAGTTTTCTCCAATGATAAACTCAACTACACAATTATTGATAGTTAGCCTTTTAAGAGAGAGCCTTTTAAAGTAACCACGACCCCACTTCTCCCAGAACAGAAGACAACCTGCCTCCCCATCTGTTTTCAGCTTTAAACTAATATCTTACTGAATTTCCTTCAGAAATAAAAATTGTAATCTGATAGCTGCTGCTTTTGCTTTCTAGTTAAATGCAAAACATCAAGAAACGTTTAATTGTACTTATTGTCTGAAATAATCTGTCTAATAACATTTAGATTTCTCTGAAGTTTTATAGTAGTGCTCACAAGTTTACACACTCTGACAGAGTTAGCACATTTCTTAGCATTTTATTAAACAATAATTATAATACAAAAGTTTTCCTTTCATTCATAGTTAAGATTTGGATGTGGTCATTTACTATCAAACAATTGTGTCTTTTTAGAATATTACAACAGGAACTATCCAGATGACCATGATCAAAACTTTCCATAGACTCCACTAATTACAGTGAGAGCCATTATCCACAAATGGTGAAAACATGGAACAGTGGTGAACCTTCCCAGAAGTGGCTGGCCGACCAAAGTTACCCCAGGAGCGCAGCAACGACTCATCCAAGAGCTCCCAAAAGACTCCACAACACCCAAAGAACTTCAGGCCTCACCTGCCTCAGCTTGGGCCAGAGGTGAGGACTCCAATATAAGAAAGAGACTGGGCAAAAATGCCCTGCATGGCAAAGTTCAAAAAAGAAAACAACTGCTAAGCATAAAGAACATTGCGGCTCATCAATTTTGCCAGAAAACAATTTAATGATCCCAAAGACGTATGGGAAAATACTTTGTTGACTGACAAGACAATAGTTGAACTTTTTGGGAAGGAGTATGTCCCATTACATCGGGCGTAAAAGTAACACCACATTTCAGGAAAAAAACATCATACCAACAGTAAAATATGAAGGATTCATGATCTCATCCTTTATTTTTAAAATTACATAACAAAAACAAAATGAATACTTTGGATTGGCCAAGTCAAAGTTCTGCCCAGAATCCTATTGAGATGCTGTGGAATGACCTGTAAAAGGCGGTTCATGCTTGAAAACCCTCAATCTGGCTGAGGTACAACAATTCTGCAAAGATTAGGGGACCAAAGCTTCTCCACAGCTAGAAAAGGCTCAATGTAAGTTGTCACAAACACTTGATCGGAGTTGTTGCTGCTTAGGGTGGCCCATCCCGACCAGTTATTAGGTTTAGCGGGCAATCACTTTGTCATACAGGGTCATGTAAATTTGAAACTTTTCTCCCTTAATAATAAAATCCCTCATTTAAAAACAGCATTTTGTGTTTACTTGTGTTGTCTTTGATATTTAAATGTGTTTGATGATCGGAAACATTTAGGTGTGACAGACATGGAAAAAAAAAAAAACAGGAAGGGGGAAAACATCGCACCACTGTAAACAAGGAGGAGGAGGAGGAGAAGGAGGAGGAGGAGAAGGAGGAGGAAGAGGAGATAGGATGAGCTGCTGAGATCTCGCGTGAGCTGTGTGTCAGTAATATGGCAGGATACTGGTAAAACAAACAAACTCAGGTAAAACACGCCAATAAATGTGAGCCAAACATAGCAAAAAAAATAATATTATATTGTATTTCTCAAACAAAATGGACGAGGAAACCTTGGGCAGCCTGGAGAGCTACTTGGACAAGTGCTCTGACAACATAGTTATGGGCAAACCATAAGAATTCACTTCTACCAAGCTGACAAGGACACCATCACAGAAAAGAACCCGTTCTGAGGCTAGCACTTCCATCATCTCTCCAGAGGAAAGCTACACCAATGTCCTGGATTCAATTGATAAGAAGCTAACCAGCCTAGATGCCAATCTTGCCCTGGTTGAGGTTCTCCACGAGGAATTCCAAGCTCTTTGGGAGTCGCTGGAATTTATCCAAAAACAGGTGACATCACTCGCTGCAGAAAATAAAACGCTGAGAGACAATGTAAATAAACTCACCGATGGGATGTCGCAGCTGTCCGGAGAAAACAAAAAAATGAAAGAAACTATCCTAGATATCCAGGCCCGGGGCATATGGCACAACCTTGTCTTCTCCTGGATCCCAGAACAGGCAGAGGAAGATGCTGAAACCACTGTCCGAGAATTTCTCCAACGTCAGCTGAAACTCACAAACGACACAGTAAAAAACATAACTTTTCATCAGGGCCACCGGCTCGGAAGTAAGAGGTCCAACAACAGCTGCTAGCGACCAATTGCTGCTAAATTTGACCTCAAGCAAAAAGAGCAGGTCAGAGGCCGGGGCAGAGAGCTGCGTGGAATGAATTACAGCGTTAACGATCAATATCCGAAAGAGGATTACAAAAATCAGAAAGAAATATATCAGTGAAGGCACCAGAGCTACAGTGGCTGTAGATAAACTGTATATTAATGGTCAGCTGTTCAGGGACCAGCAGATTACCCCGTGGCTTTATTAGGAGCAAAAACAGGTTAATCTGAGCCATGTATTATCACTGGTTAGATAAGAGTTTTTTTATCAAGCAGTTGCAATCCAATGTAAGCACAGTTTAAAAAAGTTGTTTCAGTCGCTCGATGTGGGCGGGGCCAGGGCTGTGCACTGGGATATCGGCTCTTTTTTCTCCCTCCTCTTCACGTCTATCTCTAAATCTCTCTGTCGTTCTTTTTTTCTGTCACTCTTTTTTTTCTTCTGTCATTCACACACAGATCATTATTTCATACCATAACCATATATCTCTCTCCCTCTCTCACCCCCACAATTCTCCCTAACTTTTATCTATTAAAAGTATTTGGGGGCGACTGTGGCTCAGGAGTAGGGAGGAGTTCGTCTTGTAACCGGAGGGTTGCCGGTTCGAGCCCCCGCTCCTCTCAGTCATTGTGTCCTTGGGAAAGACACTTCACCTTTCTGCCTACTGGTGGTGGTCAGAGGGCCCGGTGGCCGCCAGTGTTCGGCAGCCTTGCTTCTGTCAGTGTGCCCCCAGGGCAGCTGTGGCTACAATGTAGCTTCCCATCACCAGTGTGTGAATGTGTGCATGAATGGGTGAATGACTGAATGTAGTGTGAAGCGCCTTGGGGTCCTCAAGGACTAAATAAAGCGCTATACAAGTACAGGCCATATTATTCTCTTTCTTATATCTATCCTTCTGGACTTACAATCAGACAACACCAAGCATTACCCATGACTGCACTTCTGTTATATCTGTTTATATGGTGACATGCACTTTACAGCATTAGTCACACAACTCTAACTTTTGTCACATTGTATGTTCATGGAATTACCCTGACAGAGACACTGAAACACACAGACAGTCAAACGTCCCCCCCTCTTACACACATACTCTCTCACCTGCACACCAAGACACACAAGAAAGGATGCTGTACACTCACTCAAACTCCCCATACACACTCTATACTCCCAGGTCCAGGTGCTGATACCGCAGCAGAGCAACCAGCCCCCGCACCCAGGAGTTGGTTGCCCTACCCTCTAGCATGGAGACAAGCAGAACCCCAAAGCCCATATAGTGGCAAAGAAGCCCACCAGCCCAGGCCCCGACCAGACTGCTTGTTCCTCCTCCTGGACCCAAACCCCTGATGGCCAATAATGAACAGGGGTGTGGAAAGACCCATAACCTCCCTCCTCCTGCTCAAGTAAGGTATTGATGTGCGTTGTTATAATGTGCATTTAAAACAGAGGGGTGGGATGTGGGGAAAGCAGCCACACACACCCCATCCCCCAACCCAAGCCCTCAGTGAATATATGCAGTTTAACAGTGGGCACCGGCACCAGAGGTGAAGCTAATTAAACAGCTCCTCCTCTGGATGCCGAAAAGTCTGTCCACCCCAAAGTCCCTAAATGTGTGTCACATGAGAGTTTTTAAGTGAGAGTGTCTAAGTTGTACAATAGAATTGGGAACCAGGTTGCTACAGGGTAGCGGAGATGGAAACCCCTCCTCGCACCCCAGTTACGTGCCTACAGCCCATGGCCCCAGATGAGTGGTAAAGTGATGGAGCGGGTGGACAGATGTGTCCGGGGATGGGGAGGGAAGGACTGCGGGACAAAATGCCTTCTCAGGGAGCCAAATCCCCCACTGACTCCAATAGGCACCACCATTCACCAAGATCCACTAAGGGAGGGAGGCCCTGGCATACCCACTCCGGGGACCAAAGCTGCAGCACCACAAAGCCATGGAGCCCAAGGAAGTCCCACTGGCCCCACCCCAGAAGAGCTACACCCACCCCGACATTCTGCCCATCCAGTACCCGGTCAGTCCACCGGTGAGCCTGACCCACCCCGGTCACATGCCTGACCAAAATACTCCGCAGTGCACAAAGACCAAGATCCAGAAGCCAAGTCCAGTGCCGTATTCCAGAATTCTTTATTGAAACATGCTGGAAATCCATCTGGGCCTGGAGGGTTTTTATTGGCCATGCTTTGGAGGGCCTTCTGGAGTTCAGCTGCTGTTAGTGGTGAAATCAGGGCCATCGTTTGACTATCTGTTAGAAAAATTTTATATAAATTATCATTGATAAGTGTAATGCTGTGTATGTTGCTGTATTTTGGTTGTGTAAAGTTTAAATAAGGCCATCTGTATGCTTTACTGACATCACAGAGCATAAAGGGGCTATATGCAATTTCCTGACATTTAAACTCGCGACTGACCCCATGTGGCCAAAAACGGAACTGCTCTTCCTTTCTCCTCGCTCTCGCAGCGCGCGCGCTCGTACGGCGGTTGCTCTCAATCTTCTATCTTTTTTGGGCACTTGTCAGGGGTTTAACTTTCTTAGCCTTATGTGGAGTTACTGTTGGTGTCAGAGTTGTCCTTGGTCTCTTCTGTGTATTCACACAATCCATTTAACTGCTTGCGAGTACTGACTACCGGTAGTGGCAGAGTGATCTGAAACATTTAACATGAACGCGCTTGACGTATATATATATATATATATATATGTATATATATCCTCCTCCCTGGGCTGCCACCTTATCGTGGTGGAGGGGTTTGAGTGCCCCAATGATCCTAGGAGCTATGTTGTCAGGGGATTTTGCTCCTGGTAGGGTCACCCATGGCAATTTGGTTCTAGGTGAGGGATCAGACAAAGTGCAGCCCAAAAGACCCCTATGAAGAAAACGACAGATGGACTCAGTGTTCCCTCGCCCGGACGCGGGTCACCGGGGCCCCCCTCTGGAGCCAGGCCTGGAGGTGGGGCACGTTGGCGAGCGCCTGGTGGCCGGGCCTTTACCCATGGGGCCCGGTCGGGCTTAGCCCGAAGAGGTAACATGGGCCCCCCTTCCCATGAGCTCACCACCTGTGGGAGGGGCCATAGGGGTCGGGTGCTGTGCAGGATGGGCGGCGGCCAAAGGTGGGGACCTTGGCGGTCCGATCCTCGGCTGCAGAAGCTGGCTCTCGGGACGTGGAACGTCACCTCTCTGGTGGGGAAGGAGCCGGAGCTGGTGTGCGAGGTTGAGAGGTTCCGACTGGACATCGTCGGACTCACCTCGGCGCACGGCTCTGGCTCTGGAACCCGTCTCCTCGAGAGAGGTTGGACTCTCTTCCACTCTGGGGTTGCCCCCGCTGAGAGGCGCCGAGCTGGGGTGGGCATACTTGTTGCCCCCCATCTCGGCGCCTGTACGTTGGGGTTTACCCCGGTGAACGAGAGGGTAGCCTCCCTCCGCCTTCGGGTGGGGGGACGGGTCCTGACTGTTGTTTGTGCTTACGCGCCAAACAGCAGATTAGATTACCCACCCTTCTTGGAGTCTTTGGAAGGGGTGCTGGAGAGTGCTCCTCCTGGGGACTCCCTTGTTCTGCTGGGGGACTTCAACGCTCACGTGGGCAATGACAGTGAGACCTAGAGGGGTGTGGTTGGGCGGAATGGCCCCCCCGATCTAAACCCGAGTGGTGTCTTGTTATTGGACTTCTGTGCTCGTCATGGATTGTCCATAACAAACACCATGTTCAAGCATAAAGGTGTCCATATGTGCACTTGGCACCAGGACACCTTAGGCCGCAGCTCAATGATCGACTTGGTTGTCGTTTCATCTGATCTGCGGCCGCATGTTTTGGACACTCGGGTGAAGAGAGGGGCAGAGCTGTCCACTGACCACTACCTGGTGGTGAGTCGGCTCCGATGGTGGGGGAGGACGCCGGACAGACCTGGAAGGCCTAAACGTGTTGTGAGGGTCTGCTGGGAACGTCTGGCAGAGTCTCCTGTCAGAAGGAGCTTTAACTCACACCTCCGGCAGAACTTTGAACACGTCCCGGGGGAGGCGGGGGACATCGAGTCCGAGTGGACCATGTTCCGCGCCTCCATTGCCGAGGCGGCTGACCGAAGCTGTGGCCGCAAGGTGGTCGGTGCCTGTCGCGGCGGCAACCCCCGAACCCGGTGGTGGACACCGGCGGTAAGGGATGCTGTCAGGCTGAAGAAGGAGTCCTACCGGGTCTTTTTGGCTTGTGGGACCCCTGAAGCAGCTGATAGGTACCGACAGGCCAAGCGGGATGCGGCTCGGATGGTTGCTGAGGCAAAAACTCGGGCGTGGGAGGAGTTTGGAGAGACCATGGAAAACGACTTCCGTACGGCTTCGAAGCGATTCTGGTCCACCATCCGGCGTCTCAGGGGGGGAAAGCGGTCTGCCACCAACACTGTTTTCAGTGGGGATGGTGTGCTGCTGACCTCGACGCGGGACGTTTTGGGTCGGTGGATGGAATACTTCGAAGACCTCCTCAATCCCACCGGCACGCCTTCCAATCTGGAAGCAGGGTTTGGGGACTTGGGGTCGGGCTCTCCAATCTCTGGTGCCGAGGTCACCGAGGTCGTTAAAAAGCTCCTCGGTGGCAAGGCTCCGGGGGTGGATGAGATTCGACCGGAGTTCCTCAAGGCTCTGGATGTTGTGGGGCTGTGTTGGTTAACGCGGCTCTGCAATATTGCGTGGAGATCGGGGGCAGTTCCCTTGGATTGGCAGACCGGGGTGGTGGTCCCCCTGTTTAAAAAGGGGGACCACAGGGTGTGTTCCAACTACAGGGGGATCACACTTCTGAGCCTCCCTGGTAAGGTCTATTCAGGGGTTCTGGAGAGGAGGGTCCGACGGATAGTCGAACCTCGGATCTAGGAGGAACAATGCGGTTTTCATCCTGGCCGTGGAACACTGGACCAGCTCTACACCCTCAGCAGGGTCCTGGAGGGTGCGTGGGAGTTCGCCCAACCGGTCTACATGTGTTTTGTGGACTTGGAGAAGGCGTTCGACCGTGTCCCTCGGGGGGCCCTGTGGGGGGTGCTCCGGGAGTATGGGGTACCGGGCCCCTTGATACGGGCTGTTAGGTCCCTGTACGACCGGTGCCAGAGTTTGGTTCGCATTGCCGGCAGTAAGTCGGGCTTGTTTCCGGTGAGAGTTGGACTCCGCCAAGGTTGCCCTTTGTCACCGATCCTGTTCCTAACTTTTATGGACAGGATTTCTAGGCGCAGCCAAGGCGTTGCGGGGATCCGTTTTGGTGGCCTCAGGATCGGCTCTCTGCTTTTTGCAGATGATGTGGTCCTGTTGGCTTCATCGGAGCGTGATCTACAGCTCTCGCTGGAGCTGTTCGCAGCCGAGTGTGAAGCGGCTGGGATGAGAATCAGCACCTCCAAATCCGAGGCCATGGTCTTGAGCCGGAAAAGGGTGGGGTGCCTCCTCCGGGTCAGGGATGGGGTCCTTCCCCAAGTGGAGGAGTTTAAGTATCTGGGGGTCTTGTTCACGAATGAGGGAAAAATGGAGCGGGAGATCGATAGACGGATTGGTGGGGCATCTGCAGTTATGCGGGCGCTCTACCGGTCTGTCGTGGTGAAGAGAGAGCTGAGCCAAAAGGCGAAGCTCTCGATTTACCGGTCGATCTACGTTCCTACCCTCATCTATGGTCACGAACTCTGGGTGGTGACCGAAAGAACGAGATCACGGATACAAGCGGCTGAAATGAGTTTCCTCCGCAGAGTGTCTGGGCTCTCCCTTAGAGATAGGGTGAGAAGCTCAGTCATCCGGAGGGGGCTCAGAGTAGAGCCGCTGCTTCTCCACATCGAGAGGAGTCAGTTGAGGTGGCTCGGGCATCTGGTCAGGATGCCTCCTGGACGCCTCCCTGGTGAGGTTTTTCAGGCACGTCCCACCGGGAGGAGGCCCAGGGGAAGGCCCAGGACACGCTGGAGGGACTATGTTTCTCGGCTGGCCTGGGAGCGCCTTGGGGTTCCTCCCGAGGAGCTGGAACAAGTGGCTGGGGAGAGGGAAGTCTGGGTCTCTTTGCTTAGGCTGCTGCCCCCGCGACCCGACCCCGGATAAGCGGAAGAAAATGGATGGATGGATGGATGGATGTATATATATCCTAGACCTAATTCTCCTCTACCCAGACCAAAAGATATAAACCAGTTTTATCGTACTTGGTGAGGTATCTCTCCACAGTCCACGACGAAGAACGTAGAACGACTTGGAAGTGTCCAGTTTAAAAGGAGCGGTTTGCGCAAAACCGAGGTCAGAAAAGCGGACGTCCGACTTTAGGCGCTGAGGGACTCAGGCCTTTTAATAGAGCTCAGAGGCCAGCGGACTCCCTGGTTGCCTGTACAGGGAAGTCTGTTTGCTCGGCCGATTCATTTCGAAGTTTAAAAGGGAAGTTCTTCCTGGTCCAGCAGGTTTGAACGAAAAAGGGAAAATGCTAGCAGTGGATTAAAGCTTCTCCTTGCGGCACCGCTGGGGAACCAAAAGACGAGGATTTCAATATTCGCGCTGCCTTTATCAACTCTGTGATGTCATCACTGGCCACAGACCAATGAGAATGGGTTGAGGGCAGCGCAATGGATGCTGGGAGATGCAGTGTGTTCAGTGAAAGGATGCTGGGAGATTCAGTTTGTTCAGTAAAAGGCCATAGCCTCAACAAAAGCTAAACAGATGAAGTCTGGAAAATTACATTTTTTTGTGGCCTGTTTGAAAGGGGCTTTAGTGAAGCAAGCAGGTCAAGAGCGGATTGAAGCCTACTGTTAAAATCACTGATAATAAAATCACAGGGGGCAGGTAAAGCAGTAGGAGGAATCTTTTCAGAAACTTCAAGAAAACCTGCAGCCACTTCAGGGGTTAGATGATGCTTCCTGACAGTTCTCACAGAGGTCTCCCTCTGGATAAAACTGGTGATGTTAAAAAACACAGTAGTGGTCAGAGACAGCCAAGTCAACCACAGAGGACACACTGGTGGACAGGCCATACGTGATGATGAATTTCAGGGTGTGTCCTCTGTTGTGAGTCGGCTACATGACATGTTGACTAAAATCCATATAATTCAGGACATTTAAAAAAATCTGTTGATGAAGGATCTAAAAGACTATCAACATGTAGATTAATATCACCAGCTAAAATGATCTTTTCAAAGGAGTTGTGCAGGATTGATTAAAAACTCTGAAAATTATTGAAGGTGTGCTCTTTTTCTAAAGGCCTATAAACTGTGACGCATAAAATCTGAGAAGTGCTAAAATCAGTGGCAGTCTTATTAAAAGTGCTATAATTATGATGAGCGTGGTTGGGCTGTGTCTGCACACTGTTGACTCTGGCCAGAGGTTCGTTCACTATACTGGACTTGCTGTATGCCAGGTTGAGAAGCATCCCCAGGAATGCAGCGATGTGTATTCAACGCCGTGGGCTCGTTTCGTGGGTTCAGAGTGAAGTGGAGCACTCCTCGGAGAATTCTAGCTGTGGTCTGGGTTTTGGCACGATGTTGGAGGGTGGCCAGAGTCGGTCTGCTGCTGTGAGGGATTGAGCTGTAAGCCCGCAGAGCGACAGGGACCGTTTTATGCAAAAAAATGCAAATTAGGGTCTGCACAGTGGCACATTTGGTAGCAATGTTGCCTTAAAGCAAGAAGGTCCTGGGTTGGAATCCTGGCCTGGGGTCTTTCTGCATGGAGTTCACATGTTCTCCCTGTACATGTGTGGGTACCCTCCAGGTATTTCGGCTTCCTTCCAAAAACATAACTGTTCAGTTAATTAGCCTTTCTTAAATTGCCCTTAGGTATGAGTGTGTGTGTG
Source organism: Valencia hispanica (assembly GCA_963556495.2). Classification (NCBI taxonomy): domain Eukaryota; kingdom Metazoa; phylum Chordata; class Actinopteri; order Cyprinodontiformes; family Valenciidae; genus Valencia; species Valencia hispanica. The sequence goes on along the minus strand of OY747720.1, from coordinate 41,020,756 downwards.
CATGGTTGTTTGTCCTGTGTCTCTCTATATTGCCCTGCGACTGACTGGACCCCCTCCACAACCCTGCATAGGATAGACTGTACAGATAATGGATGGAAAATGCAAATAATGATTTAAAATTATGGAATGAGATTTCTGGATTTTCTTTTTTGTGTAGATTCTGGCTCTCACAGTAGATGTGTACCTACAATGAAAATTACAGACCTCTCCATTCTTTGTTTGTGGGGAAACTTGAAGACACATATCACCTTTCCTGTTCCGCTGTTAAACTGTCTCATCCCCTGCTTCTATCAACAAGCTTGTCAAAGAATATCACTGTTAGTTACAAAGCTAGTGTGTATGTGTGTGTATCTGTGACAATAAGCTGTATATATTAGTCATATTTGGTGTCATGTTTTTAAAACTTTTAGTTTGCCATTATGCCTTGTATTCCTTACACACTCTTTTTTATAGATTCTGATTGATAGCATAATTCATTGATAACATCTAACCCCTAGTAGCAAAGAGCTGCCAACATTTTTGTTATGTTTAGCACATTGGTCAGGGCTTGCTGTTGGCCTGGCATGTGTATATCCACACTGATGCACTTGGAAGGATAAAAAGTGAAGGAACAAATATACCCCCACAAGCAAAAATTGGAAAGGCATAGCCTCTGCTTGCATTGACACGTTCTGTTTTATCTTACCGTAAATACAGGTTAATAAAAACTCATATAAGTATTTCCTTCTCTGATATGCCTAGAACTACTCTGTTTTCAGAGTTGTGCTGTACATTGTTAACCTCTTTGTTTGTCCGTTAGACAGTACCACCCATGCTTTTCTGTGTGGTTTGTATTTCTTTCACAGATAATGTCCCTGAGAGCCACTGCTGCAATGAACTCTGCAATCCACCATATTTGTCATTAGCCTGGAATGTATCCCTGGACTAGTGCTTGTATTGTATTGTAGTCCTGTGTATTTAACATTGTTTCTCTTCACTCACCCTCCATTCAATCACAACAGATTGCTTTTGTACTGAGGCTGGTTCTGCTGGAGGTTTTTCCTTAAGAGTTTTTTCATTGAACGCCATGTCACAAATTTGGGAGTCACTATGGACTCAGATTTTAAATGTAATAAACAGATCAGCTCGGTGCTGCAAAAAGCTTCTTCCAGTTAAGGCAGATAACAAAGCTGAAGCCAGTTCTGTCCAGACAGGATTTTGAAAAAAAATCCATGCTTTTATCTCCACCCGGCTAGACTATAGTAATGCACTTTATTTTGGTGTCAGCCAAAAATCCCTTTTGCGGTTTCAGCTCGTGCAAAATGCTGCTGCCTGTCTTTTAACTGGCACACTTAGAATCTTAGAGGAGATCGAGCTTTTTCATCTCTGGCTCCCACACTCTGGAATCTATTACCTTTTAATATCAGACAAGCTTCTTCACTTTCCGTTTTTAAGTCACTTTTAAAAACACATATTTTTTCAATTACATCTGGACAGCTGTGAGTTGATGTGGTCCTTTTATTGTCCCTGCTGTATTTTATGTGTTTTCCTTCTTTTATATGTCTTATTTTTTATTTTTGTACAGTACTTTGGGCAATCTCTTTGTTTTTAAAGAAATTGGACTTGGACTTCTTTCTCTCGACTATTGCTGCTTGCATGCACGGAAGGAGAGATTGCTGCAAAGTTAAAGACCCATTTCAATGAGGTTGGTTTCTTACCAGTTGCTACTATACTGTTGTACTCTGCTACAGTGTGGATAGAGTTGGACTATTGGCAACTGGATCTGAATGTGTCTATGGTTGGAATGGAAAGAATTGGCTTGATATGAAATTAACTTATTTGAATTCTATAGCTATAATTTAATATGATTTGGACCTGGCTGTCATCTCAAATGCTTTTAGATATTTCCTGTCATTTGCAACTTTATAAACTAAACTGAGCTGACTTGAACAAGTACAGTAGACCCATTGGGTCTAGTTTGATCTCATATTATGGAATCAAGAACAATGATTTTTGGTCCTGTCTGCATTAAACTTGAGGACATTTTGACCCATTCATTAATTTACAGTATATTGTGGACACCGAGGACTAGGTGCATGCAGTGATGCACATATACAATATTGTGTGTTATCAGCGTACATATGAGGCCCATTTCCACCATCAGAACTTACAGGTAATTTTCCCGAACCTTCATAGTATATGCGTGTCTTCATTTCACTGGGTCGGCCCGAAAGAACCACTTTCCGGGCCATTTTAAAAACCAACTAAGAACCTGCCTAGGGGTAGGTACTTGGAAATGGCCCAGTAGAGTCGTTAGGTGGGACTTGGGGTTAATTCATGCTGATTGGTTGTAACTCAGCGGAAAGTTATATCAGCAGACATTGCCAAATAACCGACTTTGAAGAACTGGAAGATTTGCTGGCAAAGCAGTTTATAAAAACATAGCACACAGAAATGTGGCAAGATAGTAAATAGAAACGCTGGAGCCACCCCTGCTTCTTCCATTGTCGATCTCTTGTTTTTCTCTGCTACTGTGACCGCCTTTTTGACACTGCTCATTGACGCTAAAATGGTCACAATATGCAGACATCTTGGCAAATTCCTTAAAGGGCCAATTTTGGGCCAAAAATGTGGCAACCATCCCTACTTCTTCCATGGTCAATCTCTTGTTATTCTCTGTTTCTATGGGAGCTGCTTGGTGTGGATCAGTGTCATCACTCATTGCTGAAATGGTCATGATATGCTGACATCTTAGCAAATTCCCCAAATGACCAATTTTATTGCATTGATACAAAACGCCAGAGAGGACTAAGCCCTCTATTTATCCATTTCACCTTTCCCCCTCCCAGAAATGTCCTGGAAATCCTCTGGTAGAAACGGCCTGATTGTGGCAGATGTTGTAGTACTTTAAAATCTACTGGAGTAATATAGTGGTTAAATTAAATGTCCCAATATTGGACCCTTGAGGTATGAGGTTCCAAATGTGCCAAAAATATTTGTCTATGTTCATAGGCACACTGTTTATGTCAACTTAACAAGTAAGTTGGCATTTAGGTTCGTCAATGTAACTGGCAGCAGTACTTTTGCAGATACAAACTTGCAATTGATTACTACATTGCCCATGTAAATGACTAACCTGACCAAACATTTAGCCTTCTCAGGTTTATTTAATTCTGTAATTGCTGTAGTCTTGTTACTCTGTCGCTACAACCGTCTACCCCTGTTGTCACAGCCTGTCGTTACAACTTGTTGTCACAACCTGTCGTCTTCCCTGTTGTTGCAACTTGTTGTTACAACCTTTCGTCTTCCCTGTTGTTGCAAGTTGTTGTTACAACCTGTCATCTCCCACTGTTGTTACAGCCTGTCGTTACAACCTGCTGTCTCCCCCTGTTGTTGCAACTTCTTGTTACAACCTGCCGTCTTCCCTGTTGTTGCAACTTGTCGTTACAACCTGTCGTTACAACCTGTCGTTTCCCCCGTTGTCACAGACGGTCTTCTTCCTCTGTTGCCTCGCCATGTTATTTCTCCACATTTGCCAGTGTCATTACTTTGTGTGCTTATGCAGAGTTGTCAGTTTCATCTTTATTTTGTGTTTGATGTTATAGCAGAAATTAATCATCTTTATGTATGTTACAACCTGTTTGTTTGTTTGTGAATATCAAAAATATCACTCCTTTAGTTCACATTTTAATAGCAATGGAGCTCATAGTGACAGTAAAAATTAGGCTAAACCTTGGCAAAAATGGCTATGTCAAAGACTCTTATTTTGAAATACCAGTTATGATGTCCGGTAATTCGTGAGGCAAGGTTTCGCACTGAGCAAAAAGGTTGTAACATACATAAAGATGATTAATTTCTGCTGTAACATCAAGAACAAAATAAAGACGAAACCGACAACTCTGCATAAGCACACAAAGTAATGACACTGGCAAATGTGGACAAATAACACTGCCAGGCAACAGGGTAAGACAACGGGGGAAACAACAGGTTCTTACGGCAGAGGAGACGACAGGTTGTAACAACAAGTTGCAACAACAGGGAAGACGACAGATTGTAACAACAAGTTGCAACAACAGGGGGAGACGGCAGTTTGTAACGACAGGGGGAGACGACAAGTTGTAACAACAGGGAAGATGACAGGTTTCATCAACAGGCTGTGACAACAGGGGGAGACGGTTGTAAGGACAGACTAACAAGACTACAGCAATTACAGAATTAAATAAACCTGAAAAGGCTAAATGTTTGGTCAGGTTAGTCATTTACATGGGCAATGTAGTAATCAATTGCAAGTTTGTATCAGCAAAAGTACTGCTGCCAGTTACATAGACGCACCCATATGCTAACTTACTTGTTAAATTGACATAAACAGTGTGCCTATGAACATAGACAAATATTTTTGGCACATTTGGAACCTGATATTGAGTAACACAATTAAAATGGTGTGATGGTTCTGGAGGACAGAAGACATCAACAGGTTATCAAAGTTGGAGTCACATATTGATTGTCTTACTTCCTGAATTTGGTTCATAATATCTACTAAGTCATTGCAAAAAGTCATATTTCTGAAACAACTTGTTTTAAGATGCTTTTCGACAGTAGATCTCATAGCTCTATCTATGCAGTCAAATGTTAAAAAATAAATAAATAAGCTTCTTTGTTTTTGAAGCAGCACAACTCCACTGACAGACTCTGCTATTGGAACTTCAGAGTAATTTTACCAGATCTTTATGGTATGTGTGTATGTGGGACTATAAAGGAAAAACTCTATTCTATTCTATTCTATTCTATTCTATTCTATTCTATTCTATTCTATTCTATTCTATTCTATTCTATTCTATTCTATTCTATTCTATTCTATCTGCAATTCATTTGGCCAGCCCAATGGTGCCCTTTCTGAACCAACCGAGTACCATACTCAGGGTATGTTATTAAAAAATGGCCCGGTAGAATCACTGGACACTCTGTAACTCAGAGAGAAATTATATCATCAGACGTTGCCAAACAACCGGTTTTGTAAAACTGGTAGATTTGCTAGTGAAGCAGTTTATAACAACATAGCAAACAGAGACATAGCAAGATAGCAAATGGAAACGCTGCAGCCACCCTTGCTTCTTCCATTGTCGATCTCTTGTTATTGTCTGCTACTGTGGGCACCTTTTGACTCTGATCATTGATGCTATAATGGTCGCAATATGCAGACATCTTGGCAAATTCCTTAAGGGGCCAGTTTTGTTAGGAGACACGACAGCAAACACGACAACTGATTTCCACGACAGAGAAAGGTCTGATAAAATTACCCTGAAGTTCCGATAGTGGACACATCATCGCCCCCAAGAGTTTGATGTAAAAAGGGTATTTTTCGAAGTGGAACTATTGTTCATCTGGAATAACAATATAATGAACAGGAAATCATGCTTGTCAACTATGTCCAAGATACTTGCATTGAGAGAGGCAAGGAAGTTCTCCTCCCTTATTGTGGGCTTTTAATATGATTTTAAAATTTCTCAACACAAAGCAGTGTATCTAGATTTTTACTGGTGTTTTTTTTTTGCATGACAGAAAAGTTACCAAACAGTAAACTCAATGCAGGACTGATTTCTGTCACTAAAAGTAGCCAACAGTGGCCGATGCTCAGATTTTGGTGCAAAGACAATGACCAGGGGTCTCATTTATAAAACTTTGCATAGACTTCTTACTAAAACCGTACTTAACCTCAGCAAAAAAAAAAAAGTTACATACGCTGAAAAAGTTTAAGATCTATAAAACTTTGAGTACGCACAGCTGCACGCAATTTCTGCTTTATAAATCACACTCTCCCTAGAAATGTGCTCATGTCATAGTTCTTAGCAGCCACGTCGGCAGCCAGATTTTACCGGGGCACATGCCCCAGTATTGATCTGCAGTGCCCCAGTAAAAATTTCATCAATAAAAAAAAAAATCAATTCAGAGTTTTAAGTCTACATAGCATAGACTACAGCGCACATAGAGTATGGTAATTCATTGCTAATGTATTCACTCCACATAAACAATGCGCACATGGCTAATTAATATGGTAATCTATTCATGTGTACATTGCCAACTCTCCCGATTCACGGGAGACTCCAATAAATCTGTGTCAACTCCAAGTCCAGAGATTGTGCGAAGGAGCGAGGGAGAGAGAGAGAGAGAAAGAGATAATCACTGCGTGATGTAGTTAATGTTAGCTGACAAGAACTTGTTAAATGTATTATTTTGATTTGACTTGAAGTGTAACTCCTAAATGGATGTTAGAAAGTTATTCGCCCACCGCAGGGATAAAGCAGTGAGGAATGAGAGAGGTAAGTGAAGTCCTAACTAGCTAAGCAACGTAAGTCTGTGTTAAGTTAAAGCTAAGTTAGCTAACGTTATTCCTTGTATCAAGACAACCATATTAATTTGCAGTACGAGCTGTGGGGGGAATTTCCAATGAGTTTCATCAGCATTAAACATAATGTTGGTTATGGTCTGCTGGTTCTGCTTCAATGATGAATTTGAGTAAGCTTGTGTTAGTTGACAGATATAGCCTATGGCGGTGCAGTGGTTCTCAAATGGTTTATCTTCAGGAAGAAATTTTTTTTTCCCTATCATCAAGTCGTGACCCAAATTTCAGAGTAGCCACGGGGTCTTAAACTATTAAAGCATTTAATTCAGTAGAGTCAAATTTAAGGCCTTAAAAGCATTACATTTCTGAAAAAAGGCATTATTTTTTAAAATATACTCTCAGATTTGACATCTTATTTTTTCATATAATTAAACTATTTGTCATATATAAGCTTTAAATTTGATATTTATAAATAAAATACTACGGCAAAGCGCACATTACGACACTGCACTTGTTGCTATGGGTCCCAGCCACAATATGCGACAGCCCCTATCCTGAACTGCACCTGCAGAAGAACACGCGGTGGGAAACGTTTCCTCTAATCGCTACAACACGTAGTACTCTAGCAGCAAGCCAATGGGCAAGTGTTAATATAATCCGCAGTGGCCGCACAACGTGAAATATGACTGGGTCGGACCTATGCCTGGTAATGATCATGAGGTTTTATGTCGGATCTGTTGCAAACGTGTAAGCTGGGAACAATCATGGGATTGACTGCATTGGAGTCCCACATACGAAGCAAAAAACATGTTGCTAGCTTAAATTCTAGCCAACTTCATGCGCCAATCGCACATTACTGTGGGAGGTAATCATCAGCAATTTCTCAAGAAATGGTATTGTGTACTGTCGCCACTACCACAGCGAGTGCTAAGACTAGCCACGGCAACGGCAATGGACTTTTAAGTACAACCAGTGGTTGCTGGCCAATAGAGGGCGATAGGGCGCCGCCGCCCCCAGTGTTTCCCAAGTGTTGTTTTTTTTTTATTAACAATAATCACATATTCTAAGTTAATTGTGTGTTTAAATTTGTAACAAAGTATCATATATAAAAATATATATCATTTTTGGAGAAAAAGCTCCCGCTACTGAGCGGCTGGGGCGACAGAAAGATTGCCCATTTAGTGCAGAAGCCAGCCAATTACTGACAAGAAATTTGCACATAGCAACAGGAATTTATCCAATCAGCGTCGTTGGTTCGGACACATGAAGGCCGATAGAGAAATCGCCCCAAGGCTGGTGTGAGGGCAGGCAAGATATCTGGTGGTGACATTGGCAGTGTGATTTCTTTGCCACAAGAGGGCGCTGCTGTAAGAGTTAACAGCTTTGTGTGTAAAATATTTGTGTAAACCTAATAAGTTAGGTCCAGTTTGGTTCTAAACATGTTTGTGCAATATTGTATTTATGTTTAGTATAAGAATGCCTGAAGTTGTTAATATTGGCTTTACAATAATCAGTATTTCACCCGTTTATGTTCAATTGTTTTGGGATGATTATTGAAAATGAAACATGAAGAGGATGCTAAGGGTTGTCCATAATCTTTTTGATTTTATGAAGAATCCTTCTTAGCATCATCATCTCTAGATGTTCCACAGCCATCCCCAGAACAGAACCAGCCTTCTTTATCAGGTTGTTTAGCCTTTTTATGTCCCTGGCTCTGATGGTGCTACCCCAACAGATGATGGCTGAAGAGATTACACTCTCCACAACAGGCTTGTAGAAGATTTTCAGCATCTTACTGTACTTCCTCAAGAAGTACAGCCAGCTCTGGCCCTTCTTGTAGACGGCTTCACTGTTGTGCATCCAGTCCAGTCTGTTGAACACCAAGGTATTTATACTCCTCAAACACCTCCACTTCTTCTCCCATGATGGAAACAGTGTTTGACTTTGACTTTTGACCCTGATTCTTCTGAAATCTACAATCATCTCTTTTGTTTTGTTCACATTTAAGGTAACACAATTGTTTCCACACCATGTCACAAAGCGGTCCACCAGCTCTCTGTATTCAATCAATCTCTGATACACCCGACAATTGCAGAGTCATCTGAGTATTTCTTGAGTTGACAGGTCTTTGATTTGTACTGGAAGTCTGAGGTGTACAGTGTTGGGACACACACACAGCAATTGGGTGGCGCTAACCCACATTCTAGCTCCAACAGGAGAAGAAGACCAGAGGTTTTATAAGGCCGCCCCCCGCCGGCCTACTTTCTCTCTTCTGTTTGGGCTTTCGGCCAGACAGTGCCTGGAGAGACTCCAGGAAATCCTTCCTTCGCTGGCGAGGGGAAAGGACACGATTTTTCTGGGAGAAACTCACCCAAAGGACGACAAAGACTGCTGATCGATCAGGTGAATCGCAAACCACAGATGAGATAAACCCCACTGTTCTGCCCTGAGCCCTGCAGAAGCGTTCTGAATTACAGATGCTGCCGTGAGGAAGGGACGGCTAACAAGCTACTGCATGCCGCAGAACTGCGTCAAGGCTCAACACATTACACCCACCGCGACAATGCACAGGGATGAATACTTTGCTGGAAAGCTGCAGAAAAAGGTACTGTGTCAGTGAAGGAAGGTGGAGCAGATCGCTGTTTAGCCAAGCCGGAGAGGACGACACGCCGTCCCAGCTAAAGGCTGCTGCCTACGATCCAACAGCCATAAGGCCTCCCGCTGCTAACCGACCGCAGCTATTGTTAGCCTGCCAGCTAATATTGTTTAGCTTACCCCATCATCCACGGAGCAACCTGAAGAGCTTTAACCATTCAATAAGGTCTGTCTGGGCAGAGGCGAGATTAGTTTAGGATGAACAAGATTTAAGGGTTGTTTATTTCTCTGTGATTTGTTACTTTGTGTGGATTTCATTTATTATTTGGGTACAAAAAGGCCGGTCGGCCTGGAAGTTTAAACAGTAATTTTCGAGATTTCCGATGGAAAGTCGTTTTATATCCTGCAACCTGAGTTACTCAATCCAAAAGTTTTTCCATTGTTAGTTAAGTAAATGAACCTGAGCGGCTTAAAGCAGCTCCACGTGAGTTAGATGTAGGCTACATGCTCTAGCGAACCATGTGGGCCTGGCTGACTGCTCGGCTTCATGAACAATAAAGACTGCCATTAATGGTATTCAAAATAGAGATCTACTATAAAACAGCTAGTTTAAACACTAAAACAAATCTTTTAAGTCATTTTGGAAACCTCCTTCTTGGTAAGTCGAAATACTAAATTAGATCAACAACCCTCCTGTAAGGCCGTTAACGTCAACATAAAGTATAAATATTAAATTAGATCAATCACGGCGGGGACCGAACAGAATCAATTCTCTAAAGGTTATTGATTTCTAATCCAGCAAATTGTTTAATGAAACATTGCTTCTTCCAAATAATGTTTTTCTTCACATCTGGTTTGCATTGTGAATTGGTGGTTTGAAAACAAACCAGAAGGTGCTGATTAGTCTTAAACTAACCACAATTAGTTTAAAACTAATTTAGCTTCATTCCCAAAACTCTTAAATACAAGCCTTGGTCTTTAAGCAAACATATTCATTCTGAACTGTGACATCATCATCAATTTATTGGTTATTGTTTCCACTTCTTTGCATATTTATCACTTTTACTGTTTAATTTTGGGTATTAGTGTAAGTATTATTATTCTTTTCATAGTGAGTTTGTTGAGTAAAGCATGTTAACTGAAAGTTGAGTTCTTTTTGTAATCAACTCTTGTATTTTGGAAAACCGTTGTTATTTCACCTACATGTGTAGTAACTTGCTGTTCAAAGAGCGCCAAGAACTTATTCCTTCATCTATTTTTTTATTATCTCAGCTTTATCAGGCAGGTAATCATAAACATAAACTGAGACTGAACAATTTGGCTATAAAAATTCCTGGAATCCAGGTGGTGCCCCAAACTTGGTAATTTTGACATAAAATTAGTAATCTTATTAATAATTCCCCTAAGCAATTGTTCATGATTATTCATATCCAAATCCTACCCATCTGTGGCACAACAACAGAATGAAACGGAATGGTGAGAGTATGTTCCAATGTGGAGGAGCTCCTGTGCTGCTGACCACCTGGTTTGACACACAATCCTTCAGTCTCACAAACTGTGGTCTGTCTTTTAGGTATTCATTGATCCAAGCGATTCTTCAGGGCACCCCCCCATGTCTTCAGGAGTTTCTGACAAAGCAAATCAGATTGACTTGATTTAAATACACAGGAGAAATCAAATCACAGTAATGCCTGCTTTGTCCAGATGACAGTGGGTTGGTTGAAGCAGGTGGATGATGGCATCTTCAACTCCAACTCCACAGCGATAAGCAAACTGCAGTGGGTCGTGATATGTTCTTGTTTGTTTATGCAGGGGGGGAGGGGGGGCAACAGGAGTCTCTCCAGGACCTTCATGATGTGGGATGTCAGGGTAATAGGTCTATAGTCATTGATGACTGATGGGCGAGTTTTCTTTGGTACTGAACAAGGCATGATGTCTTCCAGAACGCTGGAATCTTTTCCTGGCTTGGGATAAAATGGAAGAGGTGCTGCAGAATCCCACAGAGCTGTTCTGCACAGACCTTGAGGACTCTGGGGATGACACCATCTGGATCTGCAGCTTTGTTCCGGTTCAGTTTCTCGAGCTGCCTCTTCACATGACTTCTAGAGACAGACAAGTGAGAGGGGGAGGCAAAGGGGGTAGTAGCATCTCCTTACTTGGTTGAAGACAAACTTGTGTAAACAAAAGAGTCCATGGCTGAGGTGAAGGAGAGGAGGAGGGTGAGCTTGTTCCAGAACTGAACCTATTGAAGAATGCGTTCAGGTCATTGGCTCAGTCTAGACTTCCATCTATCCAATCCTTCTTCATCCCTGACCAGAAATATCTGATATGGTTCCTCTGTAGTTTGCTCTCCAGCTTCTTCCTGTATGCCTCCTTGTTGTCTCTGATCCTGACCTTAAGTTGCTTCTGTATACTCCTCAGAAATTCAATTTCTCCCTCCCTGCATGCTCTTTATTTCTTGTTAGGCAGTTCCTTCAGGTCACTGGTGATCAAGGGTTTGTTATTAGGGAAGCATCTCAGCTTCATGTGACCATTTTCTCACAGTTCTCTTTGTCACAGGTTGGCTCTGAACAAGTGTTTTATATTCTGAGCAGAAAAAAAAACAAGATTGTGATCTGATTGTCCAGGGGAGGTCTTGGATTGGACATGTATGAATCTTTTTACATTTACATAAAACAAATCCAAGGTCTTGTGTTCTCTTGCGGAGCAGCTGACAAACTGTTGAAATGTTGGAAGTGTAGACGAGAGCAAGGCATGATTAAAATCACCAGATATTCCTACAAATGCATTGGGGAGCTGGGTCTGTAGGTTAGCAACAACAGAACTGATGACATCACATGTATTGTCGGGAGCGGCTGATGGTGAAATATAAACAACTGCCAAAATAACACTGGTGAACTCTCTTGGCAAATAATATGGATGAAAACGTACTCCCAAGAGTTCAATGTCTGCGCTGCAGAGATCACACTTCACAGTAACATGTCTTGGATGACACTATCTGTTGTTGACAAGCGCTGCTACTCCACCTCCTTTTCTTTTCCTGCTCCTCTTAAATTCTCTGTCCGTACAGTCAGGAATCTTGGCAGAGAGACGTTGGAGTCAGGGATATGATCCTGTAGCCATGTCTCAGTAGCACAAGCAATAAAACAAACAAGAACAATGAATATAAAATTTGAATTATATGATTACTTCTTGCAGCAATAATATGATTGGTGTAAAAGCAAATTAAAACAAATAAAAACTAAATTACAGTAGAACCTGATTTTCAACACTCCTAGATATTTAAAGCTTGACAAAAAGGTGTGTTTTAAATCTACTTTTATGTAAGTATTATCCGTGCAAAATATTATTTGGGGGGATTTTTCAATAAATCCTAAACTTGGCGTAGAAACTGACTTACGCAGTTTTCAGACCCCATTTTATGCGTAGGTAAGCTTTATAAACGAGACCCCTGGTCTCAAACAAAAAAAAGATAAAATATAAAAAACATAATTGGCTTGGCTCACCAGGAGCCCGAATGTTTCACACCCCATTAAAACGTCCCAAGAGAGATTTTACTCCAAAATGGGCTCAACAAAAAGATGCTGAAGAACTTTTTGAGTCCATCCTGAGATACTCCTGCAGAGCTCCTTTATTACAGACAGTAAAAACCTCCAGTTGGTAATCCAGACAGCTGACCGTTTAGCTTTTTTTATTACACTATTCTTTATTCTATGATATTTAAAATGTTAGTAAAAAAACACCTGGAGGAGTCAGACACACACAGACTCAGTGTCATGTGATGTCATGTTAATCTGTCTGTCTGCACAATTCTTCCTCTCAGCTGAACGAACTTTGACTTCTGAACTTTGCCCCAGCTTGATTGGTGGGTCATGTCTGAAAAGTGCATAGTGTATCTTTGTGCTTGCATGCTTGATGTTGGTTAGACGTACATCCTCATGTGAGTTTCAGTAAATAAGGTAAGGCATTTTTTAGTTTTAAGCTGTATGGTAGAAGTGGTTAAGCCTCCATTTCTTCTAAGTAATGTTCTCAGAAATCATATGAACCTTACCGTGTGTGCACATGTGTAAGTAATCCATTGCTGCACCAACATACAGATGAGTTTACAGACAGAGGCAAAGCCTGAGGGAGAGGAGACGGTTTGTTTTGTATAGACTTTTCTGGTGGCATAGATGAACACACAAACACACACTTCCTTTTCCACCTCATCTTCACATTTTCTCCTTATTTCGTTTTTCCACACTTTTCCTTCCTATCATCCTCCTCCTGAAACATGCCCACACCCCCACCCCTCCCCCAACTCCACCCCCTCCCTTCTATCCCACAGCGTTGCGTGCTAGCTGCTCTCCTCTCTGTCCGGTTTGTTGCTCTGATGCTAATATACTGTGACATGTTACACTGAAACTACTTTATAGAATCAAAAATAAATTCTCAGCCTATGACACTGAGGGCTAAACACACTAACTTACTCCTTCAGTGGATGTGTGTGTTATCTCTGGTCTTTGTGATCTCATTGGGATCTTTTCTTGTAAAACCAATGACCTTGCGGGGACAGTAGTTCTTATGGGGACCATGACAATGAGGTAGAACAGAAATTCTCGTCTTTTAATGCGTTTTTGGTGTGGGACAGTAAAACTGGTTGAGATTGAAGTTAGGTTTTTGTGTACAATAATCTGAAGCAATATCCTTTGAATATTTTTCAAAACTTTTGGTCCTTGTGCAATAATTGACATAAGTGATATGTAAAGTATAATTTTGGAAACTGATGATTTTTTATCAAACAACATTTTTGCTAAATCTGTTTGTGAGTGTTTCAACATATACAATTGTTTCAAAGAAAGAGGATCACCTCTAACATAGTGGTAGATTAGATGTTATATTTGTGTGTTTTTTTCTGTAAATTCATCCTGTGGGTAACTGTCAATTTGTAAAGAATTGTTTTAGATATGTTTTAGAAGTGTTGGGCTTCAAAAAGGAAGCCCTTTTTGTCTGAAATTAAAATAGTTAATAATTTCATCAATTTGTCTGTAGTTATTAGCGCAACACAAAAATGTGAGTCTATGTACTGTATGTGTGCATATTTGTGGATGTGTGTTCATTCAAGTGTATGAGGGAGGGGGCCTTGTGAATGTGTGTGTGTGGGGGTGTCCTGGGGATGAATTAGAGCAGAGGCAGTCATGTTTCATAGCAAGGTCTCGACATCAATGAAAACACTGCAAAACGGCACGCAAACGTAGAAAAAAAGACAAAAGGAGGGAAAGAAAAGTGGAAAGGGGATTGTGAGCTAAAAAAAGTGAAAAAGAAAGAAACAAAACCAAAAAGACCAAAATGCAACAAAATAAAAGTTATGAACAGGACAAGGCGGGAAAATAAAGAATGTGAGAAAGCATACATACATTACTGCGTTTACTATATCTGATTAAGTAAACACACGGGGGGGTTGGAAATTCTTTACTCAAACACACAAACAAACACACACAAAAACACACACATTTAGGTTGTTTTATATCAAACTTTTGCCACTGGATGTTCTGTATTTAACGTGCATCAAAGTGTAACAGCCGGGGGCCATATGCCCACTTTAATAATTAATTATTTAAAGTAACGTTTTATTATCTACTTATAATCTATCTTAAATCATGTGGGAACTGTAATTCCAGTAAATATAATCTACCAAAGAGAGATCCCTTAGAGCGCTTTAGATTAGATCGGGGGTCTTAATTTGTCATGTTTCATAAGGTTCAACAGACCCAGACACACAATCTAATTCAAAATAAGATACAGTTTTCAGAAAATTGTTATACAACTGAATTATTTGTATGGTTTCAGCATGTTATAGAGTATCCCCTTAATTTATCAAAATACTGTGCAGGGCAAATATGTGTAATTGTTTAAATATGTGGGTATGAAATTGAGATAGCAAAGGTGGAAATGTTAACATAAAGGACTGAAATGGGGTCATGAATTGGAGGAACTGACCTGGACCTACACACACACATTCTTGCCAAATTAAATTAAAGAAAAGAATGGAAAGGAGAATAAACATAGCGCAATAAAAAGAAAATATCATAGACGAAGCATTTATATGTTCACTTATATTTACATTATTCAGTTATCCATGCTTAAGGTTTATTTGTGTACAAGTCAGCACCCTCCACTGTTGGAAAGGATATTGTAACTTGACATAAATGAGATGTAAGGAGGGAAGAGGTGTACTAACTGTAACAGTCATTTACCTAAGCCTTAGTAGCTATTTAGTTTAAATGTAGAGAGATAAATTACATCTTTGTTCCACTGTCTTTTTTTTGGTTAGGAGAAATACATATTTTTTAATTAATACACTCTTTGAATGGAAAGGATCTCAGAGACCAATTCTTATGGAAAAGCTACAGTTCAGACACGCTGTCCTCATTTTTCCAAGGTGGAAAAAAAATGTAACAAGGAGTAAAAAAGAAAAATTATTCAAAGTATAGAAAATAATCAGTAAGTCATTCAAGATTTTTTTAGTACATTAGGGCTTTTTTTTGTGTCAGTATTCATAGGGCTTTACAATTACACCTGTTTGGGCTTAGGACTGGGAAGGCAAAAAGAATATGTTTTAACTTTTGCTCAGCAGGTACTTCATCAGAGCTTTTCATACTGCCACCATAGACTGAAGAGCTGCTTCTTCTTCAACATGTTCATTCCATGAGGTCTCATAAGTCTCTACATGACTTTTACACAGGTTATGCAGAGTACAGCATTCCAGCATCATATAAGAATTTCCACTAAAAAAGAACCAGTGCTAGTTTGGTGCTGGTGCCAGAGTCAGTGGTTAATTTGTGGTTTCAAAAAGCCGGTTGCTTTTCCATTGACGGGGGCCTAGTCAGTGCTAGACTATAATGTTATCTAATGTGTTGCAGAGCAACTCTATACGCCCACACCGGGAGAAAACAGGAAGTGCTTGAACAAAGAGAGAGATTTTAAAAATGGAGGAGTTCATCGTGCCCTTACAAGTGCTGCTCTTATGCTTCCACATTTTGCTGGATTTGCAAATATGTGTACACAACATGTTTTTGGTGCACCGTGAAAGCTCATTATAAGACAGCAGAGACAATGTTTGCAGAGAAACGTAAATATGCAACATTGCTGCAACAACACCATGTGGGGGGCGGGGGGGAGAACTTCTTAGCAAGCACCAGTTCTGGGCCAGGAAGGAGTTGGTTCAAGGTAAAGCATCGCTTTGGAACCAAAAAATGCTTTGGAGGTGGAAAACCAAAGAACAGGTTCCAAGTAAGACGCTGGGACCAAATTAGCACTGAAACCAGTTTGATGGAAAAAGGCCTATAGAGTGTTGTGTTGCATACAGATCATGTCACGTTACTTTCTGCTTTGTTATAATTACCCAACCCACATTTAGTTTTGCACTCAACTGTAATAGAAAATTACCCAAACTGTGTAGAATCAAGTCGAGCCGAGTCAAGTCAAGCCAAGCAGGTATTAATACCAAAGAGTCAAAAGTGGTAGAACTGAGTCAGTAGATGCTTAGACATAGCACACAGATGTAACCATCATTCTGCAGAGTTAGAATCGCTGCAGACTTGCAAAATTAGTGTGTTCTTCAGATTTGATCAAGAATAATGCATAGAAATGCCCATAGAAAGGGTTTCCATGGCAGAGGAGCTGCATCAAGACCTTATATCACAATGTGCAATGCAAAGTGTTGCAGTGGTGTAAAGCACACCAGTACTGGACTTTCAGAGGAAGAGATGTGTTCTCTGGAGAGATAAATCATGATTGTCTATCTGGTAGTCCAGTGGATGAGTCTGAATTTTGAAGTTACCTGGAAAACAGCACTTGGGGGAATGCAGTGTGTCAAGTTTGGAATTATGGCACTATTGTGCTGTTTTTGGGGAGTTGGCCTCTGCCCCTTAGTTCCAGAGAAACAATATTTTTATGTTCAAGACACCTGTGTCTGGAAGGTCCATTCATTGGTTAATCAGACTAAAATTGAGCGCTTTGGCCATCAGACAAGATGCCCTGTTTAATGGAAACTAAACACTGCACAATACCACAAGCACACCATCCCCACTGTGAAGCATGTTGGTGGAAGGATAATGCAGTGGGTAGTCTTCTCACCAGAAGGCCCTGGAAGGCTTGTAAAGGTAGAAGGTGAAATGAATGCAGCTTTGGAGAACATTTATTTTCCAGCAGACAATTACCAAAAACATCCAGATAAAGCTACACAGAAATAATTTAAAGTAAATAAGAGGTGTGTTCTGGAGGGGCTCAGTCAGAGCCCAAACCTCAGTCTGATAGAGAATTTGTGGCAGAACTTGAAAGGGGCTGTTCACAGCCGATCGCCACAAAACCTGAGAGAGAAAAATTGACAGAATCCATGCTGTGATTGCAGCCAATGCAATCACATCTCCTAAGTACTGAGTCAAAGGGGATGAATATTAAGAAATCACTTAGTTTATGTTAAATATTTTTATTTAATTGTCATTATCTTTTAGAAATTAGTTTTATCTTTGACAAAAAAAATTTGTATTGTCTTGTCAAACAAACAAATTATGTTGATCATTATTGATTTTTAAAAGCAATAAAAAAAGGTAAAGCATCCAATAAGTTTCATACACACTGTACTGTACTAATTAAAATTTGTTGTATATGTGTTGATATAATGTTCATAAATATATCAGATGGGCTTTGCAGTTTTATAATTAGCCAATGAATTTTGCTATTTATCGTATGTCATAAACAAAGTCCTATTCTGCACTGAAGTGCACATGTTGTAAAACCAAGACAAAACAAGGTAAAGACAAAAAAATGTTTACAACGTGTTTTTTACTGCCCCACCACCTGATTTATGTGGGGGGGAAATCAAAATCAACAAACTTTTTTCCCCCTGAGTCTCAGGAGGATAAAGCATAATGAGACATTTTGGACAATTCCATGCTCCCACCTTTGTGGGAACAGTTTGGTAATGGCTCCTTCCTTTTTCAAAAGGTCAATATCCGGAGTGCCAAGGCAACACTTTACCGTAGCATGTTCTGGATGTATCTGTTGTTGACAAGCCTTCTAATCCACCTCCTTTGCTTTTGCCTCTCCTCATCAAATGTCTATTGCTCATATGGTCATACACCAGGTAGAGAAATTGGAGTTGGGGATATGATCCTGCAGCCATGCCTCAGTGAAACCCATGATACTGCATTTTTGGTAGTTTAGTTTCTAATTTTAGCAATATTGCAGTGGTGAAAGAAGGGAATCTTAGAAACCTGTTTAATATGGGATTTTAATGTCATGTCTTCATCAAAGATAACACAGAAGTTCTTTACATTGTTACTGAAGACTTAATTAATAATTAATTAATGCCATCCAGATGAAGTGATTGACTAAACAGTTTCCATTTCAGAGCTTCTGGTCCAAAGACAACTTCTGTCTTGTCAGAATTTAAAAGCAGAAAGTTTAGAGTCCAGGTTTTTATGTCTTCCAGACATGTCTGTAATCTACCTAACTGATTGGAATTATGGATAAATATAGTTGCGTATCATCGGCATAACTGTGGAAATTTATCCCATGCTGTCTAATGATTTTACCGATTGGAAGCATATATATAGTAAAAAGAATTGGTCCAAGCACAGAACCCTGTGGTACTCCACAAGTAACCCTTGAGTTTACAGAAGATTTATCATTTACATGAACAAACTGGAATCTGTCGAACAAATATTTAAACCAGCCTAGTGCTGTTCCTTTGATCCCTGCAACATGTTCAAGCCTTTCTAAGAGATTATTGTGATCAACCGTATCAAAAGCAACACTGAGATCTAACAAGACCAGAACAGTCACAAGTCCATTATCTGAGGCCATGAGAATATCATTAGTAACTCATCCATGCGTTTATCTTTAGTTGGATTTATTACTGCAACGGCGTGCTCACAGGTCTGCCTAAAAAGTCAATTAGACAGCTGCAGCTGATTCAGAAAGCTGCTGCTCCTGTCCTCACTAGGACCAGGAAAGTAGAGCATATGCCCCTAGTTCTAAAATCTTTACACTGGCTCCCTGTAGCTCAGAGAATAGACTTCAAAATAATTTTTGTTGTTTATAAATCATTTAATGGCTTAGTGCCAAAGTATGTTGAAGATCTACTTTTACTATATCAACCCCCCAGACCACTCAGGTCCTCTATTTCCAGTCTACTCAACATCCCTAGAAATTAGAACCAAACATGGAGAAACTGCTTTCGGTTTCTATGCTCCTTTAATCTGGAACAAACTTCCAGACAACTGCAAAGCTGCTGAAACACTGAGTTCTTTTAAATCACAGCTAATCCATCTGTTCAGAGCTGCCTTTGAGTAATGTTTTCACGTATCATATGTTTTGTGTGTGCTTCATGCTTTATTTTTGTTTTTACTTTATCCTAAATTCATGTAATGTTTTTAATTGTGCTGTCATGAGATTAAAAAAAACTTTGAGATGAATTAATTATGATCTGTAATTAATTAATCTAATTAATCTCTTTTTTAATCTCACCTAATAATTGGTGAGAAAAGCCCTCATCTTGAGGTATTTTCATTTAAATTCATTACATTATTGTGGTGGAACAAAAGTTTGATACATGTAATTAAAAAATGGCTTTATGAAGTTATTTATTGTATTTAACAGACTTGAACAGATGCAGTCCCAGCCATTTGCATTCTGCTGTTTTTGTGACTAGTCCCAAGTGGTGCCTGCAACCTTGTGCTTCGAGCATGCGTGATTCATTAGCGTTCTGGACGCAGTGGGGTCATTTTCTTCTCTGAGTCCAGCTGTATTACGGGTTAAAACAACACGTAATATACGCATTATTTTTGATACTGATGGCTTGCCATACCAGTGGACCTGGGCGGCCAGGTTGAGCTGCAGTGTGCGGTGCAGACTGGTTGCCTGCTGTGAGCTCTGAGACGGGAGAACGCCCCGCTGCTCGGTGAGGAGAGTAACAACTTTACATGCTTCTTTTTTTTTTTGAGAAAGAATCGCTAGAGGTGTCTAAAAACTCACCAAATATAGCAAAGCTGGCAACTCACCGTTTCTCCTCAACTCGCCCTCCCCACCAAGATGGAAGTCAGTCATCTTCTGATGAGTTTACAGCCAACCGATGTCCACTTCAGGGTGTGGTTAACCCCAAACAACTCAAGCACAAGAAGCCCAGTGCATAAAACGGTTTTATCTAAAGGGAACTCACATGCAGAAACTGTAAAATTAAAGCTTAAAAATTTGATTAACGCGATTAAAAAACATAGCACGCTAAATATGGCTGTAATTATTTAATCGCAATTAATGTGATAATTTGACACTGTCTAATGCTCTCTGTGTGTGTTTTATGCTTTATTGCTATTTTTTTATCACGTCTCTCGGGGAGCCCTGTGGGGGGTACTCCGGGAGTATGGGGTACCGAGCCCCTTGATACGGGCTGTTAGGTCCCTGTACGACCGGTGCCAGAGTTTGGTTTGCATTGCCGGCAGTAAGTCAGGCTTGTTACCGGTGAGAGTTGGACTACGCCAAGGTTGCCCTTTGTCACCGATCCTGTTCATAATTTTTATGGAAGGGATTTCTAGGTGCAGCCAAGGTGTTGAAGGGATACGTTTTGGTGGCCTCAGGATCAGGTCCCTGCTTTTTGCAGATGACATGTTCCTGTTGGCTTCATCGGAACGTGATCTACAGCTTTCGCTGAAGCGGTTTGCAGCCGAGTGTGAAGTGGCTAAGATGAGAATCAGCACCTCCAAATCTGAAGCCCTGGTCTTGAGCCGGAAAAGGGTGGGGTGCCTTCTCCGTGTCGGGGATGACGTCCTTTCCCAAGTGGAGGAGTTCAAGTATCTGGGGGTCTTGTTCACGAATGAGGGAAAAATGGAGCTCGATAGACGGATTGGTAGGGCATCTATAGTTATGTGGACGCTGTACCGGTCTGTCGTGGTGAAGAGAGAGCTGAGCCGGAAGGCAAAGCTCTCGATTTACCGGTCGATCTACGTTCCTACCCTCATCTATGGTCACAAACTCTGGGTGGTGACCGAAAGAACGAGATCATGGATACAAGCGGCTGAAATGAGTTTCCTCCGTAGAGTGTCTGGGCTCTCCCTTAGAGATAGGGTGAGAAGCTCAGTCATCCGAAGGGGGCTCAAAGTAGAGCTACTGCTCCTCCACATCGAGAGGAGTCAGTTGAGGTGGCTCGGGCATCTGGTCAGGATGCCTCCTGGACGCCTCCCTGGTGAGGTGTTTCAGGCACGTCCCACCCGGAGGAGGCCCAGGGGAAGACCCAGGACACGCTGGAGGGACTATGTTTCTCGGCTGGCCTGGGATCGCCTTGGGATTCCTCCCAAGGAGCTGGCCCAAGTGGCTGGGGAGAGGGAAGTCTGGGTCTCTTTGCTTAAGCTGCTGTCCCCGCGACCCGACCCCGGATAAGCGGAAGAAAATGGATGGATGGATGTATGGATATTAAGTAATGGTACCCTTAGAGAACAGAACTCTGGCTACTCTACTACCCTAGAGTTACTTCACTGAATGAAGAGCAAATGTATTTTAACCAAAAAATGCATCAAACTCTGGAACACCCCCCAACAGTTTGTAATGAAGTGAGACTTGCTGTTTGTACAAAACCTTTATTCTTCTAATGTTATTTACTTTCTGCTAAGGCTCTTGTGCCATTAGGAGGAGTAGTGAATATACAGTAAATAAGAAATACTGTCAGTGGAGGTACTTTGCAATGTTTTAACATGTTTATTTAACCTACTTTTAATTTTGTAATGATATTATTTGTTTGTACAGTGGACCCCTGGTATTTGAGGGGGTTTGGGATAGGGATGTCCCTATCTGATCACGTGATCGAAAAATCGGCCCAATCACGTGATTTTTAAATCATCTGAATCTGGTGGAAATGATCAAATACAACCTCATAAAACAACAAGCATGACGTTTTAAATTCACCCTGAGACAGAGATTGTCAAACGGATTGACAGTCGCTTAGTTTTAATTTCAACAAGCTCCGCTACATTAATATTCACTGTTGTATGGATGACAACAACACCATAACGTCACACATTGAGACAACACAATAGTGAGCTGCTAGCTAGTAGGCTAAAATATCAGAATTTGCACATAACTTTATATTTTTTTTAACTGTCTGATTACATCATTTGTCACAAATTAAATCAGATGTCATAATAAAAATGTACTCAGTTCTTGGGTAGGCTTTTCAACCAAATACGTTTTACTCTAACTTGAGTAATTGTTTTTTCGCTACTACTACAATGACTGCTTTACTCACTTCTGCTCTTTTTGTACAGAGTAAATGAGTGTGCACACTCTACTGTGATTTCAAGTGTGTGCAATGTGGTTTGAAACTCTAAACGATCTGGGTAAAAACAAACATGTTTTGAAACACTCTGGATCAACTTTGTCAAGGAGTTATTAAACCCACATGTTGTGGTCATGTTTACTGACACAATTTCTGAGTGGAAATCATGCTGTTCTACCTGCAACTTTTAGTCCTATACTTAGAGGAAGTCAGTTATAGTGTGGTTTCAATGAAACCACAACATTTAGCAGAAGCATAATGTGTCATATTTGTGATCTTTTTTTTTTTTTTTTTCAAAGACTAGGGAAATAAAAAATAATTCTCTAACAACTGGAGTTTTTCGCTTTGAATTTTTATTGGCCTTCACTTTGACTTCATGAGTAGAAAAAGGAAGATTATTGCAAAAATTCCCTTAAAATATTTTTATGGTAAAAACTAGAGAAGTTAGAGTTTGCTCGTTCTTAAGACACAGCTTAGAAAAACAAAAATTGGTGAAATTTTGGCCAACACACACCCAAACACACAGAAACGCACACACACTCACTAGAGACTGCAGCCAATAAACTTTGACATTGTGGCGCCAAAAGAGACTAAATGTTTTTTCTCTCCCACTGAGGCATTATTTCATTTAAACCAACTACAAACACTCACATACATACACGCACACAGACAGACACACACTCACACACGATCATTAATTACACAGAGGTCTGAGCTGAGCTGAAGAGGGAAAGACAGCTCGTTAAGATTGTCATCACGCTGAGGCCTGAACCTTGTTAGTGCAACACACATCCAAATAAAGAGAAGCCACACACTCACACACACTCTGTTAAAACAACACTCACACACTTGCAAACACACAAAAAAAATTTTTTAAGACATGCTGGGTTTTGGTCCTGGTCATTGTTACTCAGGCTGAATAGAAGACCCTGAGAGGTCTAAGAGTCTGTGTGTGTGCGCGTTTGGGTGCACGTGAGTGTGTGTTTGTGGTGGTGGAGGTACATCTGAGTATGTTATCCACTTTGGGTGTAGAGAAACAAACCAATGTAGTCTAAATAAACAAAAAAAGTATTGATTTAATGTATTTATGTATCCATCAGTGTAGCTCCTTCAATATTTCTTTGCTTAGATTATTTTAATTAAAATATATTTAAAAACAAAAATATAGATGGACATAAATAAGATGTGATAAATTTTAAATGGAAAAACATGGAAAAATATTTTAGAAAAAGACAAAACTAAAATATGAAATGTATTTCCAGCCAATGTAAAACTAAATTAAATGTTTTAATAATGTTACACAATACTCATTTAAATTTAAATAAATGAGCTAAACATATATTTTTAATTAGATTCAATCTTTATGCCTTCCTGTTTTTAGTAGACTACTAGTATTTTTATTTATCCTATGTCAGGGGTTGGAACCTCATACCTCTATTTATCCTTTTTTCATGTCTCAGACTTTTGTATTTATATTTATTATATGGTAGTTATTTTATAAATTTTAATCCCATGATTTCAACACATTTCTGTTGAGTGCTGTATTTTTATTTTTTGGTAATCTATTCTTATTCCACATAAATATTATGAGATACAAATTTGTATCTTAGTGAAAATACATTTTCTTCAATAAAAACATATTTTGCAAAACATGACTATTTTGAATGTATTTTTATTTAAATTACATAAAAAACACTGACTGATTTTTTTTCCTTTTTGTTAAATGAATCCATGGTGTAAAGCTATAGAACATTTTGTTAAGCATGGTGACACAGGTGAAAAAAGGTCAGATTAATTATTAAACCAAAAACCTATTTCTCTATACAGCTCTATCTTTGATTCTATGTTATATATGAAAATGAAAAACATTGATAATCAAAGATAAACTGAATTCATTTTCAAGCGTACATAACTGTCAGTCTGTTCAGACAGATATTCACGCAGACACACACACACACCTACACACGCACGCAAACACACACACAGAAAAAAGAACTTCTCTCTCTCTGTCTCTCTTTCTCTCTCTCTCTAATTGGATTGAGACATCAGGAGGTGTCAATCAAGCGTCTTTATAAACGAAAAGCCATTATGTACACCAATGGCCCCTAGGGGCCATAGCATACACTCGTACTCACAGAAGAACGCGCACACACATTGACACAGAGAGAAAGGAGAGGAAGGTAATAATTAGTTGTTCGTGGTTTGATGGATCTCTTGACACCTCAAGACTTCAAGAAAATATTCTCACAGCTCTCGACCCTGTGTATCTGCATGTGTGTGTGTGTGTTTGAAAAAAAACTCTGACCTGTCCCATATCACAACCCTGAAGCCTTGAGGCAAAGGAAAGAACAATAGCTGGTTTCCTGCTCTGCTGGGAAATCGAAATGAAAACCCAGACTGACTGTTGATCAGACCCTATTCTGTTAGCTAAATTGATTTTTTTTTTTTTGACATTTGTTTTGCAGAAATAATACACATTTAGACACTTTTTCTTCTTCTTCATGTTAGTTTTGTTTTTCTTTTTAAATGTGGGAGAAGAATATAAAACCCCCTGAGACACAAATGTCTAACAGAAAGGCAAATTGGAAATGGCTGAATGGCCTGCTGGGATAATATTGTCTTAATTGATTTTGAAAGATATTGTTCCTGAATTAGATCAGACAGTATATAAATTATCAAAATGTAGTGTGTTTAATATGTCTGCAAAAACCGTAATTTGAAACCTGATGGGCATAAAGCTGAACAGAACGGATTTAAAGGTTGCACAATGCACATCAAGATAATACTTAGGGAGACTTTGTAAGAATGCAAAAACATGAAGGTTTCCTAAAACTACATCACCACAGGGTGTACATCCTGCTCAGGCATGAAGATGTGCAGCAGTCTGACATAGAGAGTGTTTCAGCTCTGTTTCTTTTAATCAGGAGGATTGCTTAGCATGGTGAAATCCAACATGCCACCTCAGATCATAATGTCACAGCTACTGCGACAACATGTGACATAAACTAGCAGCTGTAGACATGTTTCATAAACACTGTCAGACAGAATTTAGTCACGAAAGCCGCAGCAGAGGAAAGAAAGACAGACACTGCCATGGTTGGACTGAGGGTCCAGCTGACCTTGCTGCTCCGTGTTAAGCTGGAGAAACGTTCAGTTTTTGTAACTAAGAGAATTTATATCATGAGAAAATTGATACAATGAAAGGTGATTTTGTATTAGTGGGAAAACCACTAGTTTACTTCATGGAACCAGACAATAGTCACTAAAAAATGAAAAACATTGTTTGTATAAGATACTGATTAAGTCAGACGCAGATGGACAGATGTGGTATGTTCATGTACATATCAGTAACTATTGATTGCAAGGAATACACATGAAAAAGGCATCCTTATTTATATGGGTATTTCTGAGAAACACATGGGTGATATGTGTGTTGGTTCAATAAGCAGTTTCTCTCTCAGTATTTGCTGTAAAAAAAAACAACAATTAAACCTACATGTCACTCATTTTTTCACTCTACAAAAATTTGACATATTGCTTGACAGAAGTATTAAAGAAGAATAGCAGCTAAATAGTTTGTCTCTTTTTATGAATATATCTCAAGATTTTAAAACGAAGACACAAAATGTGTTTAAAAATGTATTTCACTGTGTTTTTCTAAACAAGTTTTATCTAATTTATTACAACAAATTTTTATGCTGGTTTTAATTTTGATAATTTTGATTTAAATGTATTTTTTTGTCTAGAAATATCTGTGGACTATCTTGGTGTCTGCCAGGGGTAGACTGGGACAAAAATTCAGCCCTGGCATTTTCTGTCCAGACCAGCCCATTACATTATCAGCCGACACTACATAAAAGTCCACAAATCTCGCATCATCTCCTCTCATGCATACTACAGTACAAATGAGAGTCATATTCCTTGATAGCAGTCAACAAATAAAGCACATGTGGCTTGACACATTAGTTCATGTTAAGGCAAGACACTACAGGCAAAAACAGGATTTTTCGTGACCTGGTCAGTTTTGAGATTTGTGGATATTTAACATCCTTAACATGTTGGCTTTCAGAATAAAACAAACTAAAACTCTGAAACACCTCTAAAATCGACTATTTTTTTCATTTTAGTGCGGGTGAGACAGCAGATTTGGCGTTCTATTTTCCATCTCACTGTTTCCGGTTGCCTGTTAACGCGAAGCAGTCTAAACAAAAAGCCCCCAAAAAAGAAAAAGTAAAAAGAAAAATGTCCAAAAATGGTATACCTGTTTAAATTAAAGACCAATCACAAACACGAAACGAGGGATTCGAGGGTCATTTGCACTTCACATTGCATTGAATTATCTAATGCAAATCTTTAATTGTGTTTTTCTCAAAATTAGTTTTTTCCAACATTCAAAACGAATAATCTTGAAATCAGTTATACCTATATACACCAAACTTTCCACCATTGTTCTGTGCTATGAGCTGAAAGAAAATTAGAGAGTGATTTGTCAATACATCATTCTAAAAAAATTTGCTATTTTGTGTAAAAAAACAGGACGAAAATAAGTTTTTGGGAGCTACTGACACTGTTTTTTGATTTATGAAGTAATGAAATGAAATAAACCTATTTCCCTCTGTAAAAAGTTTTTGATAACATATATGATTAGAAAATTAAAGAAAATCAATCTGTCTCTCACCAATTTTGAGATGACGCATTTACAAATATATGCAAATTAGCAAATTTTTAACCAGATTACACCTAATTTGCATATCTAAACAAAATTTATATCAAAACTTCTAATACAAAAGATGTTTGTTTTAATACTAGGATTAAGTTTGTCAAGTTTCATGAAGGTATCTTGAAGCTAACTTTTTTCCCTATTCACCTGTAGTGTCTCCCCTTAATGTTTACTGTTGCTATGGCAACCAGAGACCGCTGCCGATAGTAGCTGTTAGCTAGCTTAGCTAAATCATCTGAACAATAATAATCGAAAGTATCACAATTTGGCATATTTAACGAAATCAACCGCAACTACCAACAGTCGGCCCTTCAACTCTGGGCTAATATATTGTCACAAGTATTCAGTTATTTAGGTCACAACCCCACGCAAACGTTACTTACCATGCATGTAAGTATGTCTGTATGTAACTATGTAAAGCATGTATGTCTCTACTTGCGCGTCTCCTCGCGAAGCCGCACCTGCTGCTGGGGTGGCGACCCCGGCACCACATAGGTCTGTCAACCTTAAACATTTAGCAGCTTCCACCTCCAGAGATTTCAGCTTTTTGAGCCGTACTTTTTCAGCGCCACTGGGGCGTTTCTTACCCCCAATTTTCACTGCATGCGCTCCACTCCGGTACCGCCACGCACTCCGCAGCCGTTCGCAATTTCCACTGCATGCGCTCTAGATCCGCTCCGGTTCGGTCCGCAGTCCAGAGGTGGTCAAGGAAGCACACGTGGGAATTGCGAGATCTCGCGATAAAAGCCAGTAAT
This sequence comes from Valencia hispanica, assembly GCA_963556495.2. Taxonomy (NCBI): domain Eukaryota; kingdom Metazoa; phylum Chordata; class Actinopteri; order Cyprinodontiformes; family Valenciidae; genus Valencia; species Valencia hispanica. Next base: position 40,993,058 of record OY747720.1, on the reverse strand, counting down.
AAATGCAGAAGTCTGAACAAAATTCTTCATTCCGTGGAAAACGAATAGAAAAGAACAGTTATTCTCTGTCAAGATATTTTGGACAACATATGTATAAATATACGCAGGCTTAAATTAATATAGCTATGCATACAAAAAATGTCTAGTCTGTCTTTATTGATTTATTTTGAAAAACACCCGGAAATGTGGTTGTTCTCTATCCGGTTGGTGCTAGTTATTTGTGTAGATTGACTGCGGACTTGATCCGGCGTCCGGCAAAAATAGGATTGATTCTTTTTTTGCCGGATGGCCAGCGCCGGCAGTGGAAGTGCTCTCATTGACTACAAAGGGAGCGTTTTTGCTGCGGAGTGCATGCCGGAGTGGAGCGGGGGTTACCCTTCTCCATTTTCAGCTCAGCAGCATCCCGTCCACCGTCCCAGTCCCACCACTCCGGCCCATGTCATGTCAGGTCTACGTTTCTGCTTGGCGCTGGTAGTGAGTTTCTCCACATAATGACCATTTTCTTTAGCCTGCTTCTCCATTTCTTCTTAATGTTATCCGTAATTTCTCCGTTTAAATGCGTAATTCCAGTCATCTTTCCTGCTCCGTCTCTGTGTCGCTCTGAGAGTGTTGCCCATGGCAACCGATAGCGTAGCCTGACAACATAGCCGACGGGCTCAGACCCCTCCCAAATTGTTACGTGTCTTCTCATTCTCAATGGAAAATGAACCAATGGGCCGCTGTCCCTACTTTATGGGTCAGTCGTTGGCCAAAAAAAAAAAATTATATCGACCGGCCCCCAAGTGTGTCGGCCCACCTGCCAGATTACAAGTCCAGCCCTGGTGTCTGCTTTTTAAACCACTATTTTACATCTGACTTGGATTCACGTGACCCAGTAATTCATTCACTGAACTCAAATTTGCGCAGAACAAAGAATTCTCTTTCTGTAGTGATCAAGAATAATGTCCTTGCTCATAGCAAGTTTTTAAGCGTATGATCTAGTATGTTAGAACATAGTTCTTGCTTTTAAGAGTAATCTTAAGAACAGGGTTTTTCTTACGTTCAGTGTTGGTTCTAAAATTGTGCTGTACAAGATAGTAGCTTATTGGTGTAGCTCTGTTATATTCCTTCTGACTCATTCTTCTTAATTTGTTTTATTTTGTTTTATATTTTCTGTTTGAAAGTTCTGGTTTTAGATACTGTCCATCTGGAAGGATTTTTACTGTAACTTTTCTTTACTTTTGGACAATTCTTATGATGTATGACCATAGCTATGAGACAATCTTTCCTAAGAGGAGGCACGTGAGCATAATCTCAAAAGCTCAAATAATGTCTAAATTGTGAGGAGACATTGTGGATGCAAAGCAGGAGAAAAGTGGAAAGAAAAGGAGGAAATTCAAACCATGTCCTCTTTTGGTCATAACATGGAATGTCAGCTGTCTAAGAAGAACCAAGCCACAGTATCAAGAATGCAATGTTATGTGAGACTTGGCTGCAGGATTATATCCCAGACTCTAACATCTTGCTGCCTGGCTTTCTCTCTATATGAGCTGACAGAGATTTGAAGATGAGTGGCAAAAGCAAAGGCAGTGGATGAACAGTGCATGTCAACAACAGATGGTGTAATCCAGGGCATGTTACTGTACATTATCATCTCTGAAACCCCGATATTAAACTCTCAGCTGAAGATTAGGTCTTCCAAATTAATTAATAAGGGAGTTCACTGTTATGACACACACAGCCATTGGGTGGCGTTAATCGACATTCTTGCTCCAACAGGAGAAGAAGAGAACCAGAGCTTTTATAAGGACTGGTGATGGTAAATTCGATTCTTTTTACTGAATCGAGTTTGAATGAGTCACTCACCAAAATGAATAGGGTTTTTTAAATCATTTGAGTCACTGAGTCAGTTGCGAAGAGAGTGCAAAAAATTTACATTTTTAATCAAACTTAATTTGTTTCTCTTTTCATGTAAATCCTACTGCTAAGATGAGTGATTGAAAAAGAAAACTATTCTATAGAGCAAAATAAAAAGATTTTTTAAGGGAGCATTTATTTTTCTTTCAATAGAATATCAAATGAAATTTCTGACAAACAGAAAATGAAATCTGAATCAACAAAATAAAAATCCAAAATATAAATTAAAAAAATTAAATTAACAGATTAATGTGTTCAGAATAACTAGACCACTTCAAAAATAAATTTGTCCCTTACAGATTGGCATTGAGTTTGAGCTGTGAGCCGGGTGGGAGGGTGAGTGAGTCATTAATCCTGAATGAGGCCGGCTACTGAGTGATTTGTTAATGCTATGATTCAGCACCGGACATTGCGCTAGCTAGCTCCGCCTAGCTCTCAGGAAGGGAGGGGGTGAAGAACTCAAATGTGCTGTTAGCATGTTAGCAGAGCAATGCTACTGTGAACTAATGAGCTAATCTTGTGATTTGAGCTTTGTCCTCAGGGTTTTTTCTTCCAGTCCAGAGCAGAAATGTTTTTGTTAAGAAACTGGCTGTTGTTTTTTCTTCAAATTTAATTGTAAGCTACATATATTTCTACTAATGGAATTAGTTTACTATTAGTAACAGGAATGAGTCAGTAAATGAGTCACTTGGGATTGTGAATCATGATTCACGAGTCAGCAAAGTGATTCTCGAGTATTGAACAATTCGTTCATGACTTGCACATCACTAACAAGGACTCTCTCCGCCGGACCATGTTCTCTTCCGCTTAGCCTTTGGGCCAGGCTTGTGCTAGGAGAGGCCCCAGGATATCCTTCCTTCACTGGCGAGGGGAAAGGATGCGAGTTTCTGGGAGAAACTTACTCCAAGGAAGATAGACTGCTGATTGTTCAGGTGAATCGCAAACCACAGATGAGACAAACCCCACTGTTCTACCCTGAGCCCTGCAGAAGCTTTCAGAATTACAGACGCTGCCATGAGAAAGGGAACCGCTAACAAGCTACTGCATCCAACAGAACCGCGACTAACCACAATTAGTTTTAAACTAATTTAGCTTAATTCCCAAAACTCTTTAATACAAGCCTTGGTCTTTAAGCAACATATTCATACTGAACTGGGACATCACTATCAATTTATTGGTTATTGTTTCTACTTCTTTGCATATTTATCACTTTTACTGTTTACTTTTGGGTGTTAGTTTTATTATTATTATTCTTTTTCTTTGTGGTTTAGTTGTGTGTTACTTGCTTAGGGAGTTTGTTGATTAAAGCATTTTAACTGAGAGTTGAATTCTTTTTGTAATAAACTCTTGTATTTTGGAAAGTTGTTCTTTGTTATTTCACCTACATGTGTAGTAACCGTCTGTTCAAAGAACGCCAATAACTTATTCCTTCATCTATTGTTTCAGGTGGTGCCACAAACTTGGTAATTTTGACATAAAATTATTAATCTTATTAATAATTGCCCTAAGCAATTATTCATAATTATTCATTGCCAAATCCTACCTATCTGTGGCACAACATCACCACAGTTTCTTTTTTTTCTTTATTAGATTATTTGGAGATGACAGTGCACATTTATGAAGACTCAGTATAGCAACTGTGTGTAAATGCACCTGATTTTAGCAATAGTTTACTTTCCATCTGTAGTCTTACATTTAAGACAACAACAATAGAAAGTACAGACATGGACATGGAACATATACAATGTTTACAGCCAACCCTGCAATTTAGATTGAATTCCCAAAACAGTGTTATCTTAGGCAACAGTATACACTCCACTGTCAGCTGTCACTGCACGTGATGTCAGTTGTTGCTAAACTATACCCACATGTGGGGCAATATCTGAAGATTTTAACCATTCCTCTGTCTCTGTTACACTGGAAAGACCCCTGGTAATTGCTTCATAACTTTTTATTTTTATTTTATTGATTTTATAGTGTTTCCATTCAACATATGTACTTCAAATAATTCAGACTTAAAATACTTTGTTTTGAAAACAACTTTATTAATTAAGTAAATGTAACTCAAAAAATTTATATTCGTCAAACCTGTAGTGACCAAACCTGTGCTGCGCATGTGCACACAATGTACCCATCATTTTAAAGGGATACCACCCCCCCCTCCCAAGTGAAATTTAGTCTGTTGCCATCTTCCCCAGAGCTAGCGAGGTGAGAACAAAGCATTTTGTAACCTCAGTCATTCTCCTAATCTGGCAGCAGTCTGTTTGCTTTAGCTTAGCATAAACAATATACGTGGGGCAAAAAAAGTATTTGGCAGCCACTGGCTGTGCAATTTGTTACACTTAAAAATATAAGAAAGGTTTGTCATTTTCATCATAGGTACACTTCAACTGTGAGAGACTGAATGTAAAGAAAAATCCAGGAAATCACATTGTATGATTTAAAAATAATTTATTTGTATAATGGTGGGGAAAATAAATATCTAGCACCTACAACCATGCAATAATTCTGGCCCTCACAGAGCTGTTAATTCTTCTTTAAGAAGCTTTTCTATCCTCCATTAGTTACCTGTATTAATGGCACCTGTCTGAAATCATTATCTGTATAAAAGCCACGTGTCCACACCTTCAAACAGCCATCCATCCATTTTCTGTACCCATCATTCCTATGCAGTGTTGCGGGGGGGGATATGGGCTGGTGCATATCTCCAGCTGTCATGGGGCGAGAGGCGGGGTACACCCTGGACAGGTTGCCAGTCCATCGCAGGGCCACCTTCAAACAGTCAGACTCCAAGCTCAATCATGGCCATGACCAGAAAGGACAAGATTGTACACCTGCACCTGATAAGCCAATCTAAAACAGGCAAGCAGCTTGGTGAGAAGAGATCAACTGTTGAAGCAATTATTAGAAAATAGAATAAATACAAGATCACTGACAATCTCCCCCAACGTGGGGCTCCATTCAAGATTTCACCTCGTGGGGTACAAGTGATCTTGAGAACAGTGAGGAAACAGCCCAGAACTACACGGGGGGAACTGGTTAAACACCTGAAGAGAGACGGGATCACAGTAATAAAGATTAATTTTAGTAACACACTAAGTTATCATGGATCAAAATTCTGCAGTCTCCCTGCTTAAGCCAGCACATGTCCAGGCCAGTCTAAAGTTTACCAAAGACCATCTGGATGATCCAGAAGAGCATTGGGAGAATGTCACGTGGTCAGATGAGACCAAAACAGAATCTTTGGTATAAACGACGCTCGCAGTGTCTGGAGGGGGAAGAATGATGAGTTGCATCCCAAGAACACCATGCCCACTGTAAAGCATGGGGGTGGAAACATTTTGCTTTGGGGCTCCTTTTCTGCAAAGGGGACAGGACGACTGATCTTAAGGAAAGGATGAATGGGGCCATGTATAGTGAGATTTTAAGCAATAACCAGATTTCCAGGATTTCTTTTTTACATTCTGAAGTGTACCTATGATGAAAATTACAGAACTCTCTCATCTTTTTAAGTGGGAAAACTTGCACAAGTGGTGGCTGCCAAATATTCTTTTGGAGGTGAATGGTAACAGCTAGCATTTTGTGTGCAAAAGTCATACAAATTACTCAATAATGATCCTAATTACTGCTGGTGACCTCCGTAATCATGTCTATTGCAAATTTCAATAATAAGTATAATAATAATTAATAATAATAATAATAATAATAATAATAAATATATATATATAATAATAACATCAAGGAATTTCATTAGCTAGGACCACACTTCACAGATCTGAATTGAAAAGTTTATTGAAGGAATGGGATGAGGGATGACAGGTCTGGGGAGATGCGGCAATGAAGGCTAGGAAGAAGACTCAATGTGGGGGTTTAAATCTTTCCCGAGCCTGCTTAGACCCCCCCCCAGGGGGGAGAGACTGTAAGAGAGATGTTAGAGGATCCCAGCAGATTGCATTGGGTCATTGACTGGCAGTTGCGCCCTGTTGATACAGACTCCAACCACGGCAATCCCTCAGCAATCTCTCACACTGAGCAAGCATGTAGTGACTATGGAGAGGAAAAACTCCCCTTTAACAGGAAGGAACCTCCAGCAGAACCTGGCTCATTACGAGCGGCCATCTGCCACGACCTTCTGGGGGTTCGAGAAGATAGAGCAGAAACACAGAAAGAACTGATGTAAAACTACTTTCTATATTAAAGGAAGTAAAGAAAGCAAAAAGGTTGAGGACAATTAGAGGGTCGGGAAGGGAGGGGTGCAGAAACGATCGAGACAGTCGAGCACTAAAGGCGGGTTGCGTTTATATAGACTGCAGAGTAATTGGATATGTGATCAAGGCATTTTGGGTAGATTACTGAATGGGAAGTGGATCTGGGGCGTGCAGTCTTCGTTTTCAGGAATTAGTCTTTCCCGAGCCTGCTCAGGACCCAGGAAGTTGGTCTTGGCAAAATTTACGAAGAGTGTGAGCGTGACGCGGGTCGGGCTAATTGTTGTGGATGCAAGAGCGGCAAGCTAGAGATGACCAGTGCCCTAGAATTTGGATTACATGTTCCTTTTTCGTGTTTTGTTTTGTTTTTCCCCCTCTCTCTGCCGTCCTGTGGGTATGGAGGCAGACTTCAATGTCTTCCAGTGTTTTCTTTGTTCCCCTTCCTCTCTTGTATTTTCAACTCACCCTCTCTCTTGACTTTTTGTTTCCTACCTCTCTTCTTCATCTTCCTTCTTTCTTCTCCTTAATTTTCCGTCTCCGTGTCCATAAAATCAGGAAATAAAAACCCCAACAATTCATAATAAAGATTTTTCACACATATATCAAGTGGAGGACTATAGCAAAAGCTGTACTGCTCCGCTTGTGAAAGTAAATCTGTTGGGCTTCTACTTGGTACTCAGACACCAATTCTGAGCTCCACACTGCCAAACAGGACACGTAAAAAAAAAAAAGAATTTGGATTACATTGTCCGAGATGCCGGAACAGGTGACTGAGGTGACTGCTCCTATGCAGATGGAATGTATGGAGTAGGCTCAGGGGAAATGCCTGAACAGAACAGGATTTGGCAAAAGTGAATGTTAAACCAGAACCTGGTAGCGAGACTACCAGATTCTGTGATGAAGAGCAGATCAAATGGTGAGGCGTTTTGCGACTAATAGGGAGCTAATGAAATTAGAGATAGGTTCGTAAAGGCTTTGGATGGCTCTTAAGCCGAATAGGTGGATTTGAAAGGAAGCGCACAGCTGGTCGGTTTTACTTCTGCGGAGAGTAAAGATGAGGGTGTCCTTGCTGTGGATTGAGATGTCTGACAAACAGGGATGAAATGAAGGGTCATGTCTAGATGAGGATGGGGCGTACTGAGAGCCACGCTGGAAGCCAGAGTAGGCCAGCAGGAACATGAACTCGAGTGTGAAGTTGATGGAAGGAGAGAGCTAGAAAATGCTAGCTCTAAGAAAGGCTTGAACATGTTGCAGGGATCAAAGGAACAGCACTAGGCTGGTTTAAATCATATTTGTCTGATAGATTCCAGTTTGTTCATCTAAATGATAAATCATCTTCACTCTCAAGGGTTACTTGTGGAGTTCCACAGGGTTCTGTCCTTGGACCAATTCTTTTCCCCATATATATGCTTCCAATTGGTAGAATCATTAGACAGCATGGGATAAATTTCCACAGCTATGCCGATGATACACAACTATATTTATCCATAAATCCTGATGAACCCAGTCAGTTAGGTAGATTACAGGCATGTCTGGAAGACATAAAAGCATGGATGACCCTAAACTTTTTGCTTTTAAATTCTGACAAGACAGAAGTTGCTGTCTTTGGACCAGAAGTTCTTAAACAGAAACTGATTAGTCAATCACTTCATCTGGATGGCATTAAATTGGCCCCCAGTAATAACGTAAAGAACCTCAGCGTTATTTTTGACCAAGACTTGACATTTAAATCCCATATTAAACAGGTTTCTAGGATTTCTTTCTTTCACCTCCGGAATATTGCTAAAATTAGAAACATCCTGTCCAGGAGTGATGCTGAGAAACTAGTCCATGCATTTGTTACCTCACGGCTGGACTACTGTAAATCTTTACTATCAGGAAGTCCACAAAATGCCATTAAAAGCCTTCAGTTGATCCAAAATGCGGCAGCAAGAGTTCTGATGAATATTAAAAAGAGAGATCACATTTCTCCTGTTTTAGCTTCCCTTCATTGGCTCCCTGTTAAATCCAGAATAGAATTTAAGATCCTTCTTCTTACATACAAAGCCCTTAATAATCAAGCTCCATCATACATCAGAGATCTAATTGTTCCATATGTTCCTAAAAGAGCACTTCGCTCTCAGACTGCAGGTTTACTTGTAGTTCCTAGGATTTCTAAAAGTAGAATGGGAGGCAGATCTTTTAGTTATCAGGCTCCTCTCCTGTGGAACCAGCTCCCAGCTTTAGTCCGTGAGGCAGACACTCTGTTTACTTTTAAGGCCAGGCTTAAAACTTTCCTTTTTGATAAAGCTTATAGTTAGAGTGGCTTAGGTCATCCTGAGCTATCTCTGTAGTTATGCTGCTATAGGCTTAGACTGCTGGAGGACAGACTTACCAATTTTCTTCACTCTGCTACTTCCTTTTCTCCTACGACTCTCCAGTTGTATTACAGTACATTCTGTTATTTCGACTGTTAACTTTGTTTTCTCTCAGTGTTTTTCTCCCCATAGAAGATATACCTGGTCTGGTATCCTGCTTGGCTGCAATGCCCTGTTGGACGGGGGGCATCGACTGGGATGATCCTCTCAGTAACTGAACATCCGCTGTGTCCTGTTATCAACTTTTTACTTTCTGTAACATAGAAATTACTCTTATACCAGATCTTCTGTTCCTTCTGTGTTCTGCTCTGTCTTCTCAAACCCCCAGACGGTCGTGGCAGATGGCCGCTCCTACTGAGCCTGGTTCTGTTGGAGGTTTCTTCCTGTTAAAGGGGAGGTTTTCCTCTCCACTGTCCCTACATGCTTGCTCAGTATGAGGGATTGCTGGATGATTGCTGTGGTTGGAAATCTGCCCAACCTCACGCCAATGACTGACGCAATCTGCTGGGATTCCTTAAATAGGAAACTTTTTAACTGATTGGAATGTTTGTATAAATGTATTGAAATAACTTCTTGTTAAGTGCCTTGAGATGACATCTGTTGTGAATTGGCGCTATATAAATAAACTGAATTGAATTGAATTGAGTAGCCAGAGCCAAGCATGTGGATACAACGGCTAAGAAGGTTGGAGGTGAGTGGTAAGTGGTGGATAACCATTGGTGGTTCTTGTTTTTTAAGACCTTAGGTAACATTGTTACATGACTATGGTTGAGGCCTGGACAGGAGCTACCCATTGCCAGCTTTACAAAGAAACTGATACCGGAAAGACAAGACTGAATGGTGGCTGCACACATTTTTAGGATTGTGTGAGAGTGGGTGATGAACTGGCAATTTGAAATAGGGTTAAGAGAAGGAAAAGGTAAACCATACATAAAGTGATACATACATTAGGCTTTGAAGATATTCCATCCTGATAGGTATGCTGAGAGGGTAGGGGGGTGAGACCATTAAGGATGGAGTTTTGAGATGAGATGGTGAGGTTGTGAAGCTGAGGACTTAGTTATAGATTGTGGCTGACAACGGAGGGACCTGAGTTGGGTTAAGATCCCCAGTGGGCGCCAAGGATCTGAATTTCTGAAAAGAGGAATGAAAGAGTGTCAGCAATACGATTTTAGTGGCCTGGAACATGAGCAGCACGAAGCAGGAACTGATTTTGGGCTGACACGAGGGTGAGTCTGCGGATGAACTGCATGCTTAAGAACAGTGTCCAACCTTTGTTTAAAATTTTTACAACAGCAGCATTATCTGAGTGGATGAGAATGGAGTGTTGAGACCATTCGTGCCCTCAAAGAAGGGCAGCGACCACTATGGGATGGAGCTCGTGGAGAGCAAAGAAGGCAGACTGGAGCTGCAGGGAATCAACCTCCGAGGGCCAGTCTGACACAAACCACCTCCAACCGTAGTAGCCACCAAAGCCTGCAAAAGGTGCTATGTCTGTAGCACTAGATGTCATCTGGATGAGAGAAGAAATCATTAAAAGAAATACCATTCCACAAAGACAGAAATTTGCACCAATGCCGCATTTCCATCCGATGTGGCTCGTCAATGATGAGCCAGCCGTGGAGAGACAGGTGGGTGGAATGGTGGTGGTGGACAGAAGATGGAATATGAAGGACCGTCCCTGGGGGATGATGTGAATAGCGTAGTTGAGATGACCCAGAAGAGACAGGAGTTTTTGCTTACAGCAAGAATCCGTAAGCAGGAAGTTAGAGAGGATCCGGGAGATACGGTAAGCCTTTGAGCGGCAACGATGCCTGAAAGGAGGACGAATTGAGGGTGAGGCCCAGGAACTCCAGAGAAGTAAGGGAACCTACTGGCTTTTCCTCGGGAATTCGGAGAAGGCCTTAGTGAGGGCTTGGAGTCCTAAACGAGAAGGAGACGAAGCGGGGGTGATGACCGAAAAGTCATCCAGGAGGTGGAGGACGCAAGGTAGACTGTAGGTATTGAGCAAGACCCAGCACGAGGCTTTAGAAAGGGAATCATAGATCTTGGGGCCATTTCTACAGCCAAAGGTAAGCCGAACCGGGAAGTAGAGAGGCAGGACCTAAAAGGCGGTGGTGATGAGGCTGTTTACTCTAGGCAAGGAGAAACCATAGGGTGCTGACAGGTCGATAATCAGACACTTCTTATCGGAGTACTTTTGGGTAGCAACACCCAAGGGGCTGACCCGGAAGACTGGAAAAGGAGGGTTGATGAAAAGACCGATCATGAATTCCTTCTCGAGCTCCTTGAGGAGAGAATCGACTGTTGGGCTCAGAAAGGCAAACCGCAAATTGGCGCAGTGGCTGTTCGGTGGAGGACCAGGAGAGAACCGTTGGGACAGCCTGCTGAGCAGCTGAAGCGGCAGATGCAGCAAACGGAAGCAGAGAGGGGCACAGAGAGGGGAGGGGGAGGCTGGAACTGCACCTGAAAAAAGGGAAGAAGGAAGGGTAAAAGGAGGGATGAGGGGGATGTATGTACACGGGGAGAAGGTGTAGCCTGCATTGACAGGGAGGAGAAAAATTAGAGCAAGATCAGAATATAATGGAGCAGGCACTGGGGGACATGAAAGCTGGCTCACACCAAGGAGAGCTGTGGGTGCCTAGCCGAAGAGGGCAGGTGGGGGAACTGCGTCACCAAAGGATCCGCCCAAAGAGGAAGCGGGTCAAGGGGAAGGGCTGTAGTGAGGAAGCCAGGAAAAGAAGCCTAAAAGACAGGATTTAGTGGCCAAGCAGCTGAAAGGGATGCCTCTTTCCAAAAAATGCGTGCAGGAGCCAAACCATAGTCTGGCCAGTCATGTCTGGGTGGCCTGAAGCAGCAACAGGAGAGCACCGATCTCGAGGTGAGGCCCTGGGGCAAAGCGAGGAAGCCTATCGTGGGCGGGGAGGAGAAGGAGGAGGGAGAGCCCGGACTGAGTGGATTGAACCGGGAGAGCGCTGAGGCTAGGCGGGGAGGGAGGAGAGGGGGAAAGAGGAAGCCGGCCCGAGTGATTGCAAGGACAGCTACTACAAGACTGAAGGAAAAGATTCGTCTGAGAGAGCCGGGACGAGGGAGCTGCAGCTGAGGAAGACGGGCTGGAATCCCGCTGGACCGACGAGAGCAGGACACTGTGGGAAACCTGATGAAACCTGATGGCCCGGCAAAGAAGAGATTGCCGTGGAAAAGCTCCTCGGACGGATCGACACGAACAGTTAGGATGTCCATGTCAAGAGACTGGAATGAATGCTGGAGCTAAGGTATAAGCACACATAAGCACGAAGGGTAAAGAAACGATCAAGACAGACGAGCACTATAGGCAGGCTGAGTTTATATAGACTGCAGAGTAATTGGATATGCGATCCAGGCCTGAGATGCCAGATGAAGCAAGTTTGGGTAGATTGCTGAGTGTGAACTGGATTTGGGGCGTGGTCCTGCTCCCGTTACAGGTGCCAATTTAGATGTGGGACTACATCACAACAGCACCGCTCTAAGCGCTCTTGTATCTTAATAACGGATCCTGCTACTTCTACATTATGTTCTTTGACATAAATAAGGAGATGCTGGTGTTACTCCCCCCCACCTGTCTGTCTCTAGAAGTCAGGGAAAGAGGCAGCTGAAGAGACTGAACTGGAACAAGGGTCCAGGTCCAGATAATGGTGGTCCCAAGATTCCTGGGCCAATGAGAAACTTTATCAGGTGGAAAATAAATTAATAAAAAAATCTTATAAATATCTTTTTACTGTATATCAGGTCATTTGTTAATATTGTTACTATTATAGTTTGCATCCTCTCACCAAGAGTTTTATTATTTCAGCTTTTAATTCATGTGGCTATGTTAGGTGTGAACAGAATGAGAGTCTCTGCTTATGATTTCTGTCATTTGACTTCCCTTTTTGTTTATTTGTCATATAAATATGTTGTTACTGGAAAAACAAAGCTTTGAAAGAGTAAAGAATATAATTTTTTTGCCACCATTTAGCTATACATTCTTCTGAAAATTGTTGTTGGCAGATTGAATCACTGGTTGCCTAATAATGCTACAGTAGATGCTAATTGCTTGCTGATAGATACAGTGTGCATGATTGCTCTAAAGGTCAATTTCTACTGTGCTAATAAAATCTCTAAACCTAGGAATTTTTCTCAACCTCCATACAAACGAGCATCCACAGTCAGCTGGTAAGTTAGTGGTTTGATGTAGCATTTTTGCTAACACCTTAGCTCTTTAGAGATAGCAATAAGGTGAAACCTAACTGAAGCACAATTAGCTAATTTTGACAAAAAATAAAACATGGAAAATTAATAAGGTTTTGTATTTGTGTCATTTTTCACACTAAGTTATTTAAAAGGTGAGAGGGGACCTAGAAAAGGGGAAGTGACAAGTGACAAGTTGACCAAATCTTCTCCGTATTGGAGAATTCTTTTTTTAGAATGTGACGGAAAAATCTAAAGGCCAGCCATTGCCATTTTGAAAGATCAGTATTCACACCTCTGTCCACTTGGTGCAGATACGGAGACATTATCAATTTTATGCATAGAGTTCAGGTAACTGAATCAATCAAAAATAATCTAAGCATAATCTCAGAATCAGAATCAGAATCATCTTTAATGGCCAAGTATGACACATACAAGGAATTTGACTCCGGCAACTTTTCTCTCCAGTACAGAACTTAAATAAGTGAAATAAAGAAATAAATACAAATAAATAATAAAGGATAATATATACACCAAACCGGGGTTATTTTACAGTGAGTATGTACAGCAGTGCAGAGTTATAGTTTATTGTTATGTGAATGGACTCACACTCTGTGACTACACAGAGTTCATCAGAGCGACAGCCTGGGGGAAAAAACTGTTCTTGTGTCGGGTGTTTTTGGCATACAACGCTCTGTAACGCCGGCCTGACGGGAGGAGCCTAAACAGATTGTGGCCAGGGTGTGAGGGGTCTGTGGTGATTTTTCTGGCCCGCTTCTTGACCCTGGACTGGTACAGGTCCTGAATGGAGGGAAGATCAGTACCTATGATCCTCTCTGAGGACCTGACTGTTCTCTACAGTCTGTCCTTGTCTTTTCTGGTGGCGGATCCGAACCAGACAGAGATGGATGAGGTCAGGACAGACTGGACTGTGTAGAAGATGGTCAGCAGTTCCTGAGGCAGGTTGAACTTTCTGAGCTGACGCAGAAAGTACAGCCTTTGCTGGGCCTTCTTTCTTATATAGTTAATGTGGGAGGTCCACTTCAGGTCCCGTGTGATGGTGGATCCTAGGAACCTGAAAGACTCCACTGTGGGGACTGGCCTGTTGATGATTATGAGAGGAGATGTTGATGGGGGTCTCTTCCTGAAGTTCACTGTCATCTCCACAGTTTTGAGCGGGTTTAGCTCCAGGTGGTTCTGACTGCACCAGAGGACCAGCTGTTTCACTTCCCCTCTGTATGCAGACTCGTCACCGTCACGGATGAGTCCAATGATGGTGGTGTCATCTGCAAACTTCAGGAGTTTCACAGAAGGGTCCCTTGACGTGCAGTCAGTGGTGTAAAGGGAGAAGAGCAGTGGGGAGAGAACACATCCCTGGGGGGCGCCGATGCTGAGGGACCGGGAGCTGGATGTGAAGTTACCCAGTTTCACCTGCTGCCTCCTGTCAATCAGACCTGGACACCATACTCAATGCATCTGGCTAACCTGGAGCTGACAGCACGTTATAGAGTTATGGAGGCTTTGGAGTATGTCACTCCCATAAGAGGTACATGCAACGCTGTGGTGATAGCTTGCGAGTAAAGAAACGACACGTTTAGAGAGTCGTCCTGACTTCTGATCACTTCAGTTGCAGAAATATTCCCAAATTTCAAAACTTTGACTGAAGTGGGACTTGTAATACCAGTCTCCAGTGTGGCAGCAGAGCGTGGATTCAGTCTCTAAAACACACTCGGTGCGTGCATGTGTATGCATGCGTGCGTGTGTGTGCGTATTTGTTTAGGCCACCTGCTGTGTGTATGCCTGTTCAGCTGCTCTCCCACTGAGTCTGCAGCTAAATAATACTTCATTAAAATGGCAATAAATACTCCTAAAAATCACTCAAACTCCAAATGAGAAAGAAACTTAATTAAAATACCAATAAGCAATTAAGTTAATTTCATCAGCCAACAGATAAGCAGGAAAAATACCAGGCAGGAGCCAACTTCTTTCAAAAACACCCAATCAAACATAGTCAAAAGAATGTGGGTTAGTGTGATTTATGTTTGTGCAACATCCCACTGAATGCCAGTCAGTGTGTGTTTGTCTCTGCCTTTCTCTCTCTCTCTCTCTCTCTCTCTCTCTCTCTCTCTCTCTCTCTCTCTCTCTCTCTCTCTCTCTCTCTCTCTCTCTCTCTCTCTCTCTCTCTCTCTCTCTCTCTCTCTCTGTGTGTGTGTGTAATTTAGAAATTTAGATGGTAATAACCCAGGCCATGCTCTGGAAGTTACTCTCTCTGCAAGATGAGATCCGCTTCACTCTGCCTGCATTCTTTCCATGTTCTCCCCACAGCTGGACTTTTGTATCTCTCCATCGCTTGTTCTGTCTCATTTTATTATAAGCGTTTCAGCGTTTCTGACATGCTAATCCCATCTGAACAATTGAGTGATGTAGAGGAAGTGAAACACACGCACACAAAACAGGACAACAGATACTGAATGGCTATACAAGGGCAATAAAGGAAACCTTGCATATATTTTCATTCAATTTTTAAAGAAGAAACTTGGATTCAAATCTTTGCCAGTTGGTTGGAAGATGTGTTACAATATGCTATATTTCAAATAACCTGTGAGAAAGGTTACCAAAGTGGCTTTCATATAAAATGCCTTGAGATGATGTGTGTTATAAATTGCCGCTATATAAATAAATTGAATTGAAATTCATGAAGGCTGACTTTATGGTGTGGAACAGGAGAGTTCCATAGTCAGAACATCAGACATAGCTACTAAAAGAAAGTGGCTTCTCATATAGTCAATCACAATTTTGCCTCATGCCAAAATACATTAAATGAGTAGGAAAACCAAAATGAGTCATTCTAGAATTCATGCAGAATATAGGCTCCCGGAAAATACTAAAACAGCACATTTCCTTCACTACGGTAGCGCTTCTGAGATGTGTCAGGTCTTTATTATGTGGCTTTAGTGTTGCATATTTTTTTTTTTTTTTTTTCTAAAAACATATACAGGGGATTCCAGAAGATTATACACACCTGCTAAAATTCCATGTTTTTCTGATGTCAATAATGGGACCAAAATGAATCATCTGAAATGTTTCCCACATAAGTAAGCCGTATTGCGTCATTTCCTGTTGTCACTGCTGTGGTCCGTGGAGCTGTTTTGGTGTTCAAACGCTCTTGAATTGATCTTATTTTCTCTGTGCTGAGGCTTTTCTAAGTTATTTTAACACACAATCACACTAAAACACACATTTTGTGGTGGTGTACTTTACGTTTTGGGAACTCCTCGTGTTTCACACAGTTTTTCTTTGGGTGGAAGGTCTCGCTAGCTCAGTTAGCTTAGCTTCATTGCGGCTATGGCTACTCTTCTTTCTCCTGTCTCTAACTCTTCTCTTCTCTCTTGCTCTCTCTGTCAGATGTTTAGTTACTTCCCTGCCTCCTTTAGTGATAATGGTAACTGTAATAAATGTAATATTTTTGTAGCTTTGGAGGCGAGGGTATCAGAATTAGAAGCACGGCTCCGCGCTGTTGAAAAACCAGCAGATAGCCGAAGCCCATTAGCCAGCGTGGAGCCAACAAGAATAGAACCCCCTAGCTGTCCTCCGGTAGAGCCCGCGCAGCCGGGACCTCTAGGCGGCTGGGTGACTGTACGTAGGAAGCATAGTTCTAGGACCCAGCCCCCGGGCCACCACCAACCGGTCCGCGTTTCTAACAGATTTTCCCCGCTCAGCGACACACCCGCTGAGAAGCCGGCCCTGGTAATTGGCAGCTCCATAGTCAGAAACGTGGCATTAGAGACACCATTGACCATAGTCAAATGCTTGTCAGGGGCCAGAACGGGCGACATCAAATCCTACCTGAAACTGCTGGTTAAAGATAAGCGTAAATACAGTAAGATTGTTATTCACGCTGGCGGTAATGACACCCGGTTACGCCAATCGGAGGTCACTAAAATTAGTGTTGCTTCGGTGTGTAAGTTTGCCAAAACAATGTCAGACTCGGTAATCTTTTCTGGTCCCCTGCCTGATCGGACCAGTGACGACATGTTTAGCCGCATGCTGTCATTCCATCAATGGTTGTCTAGGTGGTGTCCTGCAAACGATGTGGGCTACATTGATAACTGGAGAACTTTTTGGGGAAAACCTGGTCTGATCCGGAGAGACGGCATCCATCCCACTTTGGATGGAGCAGCTCTTCTTTCTAGGAATATGGCCGAATTTATTAATCCTCCAAAACACTGACAACCCAGGGTCCAGACCAGGAAGCAGAGTCGTAGTTTAACCCACCTCTCTGCTGCTTCTGTACTGTTACCCACCCATTACCCTATAGAAACAGTGTCTTGCCCACGGCCAAAATTAAATGGATTAAAAGTTAAGCCAACAAAAGCAAATTATGGAAATCTCATAAAAATAAATACAACTTTGACTGAAAATAAATCTATTAAATGTGGTTTATTAAACATAAGATCTCTCTCCTCAAAGACTTTGTTAGTAAATGACTTGATTTGTGATAATCACATTGATTTCCTTTGTCTCACAGAAACCTGGTTGCAGCAGGAGGATTATGTCAGTATAAATGAGTCAACTCCTTCCAGTCATTTAAATTTTCACATTCCTAGAAATACTGGGCGAGGAGGAGGAGTTGCAGCCATTTTCCGTTCTGATTTACTAATTAGTCCCAGACCAATTGATAGCTACAGTTCTTTTGAGCATCTAACCCTTAATTTTCCTCATCCAAGTTGCAAAACATTAAGACCATTTTTGTTTGTGGTTTTGTATCGTCCACCAGGCCCTTACTCTCAATTCTTGGATCAGATCTCACATTTTTTATCTGATATAGTATTAAATACTGATAGGGTTATTATAGTGGGGGACTTCAATATTCATGTGGATACTGAAAGTGATAGCCTAAATGCAGCCTTTAATGCTATTTTAGACTCAATTGGCTTTACTCAAAAAGTACAGGGATCGACCCACTCAGGTAAACACACTTTGGACCTTGTACTGACATACGGTATTGAGTGTGAGGAAATAACAGTCCACCCACATAACCCGGTCCTGTCTGACCACTTCTTGATAACTTTTGAATTTACTTTAACTGACCATCTTAAATCTGAAAGAAAATTTCATTATAGTAGAACTTTATCAGACAATGCTGTAACAATTTTTAAAGAATCCGTACCATTCTTACTTTCCTCAGTGTCTCAGAGTAACACAGTGGATGGCAGCAATTCTATCTCTAACCCTTCAGAAATTGATGGTCTGGTTCACAGCGTTACGTCCTCATTGCGTTTGGCATTAGATAGTGTAGCTCCATTAAAAAAGAAAGTGGCTAGCCATAGGAGGCTGACTCCTTGGTTTAACGCAGAGTTGCGTACTTTAAAGCAGAATACTAGGAAGTTGGAGAGAAAATGGCGCTTTACACATCTAGAGGATTCCTATTTAACCTGGAATAACAGTCTACTGCTGTATAAAAAGACCCTTCGACAAGCTAGAACAGCATATTTTTCATCATTAATAGAGGCGAATAAAAACAATCCTAGGTTTCTTTTTAGTACAGTTGCCAAACTTACACAGAGTCATAGCTCTGTTGAGCAAACTATTCCCCCGGCTCTTAGCAGTGATGATTTTATGAGATTCTTCATAAATAAAATAAATTTTATTAAAAATAAAATCATTGGCACCCTCCCAAACATGATTACTTCTTCCTCAGTAAATGAGTCAGTATCGGAAAGAACTGTAGAACCTCAGTATTGCTTAGGCTGTTTTGATTCAGTCGAGCTTTCAGAATTATCAAAAATATTAGCCTCATCTAAACCTTCAACTTGTATGTTGGACCCAATCCCAACCAAATTATTTAAAGAAGTGTTCCATTTGGTTCCTGGCCCCATTTTGGATATGATGAATCTATCCTTAGTAAACGGATACGTACCACAGGAATTTAAAATAGCTGTAATTAAACCTTTACTCAAGAAACCTTCCCTTGATCAAGATGACTTAGTGAATTACAGACCTATATCTAACCTTCCTTTCTTATCCAAAGTCCTTGAGAAAATAGTTGCTAATCAAGTCTGTGAACATCTAAACAGTAACGAGCTGTTTGAAGAGTTTCAGTCAGGTTTTAGAGCTCATCATAGCACTGAAACAGCACTGGTGAAGGTTACTAATGATATTCTCATGGCCTCAGATAATGGACTGGTGTCTGTTCTGGTTTTGTTAGATCTCAGTGCTGCTTTTGACACAGTCGATCATAATATTCTCTTAGAAAGGCTTGAACATGTTGCAGGGATCAAAGGAACAGCACTAGGCTGGTTTAAATCATATTTGTCTGATAGATTCCAGTTTGTTCATCTAAATGATAAATCATCTTCACTCTCAAGGGTTACTTGTGGAGTTCCACAGGGTTCTGTCCTTGGACCAATTCTTTTCACCATATATATGCTTCCAATTGGTAGAATCATTAGACAGCATGGGATAAATTTCCACAGCTATGCCGATGATACACAACTATATTTATCCATAAATCCTGATGAACCCAGTCAGTTAGGTAGATTACAGGCATGTCTGGAAGACATAAAAGCATGGATGACCCTAAACTTTTTGCTTTTAAATTCTGACAAGACAGAAGTTGCTGTCTTTGGACCAGAAGTTCTTAAACAGAAACTGATTAGTCAATCACTTCATCTGGATGGCATTAAATTGGCCCCCAGTAATAACGTAAAGAACCTCGGCGTTATTTTTGACCAAGACTTGACATTTAAATCCCATATTAAACAGGTTTCTAGGATTTCCTTCTTTCACCTCAGGAATATTGCTAAAATTAGAAACATCCTGTCCAGGAGTGATGCTGAGAAACTAGTCCATGCATTTGTTACCTCAAGGCTGGACTACTGTAATTCTTTACTATCAGGAAGTCCACAAAATGCCATTAAAAGCCTTCAGTTGATCCAAAATGCGGCAGCAAGAGTTCTGATGAATATTAAAAAGAGAGATCACATTTCTCCTGTTTTAGCTTCCCTTCATTGGCTCCCTGTTAAATCCAGAATAGAATTTAAGATCCTTCTTCTTACATACAAAGCCCTTAATAATCAAGCTCCATCATACATCAGAGATCTAATTGTTCCATATGTTCCTAAAAGAGCACTTCGCTCTCAGACTGCAGGTTTACTTGTAGTTCCTAGGATCTCTAAAAGTAGAATGGGAGGCAGATCTTTTAGTTTTCAGGCTCCTCTCCTGTGGAACCAGCTCCCAGCTTTAGTCCGTGAGGCAGACACTCTGTTTACTTTTAAGGCCAGGCTTAAAACTTTCCTTTTTGATAAAGCTTATAGTTAGAGTGGCTTAGGTCATCCTGAGCTATCTCTGTAGTTATGCTGCTATAGGCTTAGACTGCTGGAGGACAGACTTACCAATTTTCTTCACTCTGCTACTTCCTTTTCTCCTACGACTCTCCAGTTGTATTACAGTACATTCTGTTATTTCGACTGTTAACTTTGTTTTCTCTCAGTGTTTTTCTCCCCATCGAAGATACACCTGGTCTGGTATCCTGCTTGGCTGCAATGCCCTGTTGGACGGGGGTCATCGACTGGAATGATCCTCTCAGTAACTGAAGATCCACTGTGTCCTGTTATCAACTTTTTCCTTTCTGTAACATAGAAAGTTCTCTTATATCGGATCTTCTGTTCCTTCTGTGTTCTGCTCTGTCTTCTCAAACCCCCAGACGGTCGTGGCAGATGGCCGCTCCTACTGAGCCTGGTTCTGTTGGAGGTTTCTTCCTGTTAAAGGGGAGTTTTTCCTCTCCACTGTCGCTACATGCTTGCTCAGTATGAGGGATTGCTGAAGGATTGCTGTGGTTGGAAATCTGCCCAACCTCACGCCAATGACTGACGCAATCTGCTGGGATTCCTTAAATAGGAAACTTTTTAACTGATTGGAATGTTTGTATAATTGTATTGAAATGACTTCTTGTTAAGTGCCTTGAGATGACATCTGTTGTGAATTGGCGCTATATAAATAAACTGAATTGAAATTGAAACTGAATAAGTGACATAAATATTGTTCAATTCAATTCAGTTAAATTCAATTCAATACGGAAGTTTCTTCATAGTTGCTGTGTTACAGCGGTTCTGAACAAACCTCTGACTAAAGACACTGTTGTTGTATTACAGTCTCATGAAGAGGATGTTCCAGTGAGTGGAAATATTGTAAAATATAAATAAGTGCATATACCCAAATAGCATACCCACCCTCTAGCTATAATCAAGTTTACAACACATCTTGATTGAGTTTCAGCATTATGGGGTCTTGAATTGACGCCTGTCATTAGTTATAGTGTTTTTGAGTAACCATAAATAAAGTTCAACTAGTTTGATTAAAGGCATAGTTTGTAGAGAGGTTACAATGTATCAAATGTATGCAGTATCAAAAACTGTCCACAGCACTGCATGGCCCAGTAAAGGCTGTCACCAATACTTGGATAAAATATGGAACATCAGGTGCAATAATTAAATTCACTTCAGTGTCATGTATATAGCACCAATTCACACTTAGGGCACTTTCCAGAGAAAATCAATTTAATCTAATCATACAGACAGATTCCAAGTTAACTACATACATTCCAAATTGATCCTAGTCATCAAACAATGCAGTCAAGTTCAGTTCATTATTCAAATTGGTTAAAAGGTTTTCTATCTAAAGCAATCTGCTGAGCAATCTGCTGAGCAAAAAGTCATTCGAGGTTGTTTGCTCAGCAGATAGTTTGCTGTGTGCAGCTAATTTTCTGAGTTTTCTGTCTCACGAAGCGTTCAGGTGAATATCAAACATCCATCCATCCATTTTCTATACCCGTCCATCCTAATGCAGGGTTGCGGGGGGGCTGGTGCCTATCTCCAGTGGTCAAGCTGCGAGAGGCGGGGTACACCCTGGACAGGTCGCCAGTCCGTCGCAGGTGAATCTCAAACAGGTTTGATATTTTTCGCCTCGCAAGGGAAAAAACGTATTGTGTGCGCTCTTCGTGAGCTGTGTGCTAAGGGCAAATATTCAAGTGACCAATCAAAACGCGTTCTCCGCTCACATGCTTCCAAGATGGCAGCCCCCTGTTTTCACAGTACCTGTCTGGTCCAATTTTTCGGCCAACTCGCTGTATGCCTGCTCAAGCTTGTCCCTGTTCTTGAAATCTGACGAGCTGACATCGTATAAACAGATGTAGTCTGGCCAAATTTCCATGAGTTTATCTTCTAAAATGTAATCATTTCAATGGGCTGCCATCTTGGAATCATGTGAGCAGAGACCGCGTTTTGATTGGCTATCAGCTGAGCAAACGGTCTCAAATAACTTTTTACTCAGCAGATTGCTCTCGTGTGCGGCAGGGTTTAGATAGAAAACTGTTTAACCAAATTGAATCATTGTTGCATCACAGTAACACTACAGCAGTGTTTCTCAAACTTTTTTTATCATTCCCCACTTTGGACAAAGGAGCATACACGAGCCCCCCCTGCTTTTATCGCCCCAACGCCTGATTTTTAAAGTGTTTTATTTATTTAAATAGCCGAGTTAGTCTACAAGTTTTTAAGGGTATAAATTAGTTGGAAAAAGGGGTTGCGCACTGTTATATAACCGGCTCAGAAATAAATGCTGTCAGTAGTTGCTACATGTAGAAGTTCATCTCACGTTTGGAGAAAATAAAAATTTTCAGTTTTATCACAAATACAAAGCTTTAAAAAATGAAAAATAAATAAACAAAGAGCAAGATACTCATCCCTGTATTTCCTCCGTGGTCTACCGTGTGACTTCTCTGACTCTGAAACGTTCCCTGATCTTTTTAGATATTTGTCCATTTTGTAGATAGAATCTCTGATAATGCGGCTACTTCAGCTTGTTTTGTTCTGCTGCGATATATTCTGACGTCAAACTCCCAGCCCGATGTTCCAGGTCCCGGTTCTGTTTACAGTGATGATCACAATTGCTAATTTATTTGAGTGTGTTTAATTTTGTGAGAGGGGGGAGTTGGTTGATTTAATTTACGGTGCAGTGAAACATTCACAACAATAGAATTTAGGGGGAAAAAACAATTTAAATGCTGTTGATGTCACACCCCATAGTTTGAGAAACACTGCACTACAGGAACGTGAGTGACTGGAGGAAGGTTATTTTGCTTTGGTATGTTTGAAGCAACGATTTCGCCTTTTTAAATAAAAAAATTTAAAGGATTTTGAGATTTTTCTTTATTTTTCCACACCTAAATTATAAGTCCATAGAATCTTTTGTCAAAATCTGGTTTCTATCAGGTATGAAATGAACTAAATTAGTCGTTTCCGGAACATGCGTTCACAATGATGAAGTTTGCAGAACTTATGATGTGATATAAGTGGGGCTTAAGAGAGGAACATTTTGAATTTTCATCACATGCAGGAGGTTAATTTACCTGAACGGCTACAGGCAGGAACAGAGGACATAAATGAAAGGAGAAAAGATGGAAGTGATTCATACTCAAACTGTTGGGAAATACTCCCTCTGAAACAAACACAGGTCTTTCAGATATTCCCTGGTGTAAGAGGAACAAGGTAAGTGTAAGGAAATAACAAGGGACTGAGTCATTTAATTTGCCTTCATGGAGAACATGTGTGTATTTCTGTGTGTGTGTATGATTATGTGTGTGAGTGAGAGAGCGAGGCAGAGAGAAAGAGAGAGAGAAAGAAACCGTGCAGGTGTGTTTCAATCTCATCAGAGGCTTCCTGACAGTCTCAGCTCACCAACATGGGCCGTTAATCACGTCCCTGCACTTTTTGCACCAATGAGATGGGGGGTGGGGTGGAGGGGGGTACACCTAATCTGAGGTGGCACAAGATAATGAAGCTTGGCCGTCTGCTGTGTTTGCAGTGCAGGTCAACGGGGGGAGCCCACACTTTGTGCAACTTCAAGGTGACTGATTAGAATAAAAGTAGAAAACACCACAGACCAAGTTATGCTGAAATATAGAAGCAGGTAACATGGTGCACATTTTTAGTCCAAATATGCATTTCAAATAGTGACAAATGAAGATGGTTGCAGGCAGACCTGTTAGAGAAGTTCAACACTTGATGTGTGCAAACAGAATTTTAATTATTCAACAGCTATTATTAAAAGATTTACTAACATTTATTTACTACTTCTGAAAAAGAATAATAACTAGAAAAGCACGTGGGTGGGTTCTGGTTCCTGGTTCTACTGTGGACATTTCCTGAAAAGCTTATCAAAATCCATCTAAAACTTTCAAACAGTCAGACCGACAAACAAACCCTGTTGAAAACATAACCTCCTTGGTCATTATTCAGTTTGTGAATAACTCAAAGGTGAACTTTAAGCAAATTGGAAATGGCCTTCTTACTTTTACCAGATTGATTGGCAGCAGCAGTTGTTTCTCTGGTGTCTTCCCTGTTTGGCGTTGTGTTTACACTGGAGAATGATCAGATCCTGAGAGGCATCCATCCATTGTCTATACCTGCTTATTTTTGTAGGATTTCAGAATAGCTAGTGGCTATATCTAGCGGTCATTGAGAGAGAATCGGGGGGCACCCTAGACAGGTTACCAATCTGTCACAGAGTAACACAGAGGCACGTAGGTCAAACAGACACACACACAAACACGCACACACACACACACACACACACACACGCACGCACGCACGCACGCACGCCAGTCCCTTGCTTAAGACCCCCTAAAGTAAGAATATCAAGTACACATGCACGCACACACCCACGCACCTAGGGAAAATTTAGAGAGAAAAAGTAATCTAACAGTAATGTTTTTGGTTCCATGGCAGGTAGTGGGAGTACCCGGAGAGAAACCACACATGCACAGGGAGAACATACAAATTTCATGCAGAAAGACTAATAGCCTGGAAATCAACCCTAGAGCCTTCTTGCTGCAAGACTACAGTACTATCTACTATTCCACTGTGCAGCCCCAGATCACAGTATCTGAATTTAAATATTGTCTGATGTTTGTTTGTGGTTACATTGTCTAAATTTATATAAATAAACTATGCAGGCCATCAGGCGTACTGTTGCTGTTTTACACACATCTTTGGTTCTATCCATAGTCAGGTTGATAATTGTACAATAGGCAAAATCATCCTTTCAGGCCTTTATATATATATTCCTGTCAACTGCTAAATCTGAATCACTAACTGAAGGAAATAGTATTAAGATTTGTATGCATAGTTTAAAAAAAGCTTTTCTATGTGTTTCTTAAGATATTGATGAAATAGATACAAAGGTAGCTGCATCTAGCAAAAGAAAAAAAGTACTATAGAAATATTTAGTAACAATATAAATTAACAACATTTTTGGTATAAACATTCATTAACAATTCCAAAACAATAAAATAGCTTTCAACAATAACTTTTAGGGACTAACACTGTTGGTTCAGTAAGCACAACAGAACAACAAATATTTGAACAGTGTCTTTAGTCAGCGGCTTTTTCAGAGAGTATGTAATACAGATCTGGTATTTTCAAATTCAACTGAATGGAATTAAATTGCTGGCAACATCAGTTTCTCTGTATTTTCAAGACTGTAAATATAACTGCCTTCTCTCAAAGCCTTCCAGCAACCTGTCATAGTTTCCAAATTCATTATACATGAAGGTTAAATGCTCAAAAGCAGTTCCTGTTGGTAAACTTTAACTCTTCTGCCAAATGTGATACAATGCATTTAGAGAGAGAGAGAGATAACTATGAAACATGTTTCCAAAAAATTTCTAAGGTTCCAGTGCATGTTTGAACGTGAGTTTTAAATGTTGCAAAAGTTTAATATTAATATTCCCTGTTGGCCCAAAACATAGGATTACTGTGAGCATCAAGTCCTCTACCGATTTAGGATGGGATTAGGTCCAACTATATTCAGGACACAACTTAATGTCTCAAAGCAGCACATTGCCACTTTCTGCTTTCTGCAGTTTATGAAAACATTTAATTAGCAACGCCTAGCTGTTACTTACTGTCTTTATGTCTTTAAAAGTAATATTGTTTTTGGTTAGTAATATTTAACATTTGTACCATAAGGTGTTGTTTTTCATGCAAAATTTTATTTATATTTAAATGGTCCAGTAATATAATAAGCTATGTTTTAATTCTCATCTGTAAACCTCTGGTACTGTGGAAGAGGAAGCACCTACCTTATACCATGACTAAACACTGAATTCTTCTGATGCAGTCCCTCAGTACAAATCCTGAACCTTTATTTGTCAGAGTGTGGTAGATCTCAGCAGGGCTTTGGAGTACACTGCTGTGTGACAGATAGACTGACAGATCCATCTGGATCTAAGTGAGGGTGTAGAATAATGCCATCCATATGGACGGAGTCATCACACGTGCTCCATAAGAAGCAAAGACTATGTGACGGCAGGAATGTAGATAAG
Organism: Valencia hispanica; assembly: GCA_963556495.2. Classification (NCBI taxonomy): domain Eukaryota; kingdom Metazoa; phylum Chordata; class Actinopteri; order Cyprinodontiformes; family Valenciidae; genus Valencia; species Valencia hispanica. Next base: position 40,967,007 of record OY747720.1, on the reverse strand, counting down.
GAGGTTATGTGCGAGGGCCAATTTATTATTCTTGGCAGGGTGGGAAGGCTTCACGGACATGTTTCATATGTCTGCAAGACAGCAGTGGTCGCAATAGAGAAATTCTTTCAAACTGTATTTATATCTGCACCTCCTTCAGTCCAGTTAGGTGACAGGAAGGTGCTCTGGCAGCTGGCTGGATAACAATCAACCCCAACAGTCATTTTGCATCTTCTCACATTGTTTATTTCTTCTGCTGCCTGTTAAAAAAAAAAAAAACTGTCCGACTTGTTTTTAGCTGTGCAGCAGACTGTAGATGGGAAGTGTTGCTGCAGAAAACAAGCATGGTGGTTGTCAGGTAATCAGGTGAAATACTGTCAGACCTTACAGATCATATCTTTCATTAACCTCTGTGAAGCACAAAGAGTTGGTGCTGTAAAACAACAGCAGCTTTCCATGCTGAGGTCTTGGAATCAGAACAAAAGAGCACTGAGAAATAGTCCTACTGATTCGGAAAAAAATAGTAACAACTTCTTGTTCTTGTAGCAAACAGCTCCTTCTGTTGTCTGAATTCTGTCTGTAACATTGCCATAGACATACTTTTTTGTTAAAAAGAAAAAGTGAAAATGTGTGTATGCTGATGTTAGAAAGAAAGTACTGTATTAAGCCTGTCTGGGCTTTTAAAGTGTAAATTATTAGAGGTTTCCCAGGATCTTAGATGTACAGAACCCCATGGACCAAATTCCACGATGCCTTTGTTTATTTTGAGCAAGGTCAAAGTGAAAATGCAAATAGTTTAGGAAAGAGTAGGAATGTCCTGCCAACCCTATGTAATAGATGCTTAAAATCATCACATTTAAAACGAAAGCATTTTCTTTTTCCCATGACTGTGCCTGTCGAACCACATTTACTGACGGATGCCCAGTTTCTGACATGGGTAATATGGCTCTCCATCCAGAATCCCATTCACTCAGGGGTTGGCAAAGGCATGCAAACAACAACAAATAAACCTATCTGTCAATTTTGCACCCAAACCAGTGAGGATTCATTTTTTGGACTTTCTCAGTGCATTCAATACCAGCCCCCCATACTTCAGGACAAACTGTGCAGGATGGGAGTGGACTCCAACATTGTGGAATGGATCTCCAACCACCTCACTAGCAGGGCACACAGTATGTGAGGCTGAAGGACTCCACGTCTGACACTGTGGTCAGGAGCACTGCAGTCCCTCAGGGCACAGAATTGGCCCCTCTTCTCTTCACCCTATACACCTTGGACTTCAGTTATATAGAAATATGCAGATGACTCACTCATTGTTTGGTGCATCAGGGATGGCAAAGAGGAGGAGTATCGAAAGCTGGTAGGGGACTTTGCTGCATGGTTACCTGCAGCTCAACAAATCTAAGACAAAGGAGCTGGTCACTGACTTTGGGGGGTCCAGACCAAAACAACAACTAGTCCTGTTAGAGGGAGGTGGATGTTGTGGATGCTTAAGAAGACCTTAGACTGTGGCTGGATTACAAAATGGACTGGAAAACGGACAGCACCCACCTGTATGGAAAGACACACAGCAGGATGTACTTCTTAAGGAGACTGCGGTCTATGAATTTTTGCTGCAAATTGTTGTGGATATTTTATCAGTCTGTGATTGCCAGCATCGAGTTTTACTCTGTGGTGTGCTGGGGAGTAGCATATCTAACAAGGACACATCCAGACTGGATAAATTGATCAAGCTGGCTGGCTTGGTGGTTGGCATGAAGCTGGACTTGTTGGGTATGGTGGTAAAGATGAGGATACTGGACAAACTGTTTGTGTATAATGCCAGCCATCCTCTGCATACCGTTATCAACAACCAGATGAGCTAGTTCAGTGCTGCCCCTTCCCAGGTGTAAGATAAATAGGCTTAAAAACTATTTTGTCCATCACACCATCGTCCTCTATAACATGTTGCTGGGGAGGAGGTGGAGATAACGTACAGAGGACAGAAGGAAAGAAGAGGGGGAGAATTAAAAAAAAAGTTGTGTTATTGTTTGTACCTGTGTTTTCTTTTGTGGTTGCCTGTTTTGGTTCTATGCCTGTTTGCAATCACTTGTTTGCTCTTGTATAAGATGTTGGAAATATTATTTCCCTGAGGGAGTTATTCCAAAGGGATCAATAAAGTAAAATTCAAGTCAGTCAAGATTTCCGTAGCTTTAATTCTATGACCAGTCAACAGTGAGTAACTGCCCCCTGGTGTTCTGTGTAGTCGAAGCACAAAACTAATTTAAGTGAAGCAGCAATGGGCAATGCTACGGAATTGTCACAATGTTTTATAGTGAAGTCTTGACAGCAATGGAGAATTCAAACTTCAACTTGATTATTCTGCAGTAGGTATAGACTCATTAAAACCTTATGAGTTTAATGAACCCTTTACTGTCTGTACAAAAATACAAAAATGGCGCTTCTTAGATTTTTCCAAAATGTGGTTACAAATTTAATCTTTTCTTTTGGTCATTCCCCCTGAGGACCAATCAGAGCTCAGTAGATAAACGGGGAAAGCCCCCACACTTGTCTTATGCATATTGCTTAGGTGAATGCTATGAGTTGTCAGCAGGGATGTTTTTGTATGGTTAACATATGTAAATGCCCAGGTCACCATTAGAAAAGGCAGGGACATACTTTTAATCAGAAATCAATGACTTTTCAATTGTTTTAATATCCTAGTAATGTTTTTAAGAAGTTGGCACCCCATGTGTTAAGTAGATACACATTGTTTGCAGTTGAAAGTGGATGAAAAAGACATGGCTTGGCTGTAAATGCATGCAAAAAAAAACTTAAGTGGCTTAGTGACTGACTTTTTTTATGGTCCACTGTTGTGTATAATTTCAGAAAAGTCCAGTTGTATTTGGGTTTAGTTAAACTTGTTTGGCTCAATAGATAGTTCTGTTGAATTGTTTTTAAGATTTTGCCTTATTAAAAATATCAACACGAATATGTTCCAGACTTAAATATATATTATAAATATCTGGTTAATAGATTTTCCTTTGTTTCATAGAATCTAGCCTTTTAAAAATGTCCGCTTGGTTTAAGAGAGTGTTAGCAATGTATGCTCAGATTAACTGATGAGAGAAATAATGCAGTAGCTTTTACAGTCAGGATTGAAAAATATAAATTAATATTATAAGGTTGTAATTAGAGCTAAAACATTTCAATGTTTGTGGGATTATTAAAATGGCTTATTATTTATATAAATGCATTGTTTGAAGTCAATATTTTTGTTCTCTTAATAATGCATCTAAGCTTTAAGATCCAAATTCATTATAGTAATTAGAGTTTGCTACAAAACCATAAAATGGGCATTGTTTTATATATTAAACTAAGTATAATATCTGAAAAATATTATTTGGGACAATATGAAGAAGAAAATTTGTCTTCATCCTCCAAATTGGATATTACATCACATAAAATCTTAATTAACTTAAAATTTAAAGACAAATTAATATATCTTTTTCACCTTAATAGTTCCAACTTTTTGTCAATTTTTTATGTTCATTTATGTTAAATTTGTTTGCAAAATGGAATGAGGACGGAAAACCCCACTATTTGAGGGGGAAAGCATGTGTGCAAAGGGGCGCGTGAGACAGTGTACGTGGTGGGGACATCGAAGGAGGTATTCACCCCGGGCAACATTCAGACAGGAACCGGCACCCTAAGCCACACCCCTTTGGTTCTGCAATCCAAGCTGCATCAACTGAAAGCACACAGTCTTTGATCTTGCCGAGTTGACTTGTATGATGTGATTAACAAAATGATCCAAAGAGGGATTTTTTTGAAGGTTGTTTGTTTATTGTGGAGCTATGAACCTAAAAGGACCTAATGTGAAACCATGAAGAATTGGTGGCCCCACTGCATTAGTAAACTGTAGAGCAGGTTTCCAAACTTTCCAGCTTCCAACCCATATAAGAATGTAAGGAGATCGTAACCTAATTCTTGGTTGAGCATGAAAACATCTTTACCATTTTTACCATGCCAGGTAAATAGTGGTAAAATGACAACACAATCAACATCAACAGAAAGTATATTGACCCATATTTTGCTTTTATTTATTTTTCAACTTTTTTAATCCTTTACAGCATTTCTACAAGGCAAATGCTTTGTCATCATTTTTGGAATTTAGGTTAATATCTGAAGAGGACCTCATGACCCCAGACTTACATACTCTTGGCCCCAAGTGGGGTCACAACCCTACTATGGGAACTACTACTCTAGAGGAGCTTGCCAAGACCCTGCTAAGATCACCCATTTGGTTTTTCAGGGTGTGACACTGACTGTATCTAGCGTTTTAAATATGGATTCTGTTTACCTTCCAGTGTTAAACCTGTTGCTGGAGAAATACAAAGACATTTTGCAGAGTATCAGTATAAGGTAGCTTCACTGAGCTTTTTGGTTCCATTGAATGCAACGTTATTTCATATTTTTTCTGCAGGGACACTTCTGTCAGTTTCTGCCCGTGCTGACTTTGTTTTGTGTTTGAGTTCTGAAAAAGCCTCCTCCTCTCCTCACACACAACTCCAACAATGACACATCCAACCCTGTTGCTTTGAAAAACAGCTTCTCGTAATTATCCCGCCACACTAAAAGTCTGTTTTTCCTTTCTTGCAGGAAATTGCAGCGTATTACTGAAAATCCATTGAAAGCCTCAAACAAAAGAGGGAAAAAGCAACAGTGGCTGCATCTGAAATTCCTCTATACACGTGGTTACATCCATCCACATAGATTGTCTGTATCCTTCTTGTCTATGATCTAAGGCAACAGTAAGTGTTTGTCTCTCTCCTGCGTGTGTTTGGTGGTGGCAGTAAAGCCGACACCCAGTGGGAGAGCCTGTCTGCCTGCAGAGGGACAGATGAGTGTAATTATGCTATTTTTACCTCCTCCAGGAGCTGGCTGCCAGCTCTGGGAAATTAGCATCACACCTGTGTGTAATTGGCTAAATTAGCTTGTCGAGCAGGAGAGCTGAGACAGAGGTGGACGCTGAGGTGTGTGTGTGAGTGTGTGTGTGGGAGGCAGGTAAAACTGGAAAACAGTTGTTGTTGTGTATGTGGTGCAGGAGGCTGTCAGGGGAGCTACATGTCACACCTGCGATGGAAAATGTCACCAAGCAAATCCACACACAAGAAGACACTTTGTCACACAGTCACACAACTGAAAGCTGCGTTCAGCAGCAAACTCGGCTAAGTGCACGCAAACAAACAAAAACAGAAGAAGATATCAACACAGAGATGCTGATCAGAGGACCATGAGGCTTCACACAAACACTTGAGGGACGTTGGTCAGTTTGTCCCCATAGGGAAGTGAACAGGACAACTCATCCTCCTTGTGGGAGAGGAAAGTGGTCACATATTCCAGGCTTCCATATTTTTCTTGTGTGTTTTTGTTTTTTACATACCACCTGATTTTCTGAAATATCCAACTGTTCGTTCAGCTTTAATACTGTATTGATATGAAAATTACAAAGACTAAGGAGTAAGAGTCCAATAAGTAATCATCTGTAATTAAAACTAGATGGAAACATTAACTGAAGTATTTGTGCCTGTTATGGAAAAGGCAAAGTCACCTCATTACGTCTTCCTTGTATTCCTCAACATAGAGATGTTATTGGTCTGTGTGCTGTAATATCAGGACCAATCAGGTAATTTATTCAACAATGGTCTAATTTGAATTTGATTCATATATTTTACTGCTACAGCTACTCCAGGACCCAAGTCTGTCGTGGCAGATGGTCGCTCACTCTGAGCCAGGTTCTGCTGGAGGATTCCTTCTGTTAAAGGGGAGTTTTTCCTCTCCGCTGTCGCCACTTGCATGCCCATTATGAGGGACTGCAGAAAGGCAATGACTCAATGCAGTCTGCTAAGTTTCCTTTGATAGAAAACTTTTTAAACCAGTCTGAATAATAAACTGAACTTGATGCATGGTTTGATGTTATTGATTGGAATGTGTATATGATTGAATTGAAATGATTTTTTTGTGAGGTGCCTTAAGATGTTGTAAATTGGCGTAAATTGGCGCTATATAAAAAACTAAATTGAACTGAATTGACCAACAGGTGGAGTGTAGCAAATTTGCTATAACCTGCTACAATCAATCTTTCCATGTATTTTAAAAGTCAGTGTGCTTGTCTCACTCAGTTTGTCAGTATCATTTGAGTCAAGCTCCTGGGATTTACTCATCTTGTTTACTCCTGTAGTTTAAAAAAAACATTTTAACTATGACAACATAAAACAAGTTCAATCACCTTGGGAGTGTATTTGCTTATTCTTTTTTACATTCACTTCGTATCCGGAAAAAAAATAGCTTAGAAGTGCATTATCCCCGTTTTGTCCTGGAGACCCTGAGGTCTGTGATCCCTTATTGTCAGCAGGCAAATACCCCACATTGTATGAAAGAACAAAACATAGTAGAGAGGCATCACGAGGTTGCAAGTTTCATGAGGACGGTTCCTCCTGTAGAGGTCAGAGGTCCTGTGGCTAATAGCTCTGTTACATATCTTTGTGTTGTAATTTTTATGTTTTGCTTTCAGAATCTTATCTCTGTGTTCAGTATTGTACCTTATTATGGAAAGTTGTTTGAAAATAACAGAAGAAAACCAGCAGCCCTGACCTTAGAAAGGATGGGGACTGAACCATCTTTTCTACATGTCCAATCTGTTGGCTCCATCTAGTGGCAGTACCGATGAACATTTGCTTGACAAAGGATATTGGTTGTAAAGCTGTTTAATTTTGGTAGTCATTCATTTTCATTTCATGATCATTTAAGTTGCAAGCTTAAAAAAACATATGTTCTGCTTTGTTAGACTGAGCTGTGGAAATAAAACAAAGAGAAAAGAACAAGAAGACAACTTAAATCACCCGAGTTAACTTTGGTCAATTTATTGTGCAACTAATGACCAGAGACTAATTAAATGGAAGTGCATTATCGTAACATTTTAACAGCTTGGAACAGAACATTGTGTAAAAGGCTGGTGGTTCATTTATTGTTGTACCATTTACCTGCTGACAGCAGTTGACAATGTTCATGCAGATGGTGTGAGGTGTCAATGATCGTGTTCAGACCTGTTTTCATGCAGCAGCTCTTAAGCAGATCCTGAACAGAGGGGACGGGTATGCCAATGATCTTCTCAGCTTCCCTCTGCAGGGTTGTCATGTCTGCTGGAATACAGCTGGAATATCACCAAGTACATCAAGGTACTCTGCAGCTAAGCTCTGTGGAATGTTATGAAGATGATGGTGGGCAGTGACGTTTGTTTCATGTGTTGTATTTAGACATAAAACTAATACTCAAATAGATCCTCTAAATCTACTCCTATGAAAAAGAAATCAATTTACTTTTTTTAAACACCTTTGGGGAAAATGTATTATACTATTACCTCAGACCTGTAACTGGGCCTGATGTGAGAAAAGTCATGGGCAAATGACAAACATTTCAGTCTTACCTATAAAACTATAAAAAAAAATACATTAACAAAGCTTCTGAAAAGTTTATTTGTAGAATTTTTTGTTAATTTTGCTTAAAACATGTTAGGAAAGTAAAATACTATCTAAATATGTTTACTGTTTAATAGATCTTTCAGGAAAAATTTAACTAATGTAAAGCTAATAGCTCAAAGGTAGCACTTTCTTCATTAAATCTCTTACTTTCAGAAGAACACAGTCTGAAATATGTTCAGTACTGATTTGTTTGAAATCAAATTTAATGTTAATATTTCCCTTAAAAGGTGTGATAATTAATCACAACTAGATCTTGTAATAATAGGACAATGAGCTTTTCAGTGACACTGTTGTTGTATTTATACATCCATTTGTGGGTTGTGGTTGTATAATTCTCAGTTTGCATTGTTTGATTTGTTTTATCATTGTTGTTTTTTCCCTCTCTCTGCCATACTGCGGGTGTGGAGGCGCACTGGGATGTTTGTTTTTTTTCCTCTTCCTCTCTTGTGTCTTCAACTCACACTCTCCCCCAAAACTTTTTTTCATACCTCTCTTCATCTTCTTTATTTTTTCAGCCTTTATTTTCCGTCTCTGTGTCCATAATATAAAGAAACAAAAACATAGCCATTTTGAAAAATTGCTTAAATTTCTTACACATATATCAAGTCGAGTACTACAGCAAAAGCCGTAATGCTCCACTTGTGAAAGTAAATCTGTTGGGCTACTTGGTACTCAGACACAAATTCCACACTGCCATACAAGATATGTGGAAAAATATTTATCACAGGCAAATACCGAAGCATCCAACTGTTATGCCTAATTCTGAACTTCTAGACCACTCTAATGTCTGCCTTTTTGTCACACACTAAGTTCCACTAGGGATCTTTGTGGATGTCCATGTGCAGCCCAGGTTTTTGTGTCCCCGTTGTCTCTGCACTTAATCGAATTTCATCAGAATCTCATTTTGGGTTTGTATGAAAGTAGAACTGGAATCAATTCAATTCAATTCAGTTTATTTATATAGCGCCAATTCACAACAGATGTCATCTCAAGGCACTTAACAAGAAGTCATACATTTATACAAACATTCCAATCAGTTAAAAAGTTCCCAATCTAAGGAATCCCAGCAGATTGCATCAGTCATTGGCGTGAGGCTGGGCCCTGTTGATGCAGACTTTCCAACCACAGCAATCCTTCAGCAATCCCTCATACTGAGCAAGCATGTAGCAACGGTGGAGAGGAAAAACTCCCCTTTAACAGGAAGAAACCTCCAACAGAACCAGGCTCAGTAGGAGCGGCCATCTGCCACGACCGTCTGGGGGTTTGAGAAGACAGAGCAGAGAAACAGAAGGAACAGAAGATCTGATATAAGAGAACTTTCTATGTTACAGAAAGTAAAAAGTTAATAACAGGACACAGTGGATGTTCAGCCACTGGGAGCACCATCCCAGTCGATGCCCCCCGTCCAACAGGGCATTGCAGCCAAGCAGGATACCAGACCAGGTATATCTTCTATGGAGAGAAAAACACTGAGAGAACACAAAGTTAACAGTTGAAATAGCAGAATGTACTGTAATACAACTGGAGAGTAGTAGGAGAAAAGGAAGTAGCAGAGTGAAGAAAATTGGTAAGTCTGTCCTCCAACAGTCTAAGCCTATAGCAGCATAACTACAGAGCTAGCTCAGGATGACCTAAGCCACTCTAACTATAAGCTTTATCAAAAAGGAAAGTTTTAAGCCTGACCTTAAAAGTAAACAGAGTGTCTGCCTCACGGACTAAAGCTGGGAGCTGGTTCCACAGGAGAGGAGCCTGAGAACTAAAATATCTGCCTCCCATTCTACTTTTAGAAACCCTTTTAGAAACAGGGAGCCAATGAAGGGAAGCTAAAACAGGAGAAATGTGATCTCTCTTTGTAATATTCATCAGAACTCTTGCTGCCGCATTTTGGATCAACTGAAGGCTTTTAATGGCATTTAGTGGACTACCTGATAGTAAAGAATTACAGTAGTCCAACCTTGAGGTAACAAATGCATGGACTAGTTTCTCAGCATCACTCCTGGACAGGATGTTTCTAAATTTATCAATATTCCGGAGGTGAAAGAAGGAAATCCTAGAAACCTGTTTAATATGGGATTTAAATGTCAAGTCTCGGTCAAAAATAACGCAGAGTTTATTTACGTTATTACTGGAGGCCAATTTAATGCCATCCAGATGAAGTGATTGACTAATCAGTTTCTTTTTTAGAACTTCTGGTCCAAAGACAGCAAATTCTGTCTTGTCAGAATTTAAAAGCAAAAAGTTTAGATTCATCCATGTTTTTATGTCTTCCAGACATGCCTGTAATCTACCTAACTGACTGGGTTCATCAGGATTTATGGATAAATATAGTTGTGTATCATCGGCATAGCTGTGGAAATTTATCCCATGCTGTCTAATGATTCTTCCAATTGGAAGCATATATATGGTGAAAAGAATTGGTCCAAGCACAGAACCCTGTGGAACTCCACAAGTAACCCTTGAGAGTGAAGAAGATTGATCATTTAGATGAACAAACTGGAATCTGTCAGACAAATATCATTTAAACCAGCCCAGTGCTGTTCCTTTGATCCCTGCAACATGTTCAAGCCTTTCTAAGAGAGTATTATGATCGACTGTGTCAAAAGCAGCACTGAGATCTAACAAAACCAGAACAGACACCAGTCCATTATCTGAGGCCATGAGAATATCATTAGTAACCTTCACCAGTGCTCTTTCAGTGCTATGATGAGCTCTAAAACCTGACTGAAACTCTTCAAACAGCTCGTTACTGTTTAGATGCTCACAGACTTGATTAGCAACAATTTTCTCAAGGATTTTGGATAAGAAAGGAAGGTTAGATACAGGTCTGTAATTCACCAAGTCATCTTGATCAAGGGAAGGTTTCTTGAGTAAAGGTTTAATTACAGCTATTTTAAATTCTTGTGGTACGTATCCGTTTACTAAGGATAGATTCATCATATCCAAAATGGGGCCAGGAACCAAATGGAACACTTCCTTAAATAATTTGGTTGGAATTAGGTCCAAGATACAAGTTGAAGGTTTAGATGAGGCTAATATTTTTGATAATTCCGAAAGCTCGACTAAATCAAAACAGCCTAAGCACAAATGAGGTTCTACAGTTCTTTTCGCTGCTGCCTCATTTATTGAAGAAGAAGTAATCATGTTTGGGAGGAAGCCAATGATTTTATTTTTAATAGAATTAATTTTGTTTATGAAGAATCCCATAAAATCATCACTGCTAAGTGCTGAGGGAATAGTTGGCTCAACAGAGCTATGACTCTGTGTAAGTTTGGCAACCGTACTAAAAAGAAACCTAAGATTGTTTTTATTTGCCTCTATTAATGATGAAAAATACGCTGTTCTAGCTTGTCGAAGGGTCTTTTTATACAGCAGTAGACTGTTATTCCAGGTTAAATAGGAATCCTCTAGATGTGTAGAGCGCCATTTTCTCTCCAACTTCCTAGTATTCTGCTTTAAAGTATGCAACTCTGCGTTAAACCAAGGAGTCAGCCTCCTATGGCTAGGCACTTTCTTTTTTAAGGGGGCTACACTATCTAATGCCAAACGCAATGAGGACGTAACGCTGTGAACCAGACCATTAATTTCTGAAGGGTTAGAGATAGAATTGCTGCCATCCACTGTGTTACCCTGAGACACTGAGGAAAGTAAGAATGGAACAGATTCTTTAAAAATTGTTACAGCATTGTCTGATAAAGCTCTACTATGATGACATTTTCTTTCAGATTTAAGATGGTCAGTTAAAGTAAATTCAAAAGTTTTCAAGAAGTGGTCAGACATGACCGGGTTATGTGGGTGGACTGTTATTTCCTCACACTCGATACCGTATGTCAGTACAAGGTCCAAAGTGTGTTTACCCAAGTGGATCGATCCCTGTACTTTTTGAGTAAAGCCAATTGAGTCAAAAATAGCATTAAAGGCTGCATTTAGGCTATCACTTTCAGTGTCCACATGAATATTGAAGTCCCCCACTATAATGACCCTGGAGGGCAATCACTGTAATGAATTCTGCATGCAATATTTTTCTGGAACACCAACTACTCCTGAAATTGCACTGTTGTCAGATCTGAGTGTGACTGATGACTGGACTATGATGAAATTCATTGTGTTGATTTACAGTGGGGGCGAAACGGTATTTGGCAACTTGTACAAGTTGTCCCAGATAAAAAGATGAGATAAGTCTGTAATTTCACCGTAAGAGACAGAATGCAATTTTCTTTTCAGAAAAATCACTTTGTATGATTTTTAAAGAATGTGATTTGTATAATGGTGCAGAAAATAAGTATTTGGTCAATAACAAAAGTTCCCCTCAATACTTCTTAATATAACCTTGGTTGGCGATGACAAAGGTCAATCATTTCCTGTTGGTCTTGACCAGGTTTCCACACACTGTAGCAGGTCATTTCTAGAGCTGTGATCTTTTGGGGCTGTCGCTGGGCAACACAAACTTTAAACTCCCTCCACAGATTCTCCACAGATTAGATTGAGGTCTGGAGACTGGCAAGGTCACTCCAGAACCTTGAAAGGCTTTTTACGGATCTCACGAGACATGCCGCCACTTATCCTTTCCTTAATACGGATCAGTCGTCGTGTCCCCTCTGCAGAAAAGCAGCCCCAAAGCATAATGTTTTTACCCCCATGTTTCACAGTGGGTATGGTGTTCTTGGGATGCAACTCAGCATTCTTCCCCCTCCAAACATGGCGAGTGGCGTTTATACCAAACTTCTATTTCGGTCTCATCAGACCACATGACATTCTCCCAATCCTCATTTGGATCATCCAGATGGTCTCTGGCAAACTTTAGACGAGCCTGGACATGTGCTGGCTTAACCTCGAGTGCTGCAGGATTTTGATCCATGATGAGGTAGTGTGTTACGAATAGTAATCTTTGTTACTGTGGTCCCAGCTCTCTTCAGGTCATTGACCAGTTTCCCATGTGTTCGATGCAGTATCCTCCTCACTGTTCTCTAAATCCTGTATACCCCATGAGGTGAGATCTTGCATGGAGCCCCAGGCTAAGGAAGATTGTCACTGATCCATTTTCTATCAATTGCTCCAACACTTCATCTCTTCTCACCAAGCCGCATGGCTACTGTAGATTGGCTCATCCCTTTCTTGTTCAGGTGTACAGTCTTGTCCCTGGTGTTCTTAGACAGCCTTCTGGCCTTGGCCATGGTGAAGGTTGGAGTCTGACTGTTTGAAGGTGTGGACAGGTGTCTTTTATACAGATAACGAGTTCAAACAGGTTCCATTAATACAGGTAACGAGTGGAGGATAGAAGAGCTTCTTAAAAAATAAGTAACAGGTCTGTGAGGGCCAGAATTCTTGATGTTTGTAGGTGCTATATGGTTATTTTCTGCACCATAATACAAATAAATTTGTTAAAAATCATACGCTGTGATTTCTTATAATTTTTTTTACATTCTGTCTCTTACAGTTGAAGTGTAACTATGATGAAAATTACAGATTTCTCTTATCTTTTTAGGTGGGACTACTTGCAAAATCTGTGGCGACCACATAGTTTTGTGCCCCACTGTATTTTGGACAGGATTAGGTTCTATATACCTGCAGATGAATTTGATTTGTCTATAAAGCACCTTGACATGACTTCTTCTTTAATTTGGACTGACTGTCGAATGGTACCATTTAACTGCCTATAACTATAGTTAGGTAGATTACAGGCATGTCTGGAAGACATAAAAGCATGGAGGACCCTAAACTTTTTGCTTTTAAATTCTGACAAGACAGAAGTTGCTGTCTTTGGACCAGAAGTTCTTAAACAGAAACTGATTAGTCAATCACTTCATCTGGATGGCATTAAATTGGCCCCCAGTAATAACGTAAAGAACCTCGGCGTTATTTTTGACCAAGACTTGACATTTAAATCCCATATTAAACAGGTTTCTAGGATTTCTTTCTTTCACCTCCGGAATATTGCTAAAATTAGAAACATCCTGTCCAGGAGTGATGCTGAGAAACTAGTCCATGCATTTGTTACCTCAAGGTTGGACTACTGTAATTCTTTACTATCAGGTAGTCCACTAAATGCCATTAAAAGCCTTCAGTTGATCCAAAATGCGGCAGCAAGAGTTCTGATGAATATTAAAAAGAGAGATCACATTTCTCCTGTTTTAGCTTCCCTTCATTGGCTCCCTGTTAAATCCAGAATAAAATTTAAGATCCTTCTTCTTACATACAAAGCCCTTAATAATCAAGCTCCATCATACATCAGAGATCTAATTGTTCCATATGTTCCTAAAAGAGCACTTTGCTCTCAGACTGCAGGTTTACTTGTAGTTCCTAGGATCTCTAAAAGTAGAATGGGAGGCAGATCTTTTAGTTATCAGGCTCCTCTCCTGTGGAACCAGCTCCCAGCTTTAGTCCGTGAGGCAGACACTCTGTTTACTTTTAAGGTCAGGCTTAAAACTTTCCTTTTTGATAAAGCTTATAGTTAGAGTGGCTTAGGTCATCCTGAGCTATCTCTGTAGTTATGCTGCTATAGGCTTAGACTGCTGGAGGACAGACTTACCAATTTTCTTCACTCTGCTACTTCCTTTTCTCCTACGACTCTCCAGTTGTATTACAGTACATTCTGTTATTTCGACTGTTAACTTTGTTTTCTCTCAGTGTTTTTCTCTCCATAGAAGATATACCTGGTCTGGTATCCTGCTTGGCTGCAATGCCCTGTTGGACGGGGGGCATCGACTGGGATGATGGTCCCAGTAACTGAACATCCACTGTGTCCTGTTATCAACTTTTTACTTTCTGTAACATAGAAAGTTCTCTTATATCAGATCTTCTGTTCCTTCTGTGTTTCTGCTCTGTCTTCTCAAACCCCCAGACGGTCGTGGCAGATGGCCGCTCCTACTGAGCCTGGTTCTGTTGGAGGTTTCTTCCTGTTAAAGGGGAGTTTTTCCTCTCCACTGTCGCTACATGCTTGCTCAATATGAGGGATTGCTGAAGGATTGCTGTGGTTGGAAATCTGCCAAACCTCACGCCAATGACTGACGCAATCTGCTGGGATTCCTTAAATAGGAAACTTTTTAACTGATTGGAATGTTTGTATAATTGTATTGAAATAACTTCTTGTTAAGTGCCTTGAGATGACATCTGTTGTGAATTGGCGCTATATAAATAAACTGAATTGAATTGAACTGTGACACTTCTCTTGTGTTGTCATCACTTTGGATCTCTGTTGCCTGTTCTAGATGTTGCAACTCCTAACAAATCAAATCACCCTGGTCTGAATTTGGACCGATTATGTCTAAACTCTGCCATTTCTTCTAGATGTCTAAAGGTTTTCTCCATAAACAAAATGGAGTACATTTGAGTAAAAAATAAGAAATTGTCAACATGGTCCCCCTTCGAGTTATTTCTGTGAAATTCAATGTAAGAAGGAAGTAATGTAATTAGATGTGTTGTGGAGGACTCAAATGCTCGTTAAGTTCTGCAGTCACAAAATGATTAGACAAAACTACCAGAGAAAAACCCATGTACAGTTCATTGCTAGCTGAAAAGACCCACACCAATCTTCAACTTTGAATTGGTTTGTGAATTAAACAAGCATATAGATGGACACATTCAGCTTTCCATGTTACATCTCACAATTAAATTAAGCAAACTCTTTTATTTATCTTCACTTTTAAGCTCATTTTTTTTCAGCAGGTCTCAGTACCTTATTCACGCACACTTTATTTTAAATCACACTTGTTTCAGAATTATTTCAATTTCCAAAACAGAATCGTAATACAGAGGACATAAACCTGTTTATAAAACATAACTGTTGAAATCGAAATATATGAACAGTACATTTAAGATATGACAAACAGCAGACGGTTGTGCAGTCTGTTTTCTGTTTGAGTAGTTTTGAACTTTCATAGTCAGCTAAAATAGATGTTACACATCTGAGTGTTACACATCTAAGCACCCATCATCCTTACATGTTTTCTTTATTTTCAACAAGTTCACAATAATAGGACCTCTTTCTACTATGTAACCAATCATAGCTGAACATCACTTAAAAAGATCAAAGCTAAAGTTTAAGTATAAGTAGATTTGAGTTAATATGCAGCAGAACAATTAATAGATAGATAGATAGATAGATAGATAGATAGATAGATAGATAGATAGATAGATAGATAGATAGATAGATAGATAGATAGATAGATAGATAGATAGATAGATAGATAGATAGATAGATAGATAGATAGATAGATAGATAAAATTACCTGCTTTACTCTTTAGTCCACCAGGTGGCGATAATGTACTTTTTAATTAGTTGTCAGCGTCCAAATAGTAAACGAAGAAGAAGCTACTTCATGCTTCACGTCCAAGCCGGCTGATTTCTGTTCTGTTGTCACAGATTTCATTATTCTGTCTTTAGAATGAACAAGTTAAATAAGCCCCAGGAGTTTGACTCCTATGAAATTGACGAACCGAGTGATGAGGAACGAGCTGAGAGCAGGTACATTAGCTTTAAAGCAACAGCATGAGGTTTGGAGCTAAAAGCTAGCTGGATGCTAACATGTAAACAAAGCGCAAACGGTGGTTTTTTAATCCAACCAGGTCCGAACTGTTAGTGTTTAATTGGTTTATTTATGGCTGTAAACAGCCCAGCGCGCTAGGACTTGTAAGGATCTTAATTAAAATCCACTGACAGCTCATGTAATTTTAGTATTTATGTCCAACGCTGGTTGAAAAAAGACTGTCATTGACGTTTTAATACTGTTTATTGTTACCTTTGTCGTTTATTCAAAATTTCCTGATAGCATTTTAAATCCATATCGCCTAGCCCTACTTTCTATTTAGCAGAATGAAGTGACACAAGGCAGCAATACGTTTCTACACCTGCTTTCTTTCAGCTCAGAGGACGAGCTCGACGTGCTGCTGAACGGGACCCCAGAGCAGAAGAAGAAGCTAATAAGGGAGTATCTGACAGGGGAGAGCGAGTCTTCCAGTGAGGATGAGTTTGAAAAAGAGATGGAGGCAGAACTTAGCTCAACTATCAGGACCATGGAGGGAACCTGGGGACCAGCAGCTGGTAATTCTTCCTCTGGACTACCATTTTAAAGCTTTTGCATAGTTATCTTTATGTGACTGGAAATTAAATGTTAAAAGGAAATCGCTAAATAAATAGTAAAACATATGACTTTTTCGCTATCTATTGAGCTATTGCTGGCAGGCAGGCTGAAGTGACCCTCTCTGGTCCCAGTACTTCAAAGTTGCCAATAATGTTGCCAATCAATAACCAATAATGGTGTCATATTATTGTTTCCCTTGTCTGACCTGATCTCCAAGCACCTACAATTAACAGATGCACCGTTTGCTAATTTTATGCTTTTATTGCACTTCAAACTACAGAACTGTAGGTGACCCCCTATTTAAACAGTAGTATCTATCTCTAACGGAGGCACAAATGTTGTGTGAGGGTTAAATACCTGAATGAATCGATCTACGCAATGCTTTTCTGTAGTAGAACTTTTTTTTTCATGTTTGTTGCCAAGAAGCTCAACCTCAATCTCATCTTTTCAAATCATATACTCAGGTCCCTTTAGAGAACAATTCAATTCGAAAACACTTCCAACTCAGCTTCTAGGCAACAGAGACAATGTTCCACAGTAACGTGTCCAGGATGACACCGCCAGTTCTTGGCAAGCAGTGCTAATCCACCGCATTTTCCGCTCCTCTTTAAATCTCAGAGAGACTTTGGAGTCGGGGATATGATCTTTGTCACCATTATGATCAATAGAAGAGATGGATTAAACTTACTCCTTCCATTTCTGCTGATCAGTTGGTCTGATGTAAATCCGCCTGAGTACAATTTCAACTTTTTTCTCTCAATCTAACACAACAGTAAATGACATATTCCCTCAATCATTTTTTTAAAATACTTATATGAGCTGGGGGAAAGCCAAACATCTTATGCTTCCTCATAGCTGAATTTCAAATTAAATAATAAAATATTTAGGGATGGTTACAATATCTGTGATTGAATTTGACTGCTTTTTGAGCATGGTGTCAGAGTCACAGCTGAAGGCATGGCAGCCCACATGAGACATGAATTTTGAAGCGATCACCTAATTATTTTGAAAATTCTCTTTCACAAAAGCCACCTTACAGGTCCAATTTATATCAATTATGCATAATCCACCTCGACGCCTCCCTGGTGAGGTGTTCCGGCCATATCCCACAAGGAGGAGGCCCAGAGGAAGACCCAGGTCCCGTTGGAGGGACTGTTTCTCGGCTGGCCTGGGAACTCCTTGGGATTCCCGCCAAGGACCTGGCTGAAGTGGCTGGGGAGAGGGAAGTCTGGGTCTCTTTGCTTAAGCTGTTGCCCCCGCGACCCGACCCCGGATAAGTGGAAGACAATGGATGGATGCCTAATGCAATTTCAGCCAAATTTCATTCAAGTAATTCAACTCATTTAACAAGTTGTCCTCTTGATGAAGAAAGCATCTCTGTAATGGACAAAACAACTTCAGCAGGAGATTGTAAAAATCAAATAATGTCACAACAGTACCTTAAATGAGCATGGGGCAGAATGAAGAAACGAAGCTCACGAGCAACGCGGCCGGCGCTGCAAGTAACTGCAGCCAGCCGCACGGGAGCGCGCACAAACACTTCACACAAAAAAAGCATACCTCTTCACAGTGACATACTTCTTTTTCTTAGTGCCACTTTTTAGTGGGCTGTGAGTCGTCCATGGTCATTTCCCAGTTGCAGAAGAATCCATTCTCACAATTTAATCAATGGAGGTCTGCGACCATTCTTCTTCTTCTTCTTCTTCCTCTTTTAAAGCTGTCTAGAACGCGCAAGAAGTGTCAATTGACGTCACACCTGTAGGACAGCGTGGGAAATTCGGTCCCCGAACTGCAGCACATTTTGCAGCACACAGCCAGTTTAAGAAAATGGAGCGATATGTGGGTGGGCTCATTCTTTTTGGTTTATAACGCTTCATCACCCAACAGCATTAAAAAACTGGACATGGATGTTTATTTTATTTACAAATGCTGCCCCATGTTCCTTTAAACAGTTCAAATTAACACAAAAAAGCAAATACTAGCAAATAAACTAAGCCCTAACAGCTAGCTTACAACCAGTTAAAGTTACTAATAAGCAAACATGACTTCAAGTAAACTCATACACGAAAGAAAATAAATGACTCAGGGCTTCCTATATGTAGTAATGCTGGAACATTGTTTCTTTTCATAGGAAAAAGCATTTAACAGATTTTAAGATACAAAAGCTGACTAAATGTGCATGCTACAACTAGGGCTGGGTGATATGGCTTAAAAATAAAACCTACGATTTGTGTGATGCCAAATCCGATTTCCTATTTTTAATTGATTTTATTTTCTTCTCCCTTTCTATTCCTGAAAAGAAATTTAAAATGACAGAAAACATTTTTTAAGCTTGCTTTTATTTAAATCTTCCTTTCTGGGAGTTCACCTGAATTCAAAGTCCAAATAAATGCACACTGTAAAACATGAAGGTAGACCTTGGGCGGGCTCACATCACTTTGAACTACTGAAACCCTTGGAGTACATTGGTGACATTTTTTTTTCTGATTTTCTCGAATTTATCCAAAAATGAAATCTTCATAAACAGAAAATTCGATAAATCAATTTATCGCCCAGCCCTAGCTACAACACATAAAACTTCTGTATTTCAACAAAGCTTGTTTCATGATGGTATATATGAACAAAAGTATTTTCTATTCTGTAATGTGTTGCATGGGGGTTACCGACTGCAGGTGTGGCGATCACAATCCCAAAGCGAGAAATACAGTATTAAAGTAGGATTCATAATATAATGTAGCTAAAATCTCTATGTACAGTGAGGAACAGAAGTATTTGAGCACCCTGCGATTTTGCAAGTTCTCCCATTTAGAAATTATGGAGGGGTTGGAAATTCACATTTTAGGTGCATTTCCAGTGTGAGAGACAGCATTTTTTAAATTCAGGAAATCACATTGTCTGATTTTTTTTTAAGGATATTTGGAAAACATCCCAACTTGTAGTTTCCATCTTGCTTCCTGATGATGTTGTCATCCAGCCCTGTTATAGTGCCGCTGCAGGGATGTGTTTTCAGTGGAACTGAACATCCTGAGTTGTTAGAAAGAATCTCTTTCCTAATAAGCTGACAAATAAATGGGTTTATTCTGTGACAGACCCCACAGGAGGAGGAGCAGCAAGTGGAGGTAGCACAGGAGCTCCTTGCATTTCCAACCCTCAGATGTATGACAAGGTTTACTTCGATTCTGACTCAGAGGAAGAGGACACACCAAGTAAGAGATCAGTCCACATGATTCACTAATTTCCCCATTACAACGTAATGACATGGCACTATTTGACTTGACTTGAAATGCAGTTGAAACCAAATTTATGCTCAAATATTGTAAAACTGCTTAATCATTTATTCTCTCTGTCCAACATTAAATCAGGCAAAACATTTCTTGTTTTTGGTCAGTTAGGATTACCATAATTATTTATAACTTCAAATTCAGATGTTAGCATACTCTTAAGATGGCTATGCCTTAAAGAAATTGGGAAAGGCAATGTCTGTTTTTTTAATTTGAATCTCTAAAATCCTGGTTCATCCTTGGGTACAATATCTAGATACTTCAGGGTGTCATAGTCACCAGTTCAATCAATAATATCCATGAACATGACTGGAATGTCCAGCCATTATATCCTTCAGGAAGGAGACGGGTTTCGTGCCCCAGACATGAACAGTTTCTGGTTTGAAGCAAGCTAATCAAGCCTCAAAACAAAAGTTAAAGACCTTGTGAAGAGGCTAGTTAGAGATAATCCACAGTGAAACAAGTCCTGTGGACTGAAAAGCCACTCAAGGAGGAAGAAGCAACGTAAAAAGACCTTGATTATATTTTATAATTCACTCAAGGACAAAGGCTTTAATTTTTGGAGACATGTATTGTTGTCTGATGAAAGTGAAATAATGAGCAATTGTTACATCCGGAGGGAAAAATAAGAAGAAGCGTTAAGATCCCAACTGTGAAGTACTTAGGTGGCAGCATCATGTTATGTTTGGGCTTTGCTGCATGAGGGACTGCTCCATTCACAAAGAAATGGCTATTTCACCAAATACAAAGGACATGTAGTGAAACTTCTTACTTTTAAAAAGGAAAAATTCTTATTCTGGCATTGAGCAAATCAAAACATTGTTAACAATTCTAAATGATCTGTAGCAGGAAAATGGCTTGATTCTAGAAAAAGACAGTGTAGATAAAAATCTGCTTTAGCTGCCCATACTGAATGTTGTACACTGATAGGAATGTGCGCTGTAGGCAGCTCCAAAGACCGGAGGAGAAGACAGCGGATCATTCCCACAAATGATGAGTTGCTGTATGACCCAGATGAGGATGACCGAGACCAGGCCTGGGTGGATGCAAGGAGGTAGAAAATGTCATTTTTCCTGCTATGAATATGCAACAGTTTTTCTTCTCAGTGTGAGTCAGCTTTCTATTATCCTGTGAAGGTATAACAGCAGAAAGCATCAGAGCACAGCATCCCGGTCTCAGCTTCGCCAGAATCAGCGTTTACCCAGCAGTGACGCTGTCCTCAACTGTCCTGCCTGCATGACGACGCTCTGCCTGGACTGTCAGAGGTAATGAATAACACTCATTCTACCTGTGACCCTTTTTCTGTCAATCCAACCATCTTTGCATCCATACTGTACATGCACAAATACATATGTCAAGTTCTTAGCATCACAGAGCACCTTTTTCCACACATTGAGTGAAACCTTATGGTAAACTTCTTCCTGTTACTCTTCCTAAAGACTATCAATCAATTCAATTCAATTCAGTTTATTTATATAGCGCCAATTCACAACAGATGTCATCTCAAGGCACTTAACAAGAAGTCATTTCAATACATTTATACAAACATTCCAATCAGTTAAAAAGTTTCCTATTTAAGGAATCCCAGCAGATTGCGTCAGTCATTGGCGTGAGGTTGGGCAGACTTTCAACTACAGCAATCCTTCAGCAATCCCTCATACTGAGCAAGCATGTAGCGACTGTGGAGAGGAAAAACTCCCCTTTAACAGGAAGAAACCTCCAACAGAACCAGGCTCAGTAGGAGCGGCCATCTGCCACGACCGTCTGGGGGTTTGAGAAGACAGAGCAGAAACACAGAAGGAACAGAAGATCTGATATAAGAGAACTTTCTATGTTACAGAAAGTAAAAAGTTGATAACAGGACACAGTGGATGTTCAGTTACTGGGAGCATCATCCCAGTCGATGCCCCCCGTCCAACAGGGCATTGCAGCCAAGCAGGATACCAGACCAGGTATATCTTCTATGGAGAGAAAAACACTGAGAAAACAAAGTTAACAGTCGAAATAACAGAATGTACTGTAATACAACTGGAGAGTCGTAGGAGAAAAGGAAGTAGCAGAGTGAAGAAAATTGGTAAGTCTGTCCTCCAGCAGTCTAAGCCTATAGCAGCATAACTACAGAGATAGCTCAGGATGACCTAAGCCACTCTAACTATAAGCTTTTTCAAAAAGGAAAGTTTTAAGCCTGGCCTTAAAAGTAAACAGAGTGTCTGCCTCACGGACTAAAGCTGGGAGCTGGTTCCACAGGAGAGGAGCCTGATAACTAAAAGATCTGCCTCCCATTCTACTTTTATAAATCCTAGGAATTACAAGTAAACCTGCAGTCTGAGAGCGAAGGGCTCTGTTAGGAACATAAAGAACAATTAGATCTCTGATGTATGATGGAGCTTGATTATTAAGGGCTTTGTATGTAAGAAGAAGGATCTTAAATTCTATTCTGGATTTAACACGGAGCCAATGAAGGGAAGCTAAAACAGGAGAAATGTGATCTCTCTTTTTAATATTCATCAGAACTCTTGCTGCCGCATTTTGGATCAACTGAAGGCTTTTAATGGCATTTTGTGGACTTCCTGATAGTAAAGAATTACAGTAGTCCAGCCTTGAGGTAACAAATGCATGGACTAGTTTCTCAGCATCACTCCTGGACAGGATGTTTCTAATTTTAGCAATATTCCGGAGGTGAAAGAAAGAAATCCTAGAAACCTGTTTAAGCTGCCCATCAATCAAATCAAACGTTATTAATGAAGTGCTATTCATACAAATTAAAAAAACATTGCAACTCAAAGTGCTTTACAGATTAAAATGACCCCACATAAACCACATTCCCATCCCTCCCCTACAGATTAAAAAATTATGATCAAATTTTATACCCCCCTCCACCCAACCCAATCCCCATGCGGACACACACTCAAGAGGAACATTAATAAGGACCTTCGGCCGAGTACAGATGAACCAGGTAAGGTAAGGAAACACCACCAAAGGAGGCATCTGCACCAGCAGCAGCACATCAACAGCAGCAGCCGAGGCACTGACACAGGGTGCCCAGAGGAGGCAAGGCCAAGACCCCAACCTCCACTCAAGGGCCACCTGGAGAGCACCCAGGCAGCCACAGCCGGCAGCAAGCACCACTGCTCCCGAGGCAGAGGGCTGCCATAGAGGAAACACTGGAGGGAAAATTAAAATAACAGGTTAAAATATAAAAATAAACAGTGGATAAATGTGATAAGACGAAGTAGTAAAACACTGATAAAATATCCCTCCATCCATCTTCTTCCGCTTATCCGGGGTCGGGTTGTGGGGGCAGCAGCTGAAAAAGCTTAAGCTGATCAAATATAAGCAAGTAAAAAATTACTATGATAAATATTAATCAGTTAAAAGCTAGGCTAAAAAGGTGAGTCTTGACCCTGCTCCTAAAAACATGAACGTTCTCTGCGGCCCTGAGGTCATCCGGCAGCGTGTTCCATATGGCGTAGTATTGGGGCCAAAATTAAGATTACTTCCCTGCTGCAGGAGGCTATATCCATTCCGAAGCCAGCAGCTGATCTTAACTATTGATAGGCCGGCATCGGTAACTGAGAGACCGGCGCTGGCAACTGAGAGGGAGACAGCTCACTATACCATACCATACCATACCATACCAACTTTATTTATAAAGCACGTTTAAAGGCGGCGTGAGAGCCGGACAAAGTGCTGTACAGAAGTGCAAAGTACATAACTAAAATAACGGATCCAATACCAAAAAGGAACAAAGGACACAATACATTATCCTACACGCAGATGAAACAATTTGGGAAATAAAAGTTCAGACAGATTAAAAGCTAAAGAGTAAAACTGAGTCTTCAACCGAGACTTAAAAACAGAAAGGGATGAATTTATGTAAGTTATTTTCCCCTGTAGTTTTGTAAAATTTAATTTATCCTTAACTGAACACTAATTATTTTGCTCAGATTTGAGTACTTTCCTCTCATGCCTATATTTATCACAATCTGTTTCCTCTTGACCCCTTCCCCCTCCTCTCCCTCCAAAAGTAAAAAAATAAAACACAATACTTGTCCCTGGGTGTGAAATTATGGTCCTCTGGATTGAATATGTGATTCTCTAATTATTCTGGAATATTATTTATTATTACACTTCGTATTCTGATTTATTTTTATTTTGAGGGGGGTGGGGCAAGAGGAAACATTTGCACATGCAGATTGTGATAATTATAGACAGGAGAGGAAAATACTCAAATCTTAGCAACAGGATTGGTGTTCAGGTAAGGATTAATAAAATTTTACAAAAAAACAGGGGGAAATGACTCACAAGACGATATTTGGATTTTTAAGAGTCACAGACTATTCTGGTCCACACGGCAGTCCAGAAGGTGGCGGTAATGCACCTCCAGTTGTTTGTCAACCGCCATAAACTAAGAGGAAGAAAAAGAAACGCACATCTAATAAAGCGGGTGATGAGCTATGGTGAGGAGCCAAGGAATGCTAGTGGCCAGCCTATCCATGCTAATGGACAGCAGAGAGCGTAGTCAATCCAATGGGTGGCCAGCCTAGACATACTAGTTGCTAGCCTATACAATGCTATTGCCAGCCTATCTAATGTGATCACTAGTGAGCTGTCTCCCTCTCAATTGCCAGCGTTGGTCTCTCAGTTACCAATGCAGGCCTATCAATAGACAGATCAATTGCTGGCTTCGGAATGATATAGCCTCCTGTGGCAGGGAAGTAGTCTTAATTCTGGCCTCAATACTGCACCATAGTTCCAGAGGTGAGGGCCACAGTACTGGAAAGACGCCTCGCTGTGAGTGTGTGTCCTGACTTTAGGGATGGCAACGAGACAGCTGTCAGAGTAGCGCAGAGACCGCGAAGGTTCATACGATAAAAGCAGTTCTGAAAGATAAGAAGGCCCAAGACCATTAAGACACTTAAAAACCATTAAAAAAACGTAAAATTGATCCTAAAATAGATGGGGAGCCAATACAATGAATTTTAGATGGATGTAATGTGTTCCCGCCTACTGGTCTTCGTAAGGACACGCGCTGCTGAATTTTGTTGAAGTTGTAAACCTGAGAGAATCCTTTCGGAAAGACCAGAAAGCAGGGCATTACAGTAATCAATTCTACTGGTGATAAAAAGTATCTCCGTGTTGGCCCGAGAGAGAATGGGGCGGACTCTGGCTATGTTCTTTAGATGATAAAAACCTATTTTACTGATATTTTTAATGTGAGGGATAATAGAACAGAATCAAAAATCATGCCCAGGTTCTTCATTTGTAAAGAAGGATTAAAAGACAGTGATTGTAGCTTTGGTAAAAGTTTCTCTCTCTGAGCCTAAGGACCGATGACTAAAACTTCAGTTTTGTCTTGTTTGAGCTGGAGAAAGTGTTCGGCCATCCAGAATTTAATGTCTAAAATGCAGTTAAAAAGTGCATTCATTGGCCATGTGTCATCAGGAGACACGGAGATGTACAACTGTGAAAATTAACTCCATGTCTTCTGATGACACTGCCAAGAGATGGCATATAAAGGTTAAAAGGCACTGGGCCTAAAATTGAACCCTGGGGCACACAACATGTAATCTTGTGGACCTTATGGTGCGGTGCGTTCACACCAAAGCGTCAAAAAACGCGCCGCACGCCATGGTTGGAGGCTTGAACATTCGCACCTTGATGCGCGTCCAGTTCGCTTTGGACGCGCGTCAAGCTGGAAATACGCAACTTGTGGGAGGAAGTAGGGCCAGACGGTCTGTTTGCAAGATGGCAGCTGTCTATGCAGAAGGCTAGAAGTATTTGTACATCAGCGGGAAAATAATTGTAGAATAGCGAGACTGTAGTCGGCCTTGCTGGCTTTTGCGAGGGTTCGCAGGGTCAGTCAAAACTTTCAAAAGTGAAATGAACTTACCAGGTTGCTCTATCTCCTCAATTATATTCCTCCAAGCAAGGTCCTTTTTATTCCTGTCGTTGTAGAGAAAGCGACTGGTGTCGTACAGCTCCGGGTGATTAGCTACAGCGTTGACGAGTCTTTCATCCATGTTGAATGACTGACTTTGGCCAGACCTGACCCCGTGAACAGGGTCACAGCATCACGTGACACCACGTCACCAGGCTCCTGATTGGTTGACGCGGTGCAAATTGACGCTAAAGCTCCGATTTTTCAACTTCAGCGGGAGACGCAAAAACGCTTGTGACGCATGAATACACAAAATGCACCAGATAAAATGACACGCATATTTTCTGACGCGCGTCAAACGCCTCATTCGCCCGAATAAGGCAAAAATGCGTTTTTGCGATGCAAATCTGCTTCTGACACGATGCAGACACCCTGATGCGTGTCAGCACTCTTCTGCATTGACTTAACATGTAAACCTGACGTCCATGGCGCTTCAAACGTGTTTGGAGTGAACGCACCGTTAGAGGAGCAGGTATTTAAACTTACCATAAAAGTCCTGTCTGTGAGATAGACTGTGCATAATAGTTTAATCTGAAATCATTTAAAATCTTTAAAAGGGCCGTCTCTGTGCTGTGGTTCTCCCTAAAACCAGACTGAAATTTCTCTAGGACATTATGTACATTAATAGAATCATTAGGTTTAATTAAAACAAGCTTTTCTATAATTTTGCTTAAAAACAGTAGTTGGATACCGATCGAAAGTTGTTAAAATCATTCAAATCTAAGTTGCTCTTCTTTAGTAGGGGTCTCACCACCCTCCTTTCACCTCTTAGCTGAGGTTTCCTGCCCCTTTAAAGGCATCAGGAAAGACCCCCGTCTGAAGGGGGCAATTCATCAAGCTTAAGATCTCATCTCTAAATGATCCATAAAAAAGCTTAAAAAATAAAGTGGGAATTGGGCCCAAAAAACATGTGGTGGGCCTCACTGAGGAGAAAACTTTATCAAGAATCTCAGCTTCTACCAGGACAAAACTGTCCAATGTTTCCTCTGGTAAAGACACAAGCTCAGATTGTCAGTCATGGGACTGTCCTACAGCTTCAGGCCTCAGTCAGAGTTCTCTTCAGATTTGTTGCAAGACTGACACAGCATCACCATTCAAAACAATATATGGATGATATAAGTTACAGCAACATTTAATTTCGCTTTAGGATAAATAAGGTATTTTTAATGGAATTTTTAATTGAACAAAATTGTGAACAAGTTGAAAGGGTATGAATATTTTTGCAAGGTGCTGTGTGTACAGGTAGTTCATTTTAAACTGACTCCAACTAACAGGAAACCATTCCATGCTTGAATGCATTACAAGGATAATAAAGTATGTTTCTTTTACAACTGTGAAATCATTATGCAGTTCAATCACATTGTAAAGTTGCTGCCATTTGTAACATTTCAAAGCCATATTTAATTAATATGGCTAGTACAATAGATAACGTTCGGTGTTTTTGTTTGATAGGCATGAGAAGTACCGCACGCAGTATCGAGCCATGTTCGTGATGAACTGCACGGTGAAAACGGATGAGGTGCTGCGCTACAAAACGCAGCAGGAGAAAAAACCAAGGAAGAGGAGGAGGGGCCAAAAACCGGAGGTGCCACCAAACGGGGCTACCAGCCCAAGGCCGGCAGGGATGGACTCTGATGAGATTTATCACCCAGTGAAATGTTCAGAATGTTCTACAGAGGTGGCTGTCTTTGACAAAGATGAGGTGTACCATTTTTTCAATATACTGGCCAGTCATTGCTGAGGTGGACTGAACACATTCATATACTGATTTTTTTTTTCCGTCTATTTTCCCAGTTTGTCTCTGGAACTGTTTTACCTGCTTTCACTTAATTGATTGTGTTCTATTACCAAGGGAGACTGTAATTGGATTCACACTCAGCAGAGTTACAGAGCTTTTCATAAATCCACTTTTCAGTACCAGCATCATGTGTTCATGCATAAACCATTGTTTTCAGAGGTTCTCATTCTGTTGTAAAAAAATTATCCACTTGACCAAAAGATCTTATCCAAGTTTATTTTCTGAAAAAGAAATAAATACAAATACATTTGTTTTGCTTGGAAAAAAGGTTTAGGTTTATGCTCTGACCTCTTATAGTGAAATCTGCATATTTCTGTTTGTTTTTGGCAACTTTTTAGACAACTCAAAGACCTTTAAACAATTGTAATTTTTATGTTTTTTTGGTCTCCAGTACAGTTTTGTTTTACTCAACAACTGTCAACTGGTGCACAGTCCTGTAAGTGGTGTTGCAGTGAGGTGTTTTTTAATGGATTTATCATATGAACTATTAACCGTAAAATATTTACTGGAAAGTGAAAGATTCAGGCTGATTGGGTCATAGATCGTTTTAGATTATCTGGTTTGGTTTGCTAGAGTTAACTCTACATTTCAGATCAGCTGAATGATAAGACATGGACTTGATCTTGAGAAATAATACTGTATTCTTCAACAGCTGGGTTCATATTCCCCAGGTAAAAGATGAGATAAGCACAGGATCGACTCCTGTCATACTGCTATTGCCTGCTCTTGGCATAGGCCACATAGGTAGTTGCCTAGGGCGCCAGCTGCTGAAGTGGGTGCTGCTGCGACAACTAAAACGAAAAAAAAATTAGAATGAAATAAATAATGGCAACAAGAAGCCCTGACTCCAATCCTTTTGTTCTACTCTGTATTAGAAAACCCCAACAGAAAATTTAATCAACTACCCTACCCCGGTTGTTTCTAATTCTAATGGATTTTCCACCACTGTTGATCAAATGCGCTGAAAAGAAAAATTAAACCTACCTGCCATGTTTCCGAGTGATTACTTACCTTTCTAATATGTACCATAAGGTAAAGTTGAGCTAAATGGCGTTAGTAGAGGCGTTTTGTTGTTCTAAGCTAAAGTTGGTATATGATCTTTTGCTTCTGACAGATCTGTTTCTGTGTTTTCCTCCTGAATCAGCTAAGAGGTGATGTTAGAACAGCTTTATATGAGTTTACCTGCCGAATGGGTGTTGGACTGTATTTCCTCTGTGAATAGGCCAAGGAGCGGCTTTATAAGGTAAAAAAAAAAGAGATTTATTTCTAATATAGTTTTCTCCTAATATGGCTTCAGTTGGGCAAAAACATTTTTTAAACCCTGGACAGGAAGGAGAAATGGACCTAAAATTAGCTTAAACCAAGGGGTGTAAGTTAGTGATGTGCGATACCACGGATTTCCTATCCGATCCGATACCAAGTAAAATGAAGGCGAGTATCGGCGATTCCGATCCGATACCGATACTTTGCTCAAGGCAAGGCAAGGCAATTTTATTTGTATAGCACACTTTCAACAGCAGGGCAATTCAAGGTGCTTTACATTATTTGGTGATTTAAAAGAAACACATAAAAGAAACACACATTATACATGATACACAATAAAGCAAGAGAAAAATAAAAAAAAGCAAGAGAGCATGAACACATTTCATACATATAACATCAAGCATTTACTCAAAGGCAATTCTAAACAGATGGGTTTTTAGTCTCGATTTAAAGCAGTTCAGAGTTTCAGCAGCTCTACACTCGTCAGGAAGTCTGTTCCAGATAAGGGGAGCATAGAAACTGAAAGCTGCTTCTCCATGTTTAGTTCTGAGTCTAGGGATGTTTAGTAGGCTAGAGTTGGAGGACCTGAGTGGTCTTGGTGGTTGGTACCATGACAACAGGTCTTCAACATATTTTGGTGCTAAGCCATGTAATGATTTATAAACTAGTAAAAGTATTTTAAAGTCTATTCTCTGAGCTACAGGGAGCCAGTGTAAGGACTTTAGAACTGGGGTGATGTGCTCTACTTTCCTGGTTCTAGTGAGGACGCGAGCGGCAGCGTTCTGGATCAGCTGCAGCTGTCTGATTGACTTTTTAGGCAGACCTGTCAAGATGCTGTTGCAGTAATAAATCCGACTAAAGATAAACGCATGGATGAGTTTTTCTAGGTCGTGTTGCAAAATCAGTCCTTTAATCCTAGAGATGTTCTTCAGGTGATAGAAGGCTGACCTTGTTATTGCCTTTATGTGACCCTGGAGGTTCAGGTCTGAGTCCATTACTACAGGTTCGTAACTTAGGTTACGAACCTGATCAGTAGTTTCTAGCTGTATTAATTGAAGCTGTGTGCTGACTCTTGATCGTTCCTTGATTGATGAAGAATTATCATACAAGAAAAGAGCCAACTTACATATTTATTGACAGCATCTGAGCATGTGTGTCTTAAAACGCCTACCTGAACATCTCAACATAAAACAATAAACATTTAGTGGGCATTATTCAGATAAACTAGGGTAATTGTGGTTACTTTACTCTGTATTTCTATTTCCAATAAACTACATATTTGCTCCAAATGACTGAAATATCAATATTTTTATAAGAACATCGATTCTAGAACATACAAAGCTGGTATTGGAGGTATCGATATTTTAGTATCAATCCGCACATCACTAGTGTAAGTGCTGTTTTTTAAGAAGAGGTCTTTCTGTAGCATGTTTGAAACCATTTGACAGAATTCCTGAACTAAGAAGGTTAGGACCAATGAAAGGGGAGATCTTAACAAATGTAACAGCAATTAGTTTGGCTTTTCTGGACAGATTAATATCCCACTCCAATTTCTGCCTGCATAGTTGTTACAATCCAGCAGAAATGCTTACACGGGACCTTATTTTCCAGGGAGTCTTAATAAAGTCACTATATTTGCTTAAATCTTTTGTCATATCTGGGATATTTCGCAGTAACAGCTGAACAAACATCCTAGGTGTTGTGTTTTGGTTTACCATTTTAAACCCGATCGACTACAAAACATGCAGGACAATCCTAGCAGGATATTATAGACGGTGTCTAAAATAAGATGAAGTCATAATGATTTTCTTTCTTAATCTATGAATCCTAAACTACGTCAGAGCCGTGCACTGGAAACCCGCGTTGTGATTGGTTGAAAGTGAACATCTTAGGAAACGTTACGTAGTACAGGAAGCCACTTTGGACAACGCCGGCAACCTAATCGGAACCAGCAGGTTTGGTGAAAGCTAAGTCGAAGTGTCTGGAAGTTTGATGATGGCGCTTGGAGACTGTTGGAAGCAGCTGTCCTGGTTTTACTACCAGTACCTCCTAGTGACAGCGCTGTACATGCTGGAGCCGTGGGAGAGGACCGTGTTCAGTATCCTTCTCCGTCTCAATGACTCAAACTTCCTGCTAGCGGAAGCTAACCTTAGCTTTAGGCTAAGTTAGTGATATTTTGACACAACTTGAGCTAAACTGTTTGTTCGCGTTAAGTCAGCAGTAATTCTAACCTATACGAGTCTCTGCTTAATGAGGTCCTGTCCTGTGTGTTTAAGTAGAAAACAACTTTACGTCGTTCACCTCTTATGCGAAAAGCTTCCTCGGCTCTAAATTCTTGTTCAGTACTAAGGAGGATAACACGGGAGCTATCGGTTCCTGACTGCTACATTAAACTGATGTAACCTTTTACTGTCGCGTGACAAACGTAGTTTCTCGTTAACCTGTCCCGTTTAAATTAAAATGAGAGAAGCTGAATGACAACGGCCACCAGATTGAGAAAAGTCCAGAATTTCTACAGGGTTTAGGATTTAACCGATAGATCTCTTATTGCGTCGCTGCTTGGTTTTGACTGAATATGAGGCAGAACTTTGCTGCTTGGTTTATGCTGGTCTATTATCCCGTCTCAGGAACCAACGTTTAAAAACGTGTTGGTGAATCTAGGACAACCAGATTATTAAACCTAACATAGCACTGAAGGCAGCTTGATTGGGCACCGGCTGCCTGACGTCATTACTTTGATTACTGTGAGTTAGAAACTACTGACATAAAATGTTGGAGTCGGAAATATTCTATATCATTACAAAACACAACACAGTTTGCAAACTGTAAAAAAAAAAAAAGTAAATTTATTTAAAAAAATATTTTCTTTGTAGTAAGAATCTTTATTGGTAAATAAAGCTAAGCAGAGGGAGAATGAAAGATCCAATATCTTTCCTTCCACTGAAATAATTGCCAAGAGAGATTGAACATGTTAAATGGTGTGAAGTAGATATTTTTATTTAGTGTGATGGCATGGTGAGCAGTCTCACTCCTTGGAAACACAATACTTCATCACTGGTGATGATTTGATTGTGGACAGATATCCGGAGGAGATTCTGCAGACAGCAGCAGTTGCATATCTCTACTTTTAGGGTTCAAACTTTATCCATCAAATGGTCAGTGTTCACCTCAACAGAGCAGGTTTCATCGTAGACTACCTCCAGAATTTGGAAGTGGAAAGGGTGGAATGGCCAGCATGTTGACCTGACCTCTTGTGGTATGCGTGTCAATGTTCATACTCACAGTGACAATCACAACCGCATTGGCAGACTTGCTGAGACGCACAGCAGTGTGTGACCGAGCTGGTGACCAGCACAAGGAGGTGCCAGGCTGTTAAATTAATCAATTGTTTGCCAGTCTGTCTTGTTTTTCAAACTAAAATCATCCAATTCAATGAATTGGACCAGAAAATAGTCAAATCCTATATAGTGTCAAAGTTTTAATCTAATCACAGGGTAGTTGTAAATTAATCACAATTAACATTCCTAAATATGACTGAAAAACTACAATTCTTGGTGTAAAAGGACAAAACCAGGTGCTTTAGCTCTTTATTTCCTTTTCTTTTTTTAAGGAAATACAGGAGCAATCCATGGAACCTTTGTTTTGAACTTCACAATCACATTTACACATGGCCCTGTGTAAATGGCCCAGTTTTGCTGCAACAGACTGCTACAGGAGATCCTTCTTGCCCACAGACATCAGGATCTACAACAACTTGAATTAAATAGTATGAGCTACAACAGTTTTCGCTCTGGTATCAATAACACATTTTTGAATCAAATTTTATTCTTCTGAACAACAGGATTATTTGTTTATCAACATGAGTGCAAATAGTGTTGAACTAAAGTTTTACATAACTCCATTTCCCACTGTTATTTATTGTTGGCTTGCAGCTGCAGTGTTGGTTAGCCAAGGCTTACCTGATGTGAAGTTATTGCTGCAGATTGTTGCATTTTTTATTCGTCTGTTCGTTCCAATCGCGTCTTCTGAATGTTTACATCTGATCACGTCTCTTTCTGCAGACTAAATGTGCAGTACAGCAGGGAGTGATGTAAACCGATAATCCTTCTATCTGGGCTGCGATAGAGATGAGACATTCACATGGAACCGTGGTTGCAGTTCAGATTTGCCATGCTGTTTACGTGAGGAGCATAGAACGCAGCTTGGGCTGAATTGTAGGATAAACAGGGCGGGTCATCTTGTGCATGCATTAATGGCGTTTAAAAAAATGAACGCGTTAGCTCTAGAATTGAATCAACCTGCGTTAACGCGTTAATTTGACAGCCCTAGTTAAAACATGGTTTTTCATTCAATGAAGTTATTCACAGTAGGTAGAGTATCCAGATATTTTACTCAAGAGTAGCAATACTTCATATTACTTTAGTGAAAAGTATATTGTAGCAAAGCCACTCCTCAAAGTACGTTTCCAAAAAGTTATTACAGTAAATGTAACTAGAACGGCCCACATACTGACTTCTACTGTTCAGTCTAAACATCCTTATTCCTCAACCTTTCCAACAAACGAAATATTTTCAAAAATTGTTACAAAGAAATAAACAGATTTCTTTACTTTTTGTCCTGAGTATAGTTTGTGAAAACTTCATAAAAGCACAACCAAGGTCATTAAAAGCTGCTTATCAAACAGGTCAGAGCTTGGCTGTATTATTCTGCACTAATTAGGGTTCTATAATCTTGCAACACTGTTTGATTTGTGAAACCTTTCCTTTGTTTTAATGTGTCAGGACTTCATCCACAGTAGTGCAGATGCCATACATTGACATTTAACCTTTAATCTGTATTCTACCAAGAATCTTTATGCATTGAAAAAATATGCCCCAATAGCTTTGTAGTTTTTATTCTATTATACAATGCTGCTAAAAATATACTGTCACTTTGTTTTGGTCCCTTGCAACAGAAAGAGTCGTCCTTCCTTAATTGTTCCCTTCCAGATTCCCTGCTGATCTCTGTGGCAGCCATGGCCATCTACACTGGCTACGTTTTCATGCCCCAGCACATCATGGCCATCCTCCACTACTTTGAGGTCGTCCAGTGAGCAAACGCTCCTGCGTGTCGCTCGGCTCGGCCTGTCGTCCATCCATCCATCATATCCTACAACAATCCTCCGTTTCTACGCTTGGAGAACCACGTCCTTGTTTGAAGTTGTGCTTTGGCAGAACTTTTTCTTCTCATGGAATCAACATAAACAGTGAAAGCTGGGAACGCTGTGCTGGAGGCCACATAGACTGCTTACAATGTCTGATTTTAGAGACGGGAGGACACAGTTTTACTAAGGTGAAGTGCTAGCTTCAGCTGATCTTTGACTTATGTGCACTTTACTGTTGGAGTGATGTCTACTTAATACTTTATTTAATTTTGTTTAGACATCAAACCGTTGTCCTGCAGTTTAAGTCCTGTAGTTTAAGCACTGAATGAACTACTAAAGTTTTTTGACTGCGTTTCCAGATCCACGTATGACTGTTAGAGCAGGAACTAATCTCTGCTTAAATCATATCCATTCTCTCCCATCAGTTTCCATCTCCTGTGACAGCAGAGACATCCCCTGTAGCTCTTCCTCTAACCTGTACATTTAAAAACCTATGCCACATTATGCCACTAGATGGCCAGCTTGAGCAGTTTTGATCTAAACTTTTTCACTATGAAACATGATGCTGTAGTCTTTATCATGGCACACAAAACCCCTTTATTTAAGAAACTTATCTTCTGACCTTCAATTCATTGGGTATAAAGAAACAATCTGCAAAGGTTTTAGTATCTTTTGTCAATAATGCTGCTTTTCTGATGCTTGCCTTAAAATGTATTTGAAAAAAATGCTTCTAAACATAAATAAATGTAAAAGTCATTCCAAAAACTACTAATTTCAGGAATTTTAGCTGTACTATCACCAAAAGCTGACTTACTGTAAATAGCTCTAGAAAATGTGTATTAATGAAATTAATATGAAAATCTGAATAAGAACAGAAACATCTCTTGGAAATGACTAACTTATGATATGCTTCTTACTCGACACTGTATTTGGTATGGTGCGCTTTCCATTTCACATGTAAAATTATGTGAGGATTCAAGATCTATAACAGTTTTTCTGTTCCCACTATATTTAACCATTCCTGAGATTAAACAGTGGTTTTCTTGTTTGTTGAAGATGAGGTGCAGGAAGAGGTAGAAATAAATGATCTGCTTTTGTATTTTATCCTTGTTTTTTCTCTGAAATGCTCAGCCATAATTATAAGCAGCAGTTAACTCCATACTGGCTGGAGCCTTATCGTTCTGTTTGCAGGTGTCTGGCTGTTGGGGTGAATTTGCTGTCTCCCCAGAACAAGTTTGTTTTGGGGGTAAAAGTTCATGAGAATTTGGGCGGTCCTTTCAGTCCAGTGCAACTCTTTAAATTTGATCTCAGTGGATCATAATGATCCATTCCTGCAGATGAAAACATCAGGATTTATTGTGTGCATCTCACACAGTTGGTGGAGAGGAAGTTTGACAAAAATGAGACAAGAATCAGTAAAATAAGGCCTAAATACAAAATATTCAATATCCTTTTTTATGTTTGGTTCCATTTATTAGCGATATAAACTCCCACTGCCACAGCTAACCCTGGTGACTTTTCTCCTGCAAAAATATGTACTTTTCTTGAATGTATATAATCTTGTATACATATTTGTAAAGTTTTGTAGTCAGATAATTTGTTGGCCTAAAGAGATGCTTTTGTGAACTCATTGTAATACCGTTCTATATATCAGAAATGATTAAAGTTCTGTTTTACCTTTTGTGTGTGTGTGTTTAATCAGTTATAGAGTTGTCCTGTAAGGCAAATTTCAATAAAATATGTAAAGTTTCATCTTTGAATGCGCCAAGTAAAATTTGTGGTTTGAAAATGTATCAAAACATTTCTTGAGCTTTTGTTTTTTCTTCTTTTTTACATTGTTAGACAGTAGAATAATTCTGCTAGTTCAGTCAGGTCAGAATAACCTGAGTAACCTTTACATGTTATCTCAGATTTTTTCACACCAAATCCGATTTTAATCGATTTTTTCTTTCTTTCTCCCTTTACTTTATTAAACAGAAATAAATGACAATCTATTTTTTAAACTCTAATATCTTCTTTGGGAGTCTACCTCAATTCAAAGTTATGAAAAATCTTGATTTTCCCAAAAATAAATCTTAAATGGCAAATTCGAATTATCGAAAAAATCGATTTATCGCCCAGCCCTACCTTGTAGGTTACACTTTAAAAAGAGCTAAAGTAATACCAGATTAAAGGTGCAACATGTAAGAATAACATCTTGTGTTCAAATGTGTGTACTGCAGTCCATGTAGATTAACAATAGTCGCCCTCAGCCACTTTGTTTTTGAGATAAGCTTTTATTTTGAAAGTTATTGCCCCCTTAGGGTTAAACAGTGGCTATTGCATTTGAATTTTGTGATTGGTGGAGAGCGGTACAGGTTTACGTCACAGGCATTGACTGTGTCACAACAGCCATGGTCTCACAGACACGCCCCGTGGGTTTGGGTATAAAACCATCAGACATACCAGCCCCGTGGCGAGTTTGGAGTTGGATTGCATGTTACCATTATTATCACATTAGCAGCAGCGCCAGCCTCGAACAGCGCTGACTTAGCGCCCCGAGCCAGCGGCTCGAAGTGATACGGCTCGCTGCCGCTGGGCTCCATAAAGCCTCCCTCTATCTCCGGTGACGACGGAGGAGATCCGCTGAGTCAGCGCTCGCCTAGGCAGAGGGAGACAGGAGTAGTCCAGTCTCTGAGTGGTAATGCTAACATAGGCTAACGTTTAACACGGATTGACCAATCACAACGACTTCAGGGAAGATGACCTGTTCTGATCTCTGGCTAATTGATTGGTGCTCCTGAATAACTGAATTCACTCTATTGGTGTGGACCTCCCCAGCAGACACAGTTACTGATGTGCCCCTTTGGGGAAATTAATTATCCACTCTCGTGTTAAATCTTGCTCATGTTGGATGTTCGCATTGTTTGAAAACTTTTATTTTCACTGTTCATAGATGAAGCATTTTTGAAAATTTAAATTTAACCTGGATGTCCAAATGAATCTTCATAAACATTCATAGAAACTAGAACTGTTTATACTTTGGTTGAACCTCTTCAGCATGACTAACCATGCCACAACATCTCCACCTGGAGCTGTCTAGACGCTTTAGTTTATGGGATTGAGATTTCTCAGTTTATATCATCTTTACTTTTGGAGACAAATCTATCATGGTTTTCTTTAAACTATCATTATTAAACTGTTTAAAAAATTGTTTTGGAGTGGCCTACACAAAGTCTGGACTTAAATCCATTAAGAAGCATTGTCCATGGTTTAACCATAGTATTCATGACAGAAAACCCCCCAAAAACAATTGCCTATTGGTATGGGTGATGGTGGGTGGAGTTCGTCCTGTAACCGGTAGGTTGCTGGTTTCAATCCCCGCACGTATGTCTTTGGGCAAGACACTTCAACGAGCTACTGATTGTATGGCAGCCATAGGGCAGCTGTGCCTACAAATGTACATTAGCTCACTACCATTAGTGTGTGAAGGGGTGAATGACTGAATGTAAAGAGAGGGATTTGTGAGGTCGTGGAGCCAGAGGGTCTCAAAATACAACAAAAAGTGGAAGTAAAACTGCAGACAGTTACATTTTCTTTGGGAGTAAGTTTGCCTCCAAAGTTTTCATTCCATTACTTATTCTCAATAAATCTTAGTTCAAGTAAATCTCCATGTTCAAAGTCAGAGGATGAGTTCCCCCACATCACAACAATGCAATCTTTAAATACAAGTAGAAAAAAACAACACACCTGCAAACAAGCCACCTCAACTGACTCCTCTCGATGTGGAGAAGCAGCGGCTCTACTCTGAGCCCCCTCCGGATGACTGAGCTTCTCACCCTATCTCTAAGGGAGAGCCCAGACACTCTGCGGAGGAAACTCATTTCAGCCGCTTGTATCCGTGATCTCGTTCTTTCGGTCACCACCCAGAGTTCGTGACCATAGATGAGGGTAGGAACGTAGATCGACCGGTAAATCGAGAGCTCCGCCTTTTGGCTCAGCTCTCTCTTCACCACGACAGACCGGTAGAGCGCCCGCATAACTGCAGATGCCCCACCAATCCGTCTATCGATCTCCCGCTCCATTTTTCCCTCATTCATGAACAAGACCCCCAGATACTTAAACTCCTCCACTTGGGGAAGGACCCCATCCCCGACCCGGAGGAGGCACCCCACCCTTTTCCGGCTCAAGACCATGGCCTCGGATTTGGAAGCAACCAATCAGACGATATTCCAGAAAGGAAGTAGTTGGTGGGCCCTCCCCTCACAACCTACTCTGGATTCAAATAAAGAAGACAACCAACATTCAATCCAAAAGAAAATCACATCAATAGACAATGAAAGCATAACATCCAAACATGTGCAATACCCAAAACCTTACCACAACTAAAATATCAGAGTTATTAGATTTAGTCCTAACTATAAGGAGTGATTACAAAAGAAGAAATATATTAAAGGGATGAATGGTATGGAGCTATTCCTTCCACTTCGTCACAGGATTTTAAAAGGCCAAACAACCTGATAAAGAAGGCTGGTTCTGTTCTGGAGACAATTGTGAAACATCTGGACATGATGATAATGCAAAGAAGGATTCTTCATAAAATAAAAAAATTATGGACAACCCTGAGCATCCTCTTCATTAGACTACCCTGCAACAACAGAGTGTCTTCAGTGGGAGGCTTCTTCAGTTTTGCTGCTCCAGAGACCGCTACAGGAAATCTTTCCTGCCAACAGCCATCATGATCTACAACAACTCCTTAAATATTTAATTGTATGAGCTACAACAACACTTAATTTCCCTGTGGGATCAATAAAGTATTTTTGAATTGAATTGAAGCGCTTTAGGGTCCTATGGACTAAATTTTGATTTGATATACTTCTGTTAGTAGATGCTTTTCTTGTCTTAGAACTTATGAAACTGTAAATAGTTCTTACTTGTTTTAGATGTCCATTCTCAAGTGAAGAAACATTGTATCACTGGCACATCAAATTGCATTTTTATTAAATGGAGTTAACAGGTTAGCTGAGGTTCAGGAGCAATACCACGCCTCAAACCCGCTTCATAAATCCTAATCAGTCTTAACTCGATTCACCCGGTATCTCATACTGCTCTAGGTCTCTAATCACACCGTGATACACATATAAACTCTGCCTGCCCTTCATCACTCGTTCGTTTTCACGCGATCAGTTTGGACTTCTGCGTGTCATTCGTGCTCGCTTACCTCGCTCAAAGCTTCTACTTCGTTGTTCCCGGCATGGACGTTCTCACGCTCGGCATCGATCTTCGGCGGCCAGACTACTGTCAGGGCATCCCCGCAGCCCGTGGTCCGCCAAGTCTCTCGCCGTGTACGGCTTTCCTCGAGCCAGCAGGATTCCGGCC
Organism: Valencia hispanica; assembly: GCA_963556495.2. NCBI lineage: Eukaryota > Metazoa > Chordata > Actinopteri > Cyprinodontiformes > Valenciidae > Valencia > Valencia hispanica. The sequence goes on along the minus strand of OY747720.1, from coordinate 40,927,644 downwards.
GGTCTTCCCCGGCCGCCGCTCCTTCACCCCAGATCTCGCAGCCAGATCTGTTTCCCACCCTGGTAACTCCAGCCTCTCGCAGCCGCTTGGGCCGGCTTCCCTCCTCTCCTGCCTTGTCTCGGAGCTTCCGTCTTCGGCTCGAGCCGTCACCCACGCGCCTTCATGCCGCTGCTTCGGCTCAGCCGGGCTGGGCTCGCCCTCCTCCATCCTCTGGCTGCTCGCCCCAAGCTTCAGCGCCTCGAGCTAGGGCCTCCCCTCTCGCTCGGCGTGCCCTGGTTGCAGCTCCGAGCCGCCCCGACATGTCCGGCTGGACAGTGGCGCAGCTCCAGCGTGCGCTTCGGGACAGGGGTATCCCTTTCAGCCGCTCCACCAACAAGGCCCATCTTTTCGGGCTCCTTTTTCAACCTCCTCCGCCCCGTTCATCCCCATTCCGTCCCGGGCTTCCCGCTTCAGCTGTCCCTGTTTCCTCGTCGGGCAGAACCTCCGGTGACGCAGTTCCCCTCCCCGTTGTCTCGGGACCAGCGCCCACGGCACCCCCTGCTGGGGGCGAGCCGCCACGTCACCATGCGCCGGCTCCCTCTTTTCATGAGTTCGCTTCCTTTTTGTCAAATTGTTTCTCATCCCTGTCTTCTCCGGTAGCGCCCTTCACCAGCTCTCTTTCCGTTCCTTCTTTCCTACCCCCTTCTAAGCTCCCTTTCGGCCCCCCGTCCTCCCTCCGTGACCCCCTCCGTTTTTTTCCCTATACCCGCCGCTTCAACAGCTCGTCAGGTTCTTCCGTCGTCCCACTCTCAGCCCCCTGCTGAACTGCCCCCCCCCCCCCCTCCATCCTCAACATTCCTCTAGCTCCCCCGGCCCTCCCCCCTCTAGGTTCGAACCCCTATTCTCTTTCCACAGCCATTCCCCCCTTTCGGCCTCCTTCCTCCATTAACCGCCCTTCCCCAGTTCACCCCGCGCTACGTCAGCAGATCCTCCAAGGTAATTATGTTGACCTAGCCCTCCTCCTTCACCCCTCCTTGGGCCTCTCGGGCAAGCCCCGAGAATTATTAACTAGTCTAGGGCCCATGCAGCTGGGCCTGGGTTCTGGTCATATCATACCCTTTTTTCCTCCCAGGCTGCAGGTCGGCTCACCCAGTTCAACCAGGGGACGTACTGGGGTGCGCTCGACTCGAAGCTCTATTGCCGCGTCTTTGCAGCCCGGGCTTCCCTGTCTTGCAGCCTTTGCGGCGACCCCTCCCACCCCGCCACCACTTGCACCTCTATCGCTTCCCTCCGGTCCCGGGCCCCTGCAGCCCGTAGCTCGGGGGCCCCTGACCGCCTGTCCGTCGCCGCTCCTCCCCCTCCTCCCATCCCTAGAACCTCGCTTACCAGGCCCAGGGCCAATGCCCCAGCCCCTTGGGGTGTTGACAGGCACGGCCGTCCTCTGCTCTATCAGGGGGGCCGGATGGTCTGCAACAATTTTAACGGGCAGGGCTGCTCTTCCTTGAGCTGCAGTTTTCTGCACTCATGCTCCTTCTGTGGCGGGGCTCTCTCCAGGGGCTCCTGCCCCCACAACCCGACCCCGCTGCCCGACTGACTAGTCCGCCACCTCGCCACACCCATCAAGGTGAGGGCCCTCGCTTCTACCCTGGCCAGGAACCCCAATAAGGAGTTTGTCAATTTTCTGGTGCTTTTCTGGATTTCACCCCGGTATAGAGGTCCTCCCAGATAGTTCGGCCTCTCGTGCCAACTTGCGGTCTGCCCTCTCGGAGCCCGACGTGGTCGATTCTCTCCTACGCAAGGAGGTAGAGGAGGGGTTTATGATCGGCCCTTTCTGTTGCCCCCCTTTCCCAGTCTTCCGAGTTAGCCACTCGCAAATACTCTGGCAAGCAACGTCTGATTATCGACCTGTCAGCACCTCACGGTTCTCCCGTGGCTAGCATCAACAGCCTTATCCCCTTTCCAGATTTTTCAATGCAGTACGCTACCATCGATCACGCCATCGGCCTTATCCGCCTGTCGAGCCGGGGCTCCTGGCGAGCTGAGGCGGACATTACTAGCGCTTTCAAGGTCCTCCCCCTTCACCCGGACTTCTGGCGTTTTTTCGGCGTCCATTGGAAGGGGGCTTACTACTTCGCAGTCCGGCTCACCTTCGGCTGCAGAAGTAGTCCTAGGATTTTGATTCACTCTCTGATGCCCTCTGCTGGGTATTGCTTAATAGATACAGTCTGCCACATGTCCTTCACCTCCTGGACGACTTCTTGGTCATCACCCCCGCTTCTTCTCCACCCCATTCGGGCCTGCCGCCCCGCCCCTTCGACCCTCCCTTTTTTTCACAGCATTGATCGGGCACAGCCTCCCCGTTCTGCGCTCCAGTTTACTCCTGTACCATCTCTTCTAACGTCTCTCTCTTTTAGGTTCCATCTGGGGTAGGGTCCTGAGCAGGCTCGGAAAGACGATTTCCCGAAGACTCCACCCCCACACTGAGTCTTCCTCCGGGTCTTCGGCGACGCCTCTCCCCAGTCCATTCAATTCTATATGCCTTCAATAAACCGTTAAATTCTGAATCTGTAGCGTGGGCCTTGCTAGTGAAGTTGCATTTAAAACCCCTGATCTTGTGAGAAATATGTGCTCAAATTCTGTATATCAGCTAAAATGCCGTCTATCACAAAATATATAGAAAATGTTTACTGACAAAGAATAGATACCACTTCAGGGGAATGGGTATAGCTAGTGAAACTGAACAAAAATGTATTATTCGCAGTTAATACATAACTTAACAAAGGGGCTGATTACTTTTTCACAAAGGGCCAGGTTAGTTGTATAGATTTTTCCCCTAATACATAAAATAATTTATAGACTGAATTTGCTAGTCATTCAGGATATCTTTAATTTAGTTTGATGATTCAAAACGTTTAAGTGTGACAAAAGTAAAAGGAGAACACATCTTTGTGGATGCATATATTTTTCATGACCTAAACAATTAAGCTGATTTGGTATACTTTAATTAGAATTTCTCACAAACTCATTAAATACAAATACTTTATTAAATTACTTTTTTTTAGATGTCCAGCCTAAAAGAAAACTCATTATTTGTAGATAAAGTTACTTATTTTAGTTTTATATTCTCTGAAGTCAGCTACAGTGCCTTGTAATAGTGTTGTCACAGCCATGCTTATTAAGAGCTAAAGATACTGAAAAAAGGATGAGAAACTTAATACACAGCCATCATTGTGTTTGGTCTGCATGCAACACTTTTGTCAACTAGCCGCAGCCCTTTTACCTTGTGTAGCTCCGCCCACACCACAAAAGTAGATCACTGGATCAATTAGGAACAAAACAACGAAAAAAGTCAACACCCCCACTTGTTTTTAAATTGACATGGGTACAACGCAGTGCATCAGATTCAATAACACTTATTTTTAACAATACCAATATTAAAATGTCAAATACAAAAATTACAAACTTATCCAAACTTATATAGAAGTAGAGAAGTAGCTTTCGGTTTCTATGCTCCTCTCATCTGGAACAAACGTCCAGACGACTGCAAAGCTGAGTTCCTTTAAATCAAAGCTAAAAACCCATTTGTTAAGAGTTGCCTTTGAATAATTGATTTTTAACAGTAGTATGTTTTAATCTTCTTTGTCTTCAATTTTGTGTTTTCAGTTTTTTCATTGCTGCTTTTATTTTTCCCCAAATAACCCAAAGCACCTTGAATTGCCTTGTTGCTGAAAGTGTGCCATACAAATAAATTTGCCTTGCAATTCTTGTTTTAGCAGCAGCTTCACTAAAAACATATGCTACCATTCCATCTGTAAGACAGTAATGAATAGTTATTTTGCCATCACAGAGAACCAATCAAAAAAATGATACTAAATATCTGTGAGCTTGCACCGTTGGCGACACACAGGGTTTCTAGAGAGAGAAATAGCACCTTGATTGTCTTCAAATATTGATGCAGGTGTATATTCCAGCAGTACCTGACAAAGATGACATATGAATAAACCTATAACAGGCCCACTCTCAAGCAAAGTTAAACAGTAGCCCGTAACACTGTACCTATCATTCTGGTCTGCTGCCCAGTGTGTATCTATAGCCCACAAGTTTAAGACTGACATTAGGTTTCTGTTTCCTGTAACACAATTCCTGGTCCACAGTGTCTTTAATGTACCACAACCCAACCCGGTATTGTTGTTTTGGTTCAGACAGATACTGTGACAATATAACAATAACAAAACTGAGGTATGGTCAAGCAGAGTTTATGAAATAGATTAAACTGCCAACCACTTCACAATATTACTTTGGATCTGCAGGTTCACCCTCACAATCAAATTTCATTTTCATTTCACATAGTGTTGATCATGTCAAATCTTTCCAAATTCTTGGTAATTCATTTATTTTTATCTATTTCTATTTATCGTGATTACTGGGCTAAATCAAAGCCAAGGGAATCTCTTAGTTTTCCAAGATCTTTAATTTTGAATTTTATTTTCCCGCATTTCCTTTACACTTCTGAGTATTTGACAATATTTGAAATTTGAAATATAACGCCCTTAAAACTCAAGCTCCATCATACATCAGAGATCTGATTGTTCCATACGTTCCTAACAGAGCACTTCACTCTCAGACTGCAGGTTTACTGGTGGTTCCTAGGATTTCTAAAAGTAGAATGGGAGGCAGATCTTTTAGTTATCAGGCTCCTCTCATGTGGAACCATCTCCCAGTTTTATTCCGTGAGGAAGACACAACTAAACCTCCTCTGTGTCCTGTTATCAACATTTAACTTTATTTAATATAGAAAGTACTCTTACAGCAGTTCTTTTGTTCTTTCTATGTCTCTGCTCTGTCTTCTAGAACCCCCAGACGGTCGTGGCAGATGGCCGCTTGTACTGAGCCAGGTTCTCCTGGAGGTTTCTTCCTGTTAAAGGGGAGTTTTTCCTCTCCACTGTCTTTCCATGCTTGCTCAGTATGAGGGATTGCTGAAGGATTGGCACACTTCTCTGCCTTTACTGTCTTTCATGTGTACTTTGGCGGTGTCTTTCTTCAGCACAATCCTGCTGGCCCTGCTCTCCATCAGCCAACTCCAGAATATGGCTCTGAAGTCAAGCTCCTCCAATGTAAAACTTTTTGCGATGATTATCATGCTTCGTCACTCCTGAGATGACCATCAGACCCTTCGTCTCCACCACATTGCTCGGGGGCATGATCCAACCTTACTTGAATGTGAACGTGGGGTTCTCCGTGCCCACCGCTCACTTAAACATTGTCCCACTTTCTCTGTCGACACTGCATCCTTTGTGCGTTGCATTTATACAGAGGCTGCACCAATCTCTGCTCACTGCTCTCCCCGACTGACGTGCATTCAGTGGCTATGTGGCTTTTTTGTCTGCAGGTATTAGAGGTGAGTTTTCCACTCCAATTATCTCTTCACCTTCATCACACTGTCCTCTCCTAAGCATGAAACACTAAACTTTTCCATGCCCTCTTTGGTCCTTAGTTTTGTCGGCAAAGGTTAACTTTTAATCACTCTTCATAACAGCAACAGAGAATGGTTTGAATACATCAGGCAAGGCCTTTAAAATCACTGCAGTCAATAAGCAATCACTGAGTGCCTCTCCTGCATTACGCAGCAATGTGATAGCAGTCTGCATGCATAATGACACTACATTCACACATTTTTGGAGAGAAGTCAACTCCGTGTACAGACTGATTACGCATGGCTTCCCCTTCCTTGCGTAATGGTCATGCAGGATCTGCAAACACATTCACTCTATCTTCTGCGGCATCTCTCATCATCTGGTACAAACTTTAATTGTCCAACAGCTGAATTAGAACTGCGTATTGCTCCTCGTGTTTTTTGGCATCTGTGGCAGCCCCTTCAGCGTCTGCAGCAGAAGCTTCACTCCAGATGGAGGTCTTTAGATCAAGCAGACGCTAATGCCCAAGGAACTTTTGCCTCGTTTCCACTGAGCGGTCCGGTCCGGCTTGGTCCGGTCCGCCTTTTTGTCTGTTTCCATTGTAAAAGCGGCCCATACAGGTCCATTAATTCAATTCAATTCAAATTCAAAAATACTTTATTAATCCCAGAGAGAAATGAAGTGTTGTTCTAGCTCATATAATTAATTCTCTAAGGAGTTGTTGTAGATAATGATGGGTGTGAGCAGGAAGAACCCTGTAGCGGTCTGTTTTGCAGCAAAACTGAGGAAGCCTCCGACTGAAGACACTCATGAAGAGGATGCTAAGGTTTGTCAATAATTTTTTTGATTTCATGAAGAATCCTTCTTTGCATTATCATCTCCAGTGGTTCCACAGTTGTCCCCAGAACAGAACCAGCCTTCTTTATCAGGTTGTTGAGCCTTTTTAAGTCCCTGGCTCCGATGCTGCTACCCCAACAGATGATGGCTGAAGAGATTACACTCTCCACAACAAACTTGTAGAAGATTTGCAGCATCTTGCTGCAAACCTTGAAGGACCTAAGCTTCCTCAAGAAGTACAGTCTACTCTGCGCTATCCCTTCTTGTAGACGGTTTCATTGTTGCGCCTCCAGTCCAGTCTGTTGTCAAGGTGAACTCCGAGGTATTTATACTTCTTAACCACCTCCACTTCTTCTTCCATGATGGAAACAGTGTTTGACTTATCTCTGTTTCTTCTTAAATCTACAATCATCTCCTTTGTTTTATTCACATTCAAAGTAAGACGACTGTTTTCACACCATGTCACAAAGCGGTCCACCAGCTCTCAGTCTTCAGCTTCTTGTCCATCTCTGATACACTCAACAATTGCAGAGTCATCTGAGTATTTTTGCAGATGACAGGTCTCTGATTTGTACTGGAAGTCTGAATTGTACAGAGTGAAAAGGAATGGTGAGAGTACGATCCCCTGTGGTGCTCCTGTGCTGCTGACCACCTGGTTTGACACACAATTCTTCAGTTTCACAAACTGTGGTCTGTTTGTCAGGTAGTCCCTGATCCAGGCGATTGTTGAGTGCTCCACCTGTGTCTTCAGGAGTATCTGACGAAGTAAATCCATCTAAATTGTGTTAAATGCACTGGAGAAATCAAAGAACATGATCCTCACAGTGCGGCCTACTTTGTCCAGATGACAGTGGGTTGGTTGAAGCAGGTTGATGATGGCATCTTCAACTCCAACTCCACAGCGATAAGCAAACTGCAGCGGGTCCTGATATGTTCTTGTTTGCTTATTCAGGTGGGCCAACATGAGTCTCTCTAGGACCTTCATGATGTGGGATGTCAGGGCAACAGGTCTATAGTCATTGATGACTGATGGGTGAGTTCTCTTTGGTACTGGAAAAAGGCATAATGTCTTCCACAACACTGGATCCTTCTCCTGAGTTAGGCTAAGGTTGAAGAGGTGCTACAGAATCCCAGAAAGCTGTTCTGCACAGGCCTTCAGGACTCTGGAGCTGACACCATCTGGATCTGCAGCCTTGTTCTGGTGCTGTTTTTCGAGCTGCCTCTTCACCTGACTTTTGGAGACAGACAAGTGGGAGTGGGAGGCAAAGGGGGTAGCAGCATTTCCTGACTTGGTTGAAGTCAAACTTGTGGAATCAGAAGAGTCCATGGCTGAGGTGAAGGATAAAACATCCGAGGTGTAACAGGAAAGCTGTTGGTCAGAGGAGAGTGGGATATCTGTTTGGCTGGGAACAGGAGAAAAGGATGCTGAGCTAGTTCCTGAACTGAACCTGTTGAAGAATGTGTTCAGTTCATTGGCTCTGTCCAGACTTCCATCTATCCAATCCTTCCTGTCCTTAAAGTCTGTTTCTTTTTCATTCCTGACCAGACATCTCTGATATTGTTCCTCTGTAGTTTGTTCTCCAGCTTCTTCCTGTATGCCTGTTTACTGTCTCTGATCTTGACCTTAAGTTGCTTCTGTATCCTCCTCAGTAATTCCCTGTCTCCCTCCCTGAAGGCTCTTTTTTTCTTGTTTAGCAGCTCCTTCAGATCACTGGTGATCAAGGGTTTGTTATTAGGGAAGCATCTCACTGTTCTGGTGGGGATGATGTTGTCCACACAGAAGTTTATATAGTCAGTCACACACTCAGTCATGGGATTAATGTCCTCTCCATGTGCTTGGCAAAGAGTCATCCAGTCTGTGGTCGCAAAACAACCCTGCAGGGCTTCTTCAGCTTTCTGTAACCATTTTCTCACTGTTTTCTTTTCAACAGGTTGCCTCTCAACAAGTGGCATATATTCTGAACAGAGAAAAACAAGATTGTGATCTGATTCTCCCAGAGGAGCTCTTGGTTTGGACATGTATGAATCCTTTACATTTCCATAAAACAAATCCAAGGTCCTGTTTTCTCTTGTAGAGCAGTTGACAAACTGTTGAAATGTTGGAAGTGTAGACGAGAGTGAGGCATGATTAAAATCACCAGATATTGCCACAAATGCATTTAGGTGCTGTGTCTGTAGCTTAGCAACAGCAGAACTGATGACATCACATGCATTGTCGGCAACAGCTGAAGGTGGAATGTAAACGACTGCCAAAATAACACTGGTGAACTCTCTTGGTAAATAATATGGACGAAAACTTACTGCCAAGAGTTCGATATCTGGACTGCAGAGACAACACTTCACAGTAACATGTCCTGGATGACACAATCTGTTGTTGACAAGCTCTGCTACTCCACCTCCTTTTCTTTTCCTGCTCGTCTTCAGATCTCTGTCTGCTCATACAGTCAGGAAGCCTAGCAGAGAGACGTTGGAGTCGGGGATATGATCCTGCAGCCAGGTCTCAGTAAAACACATAACACTGCATTCCTGATACTATGGCTGAGTCCTTGTAAGGGGTTGGAGTTCATCCATCTTTTTAGCCAGTGATCTCACATTGCCCATTATGATCGATGGAAGAGATGGCTTGAACTTCAAACTTTTCTGTCTCCTTTTCGCTCCTGCTCTGCATCCACGTCTCTTCCTTATCAACTCATCTGGGATTTGTGGCTTCAGTTGAGGTATTATTTCAGCTTTTACGATGTTAATCAGCTGCTCCCGGCTGTAAACCACATTGTTGCCATGGTTACGCATCATAACAAGTTATCAAAAAGTGAAAAAATCCTTCCAGCTTCACAGCACCAAAAAATAGAAAGTATATCGGTAAAAAAAGCAATCTTCCTCAAGAAAACAGAGGAACCAATCTACAAAAAAACCAAAACTTAATATGTAGCCAACAGAGCCACTCCAAAATGCAGCCACCCAGAGCAGCGCAATTCTAGATTTTATTTTTTTTTTTGTCCCCCTTCAGGTGTAGGTCCACAGGACAATGGTCTGATACGATTAGGGCAGAGCTACTGACATCACATAACACAGTCCTTTGATTGGGTGAACTCATAAACACCGCAGTAAGTTTAAACGTTACTCCAGCGACAACTTTACACACCGGTCCTCTGTTCCGCAAGGAGCCTTTTATTAAACACAACGGTCGTATTTTTAGAAAAAAACATAAAAAAAAGCCAGAAAGACAACCATGAGCTGCTGGATGGACCCCATTGTTGTCGTTTCTTCCTGCTCTTCTTCTGTTTTTATTTCGCGCCTCGTCCCTCCAGTATGGCGCCACCCAAGCGTTCAGGGTAAACCCTCCCTGTCAAGGAGAGTTCAGTAGGCAGTTGAAAAACTCCCATGAAAAGTCAGAATTACGCAATAGCAGACCAGACTGGACTGAGCCGCACTGTTCCGCTCAGTGAAAATGAGGCTTTTGTTTCTCACGGTACAGAATTATTTTACTTTCCGTCAAAACATAAATGATTCCATTGGCTCCCAAACTCTTTACGGGGCCCATAGCCTGTTGTCACAGCCATGCTAATGAAGAGCTAGAGATACAGAAAAAGCGGAGGAAACACTCAATCCACAGCCTTTGTCAATGAGCAGCAGCCCTTATTGAAGTTGCATGCCGGTGTGTAGCCCCACCCACACCACAAAAGTAGATCACCGGATCAATAGGAACAAAACAATGACAATACTCAACAAATATTATTCATATTGTATGCCTTAATTCTTTTTTTCACACTACAAATTTTTATGTATTTTATTAGGATTTTATGTGGTGGCCCAACTAAAAGTAACACATGGGGGAACACAAGGGGAAGAAAAGGTAGCCTACAGGGTTTTCAATATCTTTAAAAGAAGATTCTGAAAAGTGTGTGGTGCATTTGCATTCCCCCTCCCTCTGAGTCAGTACTTTGTCAAGTCACCTTTACGTGCAATAGCAGCTGCAAGTCTCTTAGGATATGCTTCTATCAGCTTTCCAAATCTAGAAACTGAAAAAAATCTGCTCATTCTCTCCAGAAACAGTTGAAGCTCAGTCCAACTATCGAGAGCATCTGTGAACGTAAAGTTTGGGTTTATGTTTTATACAGTGGCTTGCAAAAGTATTCGGCCCCCTTGAACTTTTCCGCATTTTGTCACATTACAGCCACAAACATGAATCAGTTTTATTGGAATTCCATGTGAAAGACCAATACAAAGTGGTGTACACGTGAGAAGTGGAATGAAAATCATACATGATTCCAAACATTTTATACAAATAAATAACTGAAAAGTGGGATGTGCATAATTATTCAGCCCCCTGAGTCAATACTTTGTAGAACCACCTTTTGCTGCACTTACAGCTGCCAGTCTTTTAGGGTATGTCTCTACCAGCTTTGCACATCTAGAGACTGAAATTCTTGCCCATTCTTCTTTGCAAAACAGCTCCAGCTCAGTCAGATTAGATGGACAGCGTTTGTGAACAGCAGTTTTCAGATCTTGCCACAGATTCTCGATTGGATTTAGATCTGGACTTTGACTGGGCCATTCTAACACATGGATATGTTTTGTTTTAAACCATTCCATTGTTGCCCTGGCTTTATGTTTAGGGTCGTTGTCCTGCTGGAAGGTGAACCTCCGCCCCAGTCTCAAGTCTTTTGCAGACTCCAAGAGGTTTTCTTCCAAGATTACCCTGTATTTGGCTCCATCCATCTTCCCATCAACTCTGACCAGCTTCCCTGTCCCTGCTGAAGAGAAGCACCCCCAGAGCATGATGCTGCCACCACCATATTTGACAGTGGGGATGGTGTGTTCAGAGTGATGTGCAGTGTTAGTTTTCCGCCACACATAGTGTTTTCCATTTTGGCCAAAAAGTTCCATTTTGGTCTCATCTGACCAGAGCACCTTCTTCCACATGTTTGCTGTGTCCCCCACATGGCTTGTGGCAAACTGCAAACAGGACTTCTTATGGTTTTCTTTTAACAATGGCTTTCTTTTTGCCACTCTTCCATAAAGGCCAACTTTGTGCAGTGCACGACTAATAGTTGTCCTATGGACAGATTCCCCCACCTGAGCTGTAGATCTCTGCAGCTCGTCCAGAGTCACCATGGGCCTCTTGGCTGCATTTCTGATCAGCGCTCTCGTTGTTCGGCCTGTGAGTTTAGGTGGACGGCCTTGTCTTGGTAGGTTTCCAGTTGTGCCATACTCCTTCCATTTCTGAATGATCGCTTTAACAGTGCTCCGTGGGATGTTCAAGGCTTGGGAAATCTTTTTGTAGCCTAGCCTGCTTTAAATTTATCAGTAACTTTATCCCTGACCTGTCGGGTGTGTTCTTTGGACTTCATGGTGTTGTTGCTCCCAACATTCTCTTAGACAACCTCTGAGGCCGTCACAGGGCAGCTGTATTTGTACTGACATTAGATTACACACACGTGCACTCTATTTAGTCATTAGCACTCATCAGGCAATGTCTATAGGCAACTGACTGCACTCAGACCAAAGGGGGCTGAATAATTACGCACACGCCACTTTTCAGTTATTTATTTGTAAAAAATGTTTGGAATCATGTATGATTTTCGTTCCACTTATCACGTGTACACCACTTTGTTTTGGTCTTTCACATGGAATTCCAATAAAACTGATTCATGTTTGTGGCTGTAATGTGACAAAATGTGGAAAAGTTCAAGGGGGCCGAATACTTTTGTAAGCCACTGTAACCTAACCAAGCTTTCAATGTCCCCCCAAATGTATCCGTGAGGTGTTCTCTGGCCTTCCCTGATGTTCTCCAACAAACCTCTGAGTCAAATTGTAAACCCGTATTTTAATTCAACATAAACTATTTAGTAGTGATTAATTTTCACTGTTTAATTACTAAATCAGAATAAGTTCTTTGTAATACTTTTCAATGTTGTGCATTGCAATAATCATAAGTAAAGATAACATGTTACTTTCAGAGCGGGTGAAGCTTTTTTCTAAATTCAGCTTGTCTTGACTGAGGAACAACAACCGCGCTGAGCAGTGACTGTTGGAGCTTGTCTAGTACAGCAGTGGTTCCCAACCTTTTTTCCTTGAGGACCCTCTTGCCTATGCCCAAAGAAAGCATGGACCTCCCAGCCCCAACCCACATTAAACGTAATCAATTATAAACCTTTATTTGCAAAAAATAATCAGCCGTTGTAGATTTGTGTTCTTATTCTCCTTGTTTTACACTGTTGACAATATTCTTTTTGTTTTTTGGATTTCGTAAATGTTATATTTACAATGTAATATTTACAAATTCTGGTAACCTCAAAACCTCAGGACAGACAAAATTGTATGGACCCTCTGCAACATAGGGACCCCCTTGGGCAGTCCTGGACCCCAGGTCGAGAACCAGTGCAGGAGAGGGTTTATAAGAAATCTGGTGAGTGTTAAATTTTATATTTACTGATCAGAATGTGATTACACAGTCTGGAATTATCAACAATATGCACTGTTTGCAGTCTGTGCTAATACACATAAACACAGTTTTCTTTAAACAAAAAAATTAAACAAGTCTGATTTAGTATAACACACATGATTAGCTGTTTCAGTTAATGAAATTAGCAGGCTCTGACCAGAATGATTTCTCCTACTAATTGCATTTAATTGTGAATTGAGGTGTTAATCCCATATTTATATAGCGATGCCTTTCCCTTTATCAGTCAGCACTAGCCAATTATTTTTCCAACCTCTTCAGATTGTGTGTTTGTCTAATCCCCCTCTAGCAGGGACTGTCCTTTGATTAGAAATATACTGATTTGAAAAACTGATTTGGAGTTTATTGAGAAACTAAATATTCTATTTGTGTCAAGGACCCTGATAAAAAAGGCTCGCATTGCCATATTGAGATTGGAATCCTCTTGGTTGATTCAGAAAGTGCTGCATCATCATCTTCCCTACATCTCAGTTGAGCCTCTTTAAAGATCATCATTGAAGGACAAATTATGATTGACAACCTTCAGGAATTGCCTAATTCTATGTGGATTCTTTTTTGTCTTACATATGCACTCCATTTAAACCACCCCAAGTCTATGAAGGTTACATTTACGTTCATCCAAAGGGGTTCTTCTCACGTTGGGTCACAAAGCGCCTAAGTCTCCTTCCCGTCTGGTCGGACCACGGGTCCCCTGGCCCAAACAAAAAAATGAAGGAACGTCAATGGAGGCATAAAAGTTATTTTCTGGTCCGCTTGCCTTAAGTCCAGAATCACACGTATGCCGTACATAAATTTAAATAACTAATGATGTGCGTTTCGAGTGCTTTTGTCATGTGATTTGTGATTTATTTGCTTGTAAAAATTCCCAATTAAAATGACTACAAATCAGAAGTCGCATAGCCTATATGACGTCACATTAGCTAGTGTAGCAGGTGTGGCTGATTTTCATTGATCTGAGCTGACTCATCGATAGCCTGTAGGGGGTGTGGCATATAAGGAGGATTGTTTCTCTCCTCTCCGTCTGCTGTTTAGCAGAAGGACGCTTGTGGGGTCCTGCGGCTGCTGGACTCTGATTCTAAGGGCGGTCACGCCAGCGTGTGTGCCCACGTCGGGACAAGGAAGGAGGGATCAGCCCCATTTTTAAAAGATATTGGGCCGGGGTTTGCTTGTCTTTTTTTTGTTTTTGTGTTTTGTTAATCTTGTGTTTTGTTTTTGTTTTCAGGCTAAACAACAGATGATAAGGGGTCCTCCTGTGTGGCTCCTTTTGTTGGTGGTGCTGGGTTTCCTTTCACATTGGAGTGTATGTTCACGCATGTGTTGGTGTTTTTTTTTTTTATTGTCTTGCCATGTTTTATCTTGTGAGCCAATTTCCCCCCCCTTTTTTGACTTCAATTTTCTGCCGCAGCTTTATCTATATACAAGATTAGTTTCCCTTTTCTTTCTGTTAGTCATTTTGAGAACCTCCTTTTTTTTAGGAAGGCGGATTTAAAAAAAAAACTGAAATCTAATAAACTGGTTAATATATATTGGGAACTACATCTCTGCCTCATTAGTAGGCCTACTACTAACCTGTGTGCCTGGTGCTCAAAATTAATTCCTTGGGCTGAACCGTCCAAGGTGGCGTTGCTGTTTTTGTAAATAATACTGGAGTATAATGCAGGACAAGCAGAATGGATTCTGCTACAATAGCACTGAAATATTCACTGAGACCTTGTAGAGCTTGTCCCGCATGCTTGCTCTCACTCCATTAACTACTTCTCCCCCAGCATAGCTGCCACTTTCAGATGGCCAGGTTTATAATGGTTTTCTTCACGCTTAAAGCTCCTTTTGTCTTGGAAAAACGATGCGAAGCCCACTAAACTCACGGCACTTGTTCTTCTTCTTCAGTTGTAGTCCACTATGTGCTTTCACACAAAACCTAAAGTAACTTTTGCCACCTGCCGAAAATTAGCGCTTTCTCTGCATAAAAATGTGTCTTAAAATTCGCAGACAGCATATGTTAAATCCATGGAACATTTCATATGGGATCAGGAAGTAACTTTTATTGCTCCATTGACTCCCATTTATTTTTTTACAGCAGAGGACCCATGGATGTAGATGGGCATGAATTAGGGTCCCCATAGTGAACCTAAAATGTTTAGAATATAGGAGATGTGCTGTAAATGCTGTGTTCATTTTAATGCAGTCAAAGAAAAAACAGTGCTTAAAAATATATTTATATTTTACTTGTCTTTTGACAAGGTTTATGCAGTATTTGTCCTGGATTGTTTTGGGGTTTTGTTTGGACTCTAGATTCCTTTGTTACCATCTTGAGTGTTCGTTTTGTGCTTTTGTTTTGATGTTTCTCTGTTTAGGTCTTGTCATTTGTAGTTCATTTCTCTGTATTAGTTTCTGTTTATTCATTAGGCATAAATTCTTCAAGTTTCTTTCTGCTTAGTGTGTTACGTGCCCTTCCTTTTGCTCCCTCTGTTTGTTTTCCTGCTTCCACTCAACCTCATGCCTCCAGCTGCAACTCATCTCCAATCTTCCCCTGCCGGCTCTCTCTTACACAACTACATCTGGTTGTCCTTAATTATCTCTCTTGGTTTCTTGTGCTTTCCTTACCAGTACATTTGTTGTAAGCCTGCCCTCTTCCTCATTAAATTATTCTCATTTAAAGTAAGTCTGCGTTTAGGTCCTCATCTTTCTTACAATATGACAGTATTGTAAGACTGCAGAATGTTATCTTGCAACATTATCTAAAAAAAAATTCTGAAAAATGAAAGTTACATTTGAAGAAACCTAATATTATATTGACAAATGAATATAAGTATAGATAAATAAAATGGGTTTGTAAATTAAGCTTAGAATCCTTATTTCAAAGAACATGAGGATGCAAAGAAAATTAAGGTAAATTCGTTTTTTTGTAAAGACCAATGGTTGTTCATGTCAATTCCCCTTAATGTTTAGTTTCAGCATGTGTAAAAACTAAAGTGTTTTAGAGGAACGGGTTTCCACGCAAATCTCAAGTAAACTCAAGTAATCTGGGTTTACAGTGCATTTATAGAACAGCTGGATTTATACTGGGATTAAATTACAGACAAGTGGACTTTCTTCTGAAGCTATTTGGTTTCTCAGGATTTTATTTAGGGGGCTGAATAAAATAAATTGCATACTTTTCTGATTCGATTTCATTGCACTTGTTTTTTTTTCTTTGAGTATAGGTGTTCTTAGACAACCAAATCCCAATAAAATACGGTAATGTTTGGAGCTGCAAAGAGACACAAAATGTAAAAAAGTGGGAATAATTGTGTAAAAGTCTATATTTGGTCAGTGACTTTGTGCAGCAATCCGTGTTTCTTGCTGGTCTCTGTTTACCATCTTAATTCAAAAGTAGTAGAAGCACAATTTCTACCTGTTGGATTATGTTTTGATTTGATCAACTGTTCTAGCTATTTAGTTCAGCATGCTGATAAAAGTCAATAAATACCTATATGTAGTCGCCACTAGTCTCCATATTATCCTAAATCCGCTATCTTGAATTATTCAGCTGTAGTAACATTTTCCCTGCGCGTGGTGAAGAACACGTCCACTGTTTACTTCCTCCTGGGTGTGTGAGAGGCGAGCGCGAGGGCTACATGCCCTCCACGTTGTTCTCAATGGCGCCGGGTACGCCCAGCGCGTGAGCACGTAGCCTACAAAACGGCTTGCATTGTCCTTTAACCCTAAAGTGTGTTGTTGCACATGTTCTGCTGAGAACCCACAGTCTAAATCATGCTGCGCTTCTCACTTTTCATTAAAGGCTCCCGATTATTTCATCCAAAACACTTTTAATAAGAAATCCCGTGGTGACGTCACATGGTGTTATTAAGATGGGGGCAGCAACCCCCTCCCCCCGTCCCCTTTTTCTGCCTCCGTTCCTCAACTCCTCTGTTCTCCTCACAGCGAACATCACATTCAGCACGTCCCTCACTGCTCTCGCATTCAGTACCCGCTGTTAAGCAGCGAGAGCAACACCGGAAGATGTGGAGCCTGCTTTTCAAAATAAAGCCCCGGTCGCGCAATTAAGATTTTTTGGTTTAGTTCAATGATGAGTAGTTGTCCAATTGAAATCGTTCCACATAGGTCTTCTTGGTCTGAAACAAACAGTAGGATTGGTGGCTAAATGTAATAAAAGAAATGGGATTGTCCATCACTGTGTGGCTGGGTTCATCCACAAAACAGAACAGGTCCAAACTGCAACAAAGAATTAGATCTGCAGAAAGCCTCATCAGGGCTGACCTTCCCTTAATCCATGACTTGTACAGGTCAGGAAAAGGGTGGCTAACAGTTCTGCAAACCCCACTCATCCTGGACACAAACAGTTCAGACTTAAACCTTCAGGTTGGCGCTACACAGACAGTTCAATTTCTTCCTCCATGCTGTCTCTCTGATGAACACTTCATCAGAATCCTCAGATTCATACTAAGCATAATTACTAGCGCTGTCAAACGATACATGTTTAAAATTTAATTATTTAACAGGGTAGCTATGAATTAATCATGAAGAATCACGATTAACATTCTTAAATATAACTGAAACGCTTAGATTTTTGGAGTCAATAAAGGACAAAACCGGACGTTATTGCTCTTTTTCATTAAAGGAAAAACAAGAGAGATCAAAGGAGCTTTTGTTTTATACTCCACTATCACATGTATACATGGCCCTTCTAATCTATTCATCTTTTAGCCAGTTGCTAAGGCAAACTAACTGGTTAACATTTTCTGAATGTAAAGACGAGCGTTCACATGGAACCATGGAAGCCATGCTGTTTTATAAAAACACTGTACGTATACATATTTACAAGAAAGAAAAAAAGCATGTATTTTTATTTTGCCTTAATATATTTATATTTTAAATGTCTTCATTGAGAACAAAGTGGATTTTTTTTCTTTTACGTTTAATCCTTCTAATTTAAAACCAGGAAGGAAACACCGTATTACCGTGTTTTTTGTTTTGTTTTTTTCAAGGTATTTGTGTGTTTGATCTATTTATCTGCTGATGGAATGTTATAAGTAGGCAAATAAATTATTAATCTATTTTCTGTTCCATATTGATTAGTACACTAAGTGCACAAATGTAATGTATTAACTTCATCAATATTAAGTACAATGTACTTGAGATTTAGTGCATGTGGTAGAAGTGCATCTTGTTTTTTTTGTACATTTTATTTTGAAGTAGTACCGGAAGCAGCATTGTTGGCTACGTGGCTACCTTTGCAGTTTTCAGGCTGAATAAAGGCTTGGTGGGTAAACTACCTGCGGTTTGGAACGTATTCTGACAGCAGATCCACAGAGAACATTTGCACCGCTCTGTTGTTTCACTCAGTTTGAGCTCTTTCCCTGACAGCTGTCTGCACACACAGCTTTTCTCTCGCTGTTTGTAAAATTGAGTGCAACTTTTTAAACAATCTACCTCTGTTAACCCCGCCAGTCATAATGCCATTTATTGAGCACGTCTCCTACACGGACTTGGAGCGACTGGCTCTGGAGCGGCTTGTCCCGGCGCTGCTGTCCCACGGCTTCTGCTACGTGGACGGACTCCTCGGGGATCTGGCTGGAGGCGCCGTTTTGGACCAGGTGGTGGAGATGCACCGCTCCGGACAGCTACAAGACGGCCGACTGGCCGGCTCTATGCCGGGCGTCAGCCGTAAGAGCATCCGCGGGGATCAGATCGCCTGGGTGAGCGGCGCAGAGCGCGGCTGCGAGGCGATCAGCTTCCTGCTCAATCTGATCGACCGGCTCATCTCCGTGTGCGCCAGCCGCCTGGGAGACGAGGCGATCCGGGAAAGGTCTAAGGTAAGGACGCTCCACCGGGTCTGAACACAAAATGGGAAAGATCAAATGTTCCTGCAGTGTTTTGGTAGAAATGGAAGCAGAAACACGATCCCTATTTGTTCGTGTCAATCTTTATTGATCTGAAATGATGGAATAAAAATAAATCCGCCCTGCAGTCAGTCAGCTGTTTACTGAGAAGTTCTCCGTGGCTTCTCTGACAGCTGGAGGTTTTTATACATGGACTTTAACTGAAATGGTTAAAAATAGTTCTCCTATTAAAAAGGTTCTTGTTTAGCAAGTTTAAAAACTAAGCGTTGACACAACTTTTCCTCACATCCATCATAAGTAGCCTACAGTATGACATCTTGGCCACAAAGGAGAGTTGAAGAACAGTTTGTCCCTTGAAGAGCTTTAACGTTTTAGAAAAAAGTGGATCAAATGTAGATTTTAAAACGATATATTCTTCTTTATTATTTCTCTACGTGTGAGTTTCACATCTCCTAAATTTGACATCACAAACATCTATTCCTGCTCAGTGTTTAGGAAATCTGTTTTCAGTGACCGTTCTGTTGTTTGGACCAATGCTCTCTTTCTGTCAGTCACCTGGAACATTTAGATCTGGACACAATGTTGGATCGCCACTGGCTTAATTAGATCTAGGAACATCTATGCTGCATTAAAGCACATCATTCGGTTGTTCTGTCATTACTTTCTCTGGGCTGTTCTTCCATTATCCTACTTTATTAAAGTTTTTAGATGTGTTCTATGTCAAATAATCCAGAATAATCAGTTAAATCATAAATAAATGATAGGATACAGATTGAAAGCATTGGTGTTGCACTAAAGGTTTAAAATATGTAGGACACAAGGACGGAATTTCTCAAAAAAAGACAATGCAGTGTCTTTCTTCCTTTTTTCTTTGTAGGCTACTGTTCGACAAGCAGATTTAGATAAATTAAAATGCCACTTTTGTATTTACGTTGTGAAGATCGATTTGCCTAAAAAAGAAAATGTTTCCTCTTTAATTGTTTCTCTACTTGTATCAGATTTATTTTTCTTATATTATACTCTATAATGTTGCAATAATTCAATAAAAAGACAACTTTTGTATGAAGTTTGCGTATCGTGTTCACAGGGCTGTGTGGGTAATTGGCTTTGGGGGATCAGAAAAGGTTGCTTGGTTATTTTACAGTTGTTTTTGGATTTGCATCTGAAGAAACAAAGAAATTCTGGCTAGGATTGTTTCCTCACAGTTGAAGAATATATTTGGTCAGATGACCTCTATGTATGAGGACCTAGGTACATAGGGGTAACCCTGCCTCTCAGGGCCCGAGGCCAGAAGTTTGGGACAGGATTGAGGGGAGATACATATGAAAAATAAACTGATGGATGAATTAAGCAGAAGATAAAGTATAACAGCTGGATTCCGTCTTTAACATTTGCTTGTCTACAAAATATGTAAATAGGATCAGGTGTAAGGAAGTGTCATAACCCACAACAAAAGAAAAAGAAATGAAAACCTTTTCATAGTTGCATTTATATGCATGGAGTCCAACAGCAGATACTTAATGGAGCAAGAACGAAACGTCCACTTGCTGTTATGAATTGACCTATAGTCAGTTCAAAACTTCCTGTGGCAGACAGCTCCGTTATGTACCTGGAATAGTTGGGTAATGACAAAACCTGAAGTACAAAGTGGCAGAATAAAAAAAGCAGGACCTGTCCACAGGTGTCTGTTTAATGGGTCAACCTGAGCTGCAACATGAGAAAAAGTACAAAATACAACAAAAAACAAAAGAAAAGAGACCAACCTATAAAAAAACTGCACTTAGCATCTTTCGTTTTGACCTCACTGTGGTTTTTTTCTGTTTCTTACCTGCTACAGCAGCAACACAAACAGAATGCTCCACGTTTCCATTAGGGTGCCTCCTTGTGGCGACAGCCATCCATAACATACACATGTAGACTTCAAAGCACGTCAGAGCTCTCTGAAGTCTTCAGGCCCCACTTCAGCTTATTGGGACTTCAGGGAAGCGTTATGTCAGGAAATGAGCAGAAATGTTAAAACACTTGTAGTGACAACAGATGTCACTCATCACCACTGTCAGTGCCTATATACTAGACTATGAGTGTGGTGTTGAGCTCAGAAATGATCATGATGTCAACCAAAGAACACGCCACCAGACGGATTTCCTCTTGTGCGAGGGCTTCAGAGGGATCAAGGACAAATCTACCGTTGACCACTCGTCTACAGGACGTGACAGGTGGTCCTCAACAGGTGGTGATGGACAGCGTCAGAGTAAATGATGTTACTATACTCAATCCATGTGTTCTGATCCTTCTGACTAATGGATGGCTTTCCTGAGCTGGAGTTTAGAAAGGAGGAACACATTCACTCCCACTCCCACTTTATTCCAATTTTTAATGCCTCACTTCTTCTCAGAACCAATTCAGGTTTGCTCACTCAGAAAGATTTACCGTATATACTAAACACAAACAAAACACACACATTCCCAGCATGCCCACCCAACTCCAGCTACATCAGTGTACAGTAAGCTCTTATCAGATCAGACATCTGTTTGGATCAAATGGAACCTTTGTGGGGAAACCGGTCCACACACACACACACACACACACACACACACTGGCTGTGGGTGGAAAAATAAACTTTGGAAAGATAGTCAGCATTTACTTGGAAAACAGAAAACCCTTCAAACTTAACCGGCATATTTCTCACCTGTTTCATGTACGTTCATCATTTTATTACAATTGACTGAGCAACTGCAAATCTAGTTGTACAGTGAAAACAGTTGTACTGCATTTCAACTTTTTCTGCTAATTTCACAGACATTAGCTGTTGTGTTTGAGCATGTCAACTACATAGTGTTTCACCTTGACATGAGCAGATTGTGAAACCTACTGCTCTGTCTGTTTTATCATATAAACAGAACACAGGAAGAGTTGATCATTTATTTTTGGGATACAGTATTCTTTTTTGTGGAGGGCCTTGTGGCACAGTTGGTAGCACTGTTGCCTTGCAGCAAGAAGATCTGCATGGAGTTTGCATGTTCTCCCAGTGCATGTGTGGGTTCCCGCCAGGTACTCCGGCTTCCTCCCACACCCAAAAACATGACTGTTAGGTTAGTTGGTCTCTCTAAACTGCTCTTAGGTATGAGTGCGTATGTGCATGGTGTTTATCCTGTGTGTCTCTGTGTTGCTCTGTGATGGACTGGCAACCTGTCCAGGGTGTACCCTGCCTCTAGGCCAATGACCACTGGAGATGGGCACCAGCCCCCCCCACATCCCTGCAAAGGATAAACAGTATAGATAATGGATGGATTCTTTTTGTGCTTTATTATTGTCAATGTAAGGTTTGTGTGTCCATTCTGTGTTGTCTTCATCTGTGCTTCACAGACTGAAATGGTAACAGTAGTCTCACATAGAGACCATGGCCCAGTGTGAGTTCTACTTGGCCAGAAGTCTGTTTGTTAAAGCCTGCCGCACACGAGAGCTATCTGCTGAGCAAAAAGTCATTCGAGGCCGTTTGCTCAGCAGATAGCTCGCCGTGTGCGCTTAATTTTCGGTGAGTTTTCTGCCTCATGAGGCGTTGAGGTGAAAATCAAACAAGTTTGATATTTTCCGCCGCGCGAGGTGAAAATCTCACCGTGTGCGCTCTACATGAGCTGAGTGCTGAGGGCAAACATTCAAGCGACCAATCAAAACGCATCCTCCGCTCACATGATTCCAAGATGGCAGCCCAAAGAGAATATTATATTTTAGAAGATAATCTTGTGGGTCCTCGACCGTAACCCATATTTTCCTAACCTTCAAACGGTGGCGGGGGCAACGCCTCATAAACAAAATGAGAAGCAGCATTTCCTCCAAATCCATCTCTGTCTCCGTTTCATTCATTGTTTTCACTGAAAACAGGGGGCTGCCATCTTGGAATCATGTGAGCGGAGGATGCAGAAAACTCACCGAAAATTAACCACACACGGCGAGCTATCTGCTGAGCAAACGGCCTCGAATGACTTTTTGCTCAGCAGATAGCTCTCGTGTGCGGCAGGCTTAAGGTGTGGGAAATTGGCACAGAAGCAGCAGAAAGATGTGGGCTGCTCTGCAGACGGCCTGCAGCTCCACGTGCGACACGTAGCTCTGTCATTAAACCATCAACAGGCTGGATATCAGCCAAACTGCTGCTCACAGTTCCCCACACTTCTACTATTTGACCCAAACACCCAAGGCTTTCTTTCCAGAGAAGATAACATTTAGTTTAAACTCAGGCATTTGGTTTTAAATCTTTCTTCAGCTGTGATTCTAAAAAATGTTTTCACTCTATTTGTGTGGTGATGATGATAAAAATGATAGTGCGGCGCACGTGTGCGTACGTGCTTCGGTGCCAGTGAGTAAACAACCTTGCGTGATCTTCCAGTTTCCGCTCGCCGCAGGCAGACCATGGTGCCAGATCAGTTCCCCAGCTCTTTATCAGTGCTGGGGGTTTGTCGTCATCAGCAGCCAAGAGGAGCTGACGTTGCGACAAACAGGGCGGAGTTCCACAGTAAGAAGAAAGATAAAAAGTAGAAAACATTGCTCTAACCACTGAGACAGTGCTTTGATATTAGTGGAATTGGTTTAACCTAGAGCTGGAAAACATAACTCAGTCGTCATTGCAATATCAATGTGTTCAGTACTGGTTTTCCAAAGGACTGATTGAGTACAATATTTAACAGGATTTTCTATTTGAAGTGGCATGCATATAAATTCTGCAATGCAGTGACTGTTTTGGCCTGTTGGATGGACTCGGCGTCTTCACTGGGTGTATTTTTGAGTGGTTGAGTAAGCAAGGCTTAGGAAGAATTTTGGGGACATTCTGATAAAAGTAAAGAAAGGTATAGGAAAATGTGGGTTAATTATAAACAATATCAAAATCTTAATATTCCGCAATAGGATAACGGGATTTGAGAGTTTGAATGTGCCCTGCCCCCAGGAATCACAGTTTCTCCATGTAGTGTACTTGAACTTGTACACAAGGTTTTCAGGCAGGACTGAGATTCATCATCTTATCTGGTTCTACTGCCTGACCCTAAACCCAATATGTCCATATCTTGGAGCTGGGAGACACAGGCACCTTTACTCTAAAAATCCCCAGTGAAAACAGTAAAACGACCCTCTACTGTGTGATAGTTGTGAGCTGCCGGAGGATCAGCTGTCTGTGTCATGGGCTTTTTTTTCCTGGTAGGAAGTCCACAGTTTTGACACAGCCTCATATTTGATAACCATCTGCTGTTCTTAGCCAAACAAAGACTTCCTGTTCAGGTGTAAAGGTCGCAGCAAATCTGGACAGGCACGCAGAATAAACTATTCTTTTCTTCATCCCCTCATAAACAACCTTAAGCATGTAGAAAACAGATATTTACAGTTTTGTTCCAACCAGAAAGTCTTATCAGGCTAAAGGAGTCAATATGAAAGTGTCAGTCTTTTGTAATAAAAGTGAGAGACTTCTGAATCCTAAAGGAAGCTACATACTCCTGTTCATACTCACACAAATACCAGATGTAGTGTGTGTACACCAGCTCTGAGGTGGTTTATTTAGAAACGGATCTTTGAGCAATAATAATGCGTATGTGACCTGGGATTGAATGTTGCTCCGGGGTACGAGCTGAAGTTAACACTCGCTTACCCAAGCTTTAATAGCTGTCCTCGTCACAGCACTGCTTTAGCTTATTTTACTGTGCAAAGTCTAACCCACTTACCCCCACCCCAAAATAACTCATTGACTCCTTAAGTTCACCCCTGTTTGGATTTGTTCTCCTTAAGGACTCATGGTCCAAGCAAGGCCAGTCCTAATATAATAACAAAACTAAAAACGCCCACTCATCCAGGCGTGCAAATATAAACAGACGTGCACTATTTGTGTACGTGCCACTGAGATCGTAGGCGACAGCTCCATGGACACACCCCTAATGTACACGAGCAATATTAGGAAATATCTCCACATGCAGGCTGCGGCACAGGAAGCTTCTGTCATCTGCTACAACTAATATTCAAGTTTGTTTTGGTGCCGATGGCTGTTCTTGCTGAAGTATTCACTGAATCAGCCACCTCACTATTTCCATCAAACATTGGTTTGATGGAGACATGTTTACATTGTTTCTGTGATCAAAAATCAAATTTGAAGATGCGTTCTCTTGGATAACTTAATGTCTTCTACTGTTTTGAAACTTCATATTTATATGAGTTGTGTCTGTGTGTTTGTCTTAAAGGCCATGGTGGCATGCTACCCAGGAAATGGGGCAGGTTATGTGAAACATGTGGATAACCCAAATCATGACGGACGCCGTCTTACCTGCATCTACTACCTCAACAAAAACTGGAATGCCAAGGTACTGCAAGCACGTTTACTGTCTTTTCTCTTTGACCTTGACTATGTTCAGTTTATTGCCATGATGGCTTAAGTACAGCATATTGTAATGATGGTGGAATAAAAACATTCATCATTGTCTTGATTTCAAATTGTTAAGCTGATAGACACCATCCTTTAGTAACTGTTCATACAGCTGTTTAATGTAGTGATGTGTTTGTGTTGATAGGAGCATGGTGGTGTCCTGAGGATCTTTCCAGAAGGAAAACCCTACGTGGCTGACATCAAGCCACTTTTTGACAGGCTTCTCATCTTCTGGTCTGACCGCAGGAACCCACACGAAGTGCAGCCCTCCTATTCTACCAGGTAAAGTTTTTATGTTGGACATAGCAATGTCACACTTTTACCTAATAACATCAGATCTGGATACAGTACGGTACAGTGGATCCTTGGTATTCGCTGGGGTTAGGGACCACAACCGTCCCCGAATAGCTGAGATCTGCAAATACTTGAGACCCTCTCTAAAACGCTTATAACTCTTTATTTTAGTAGTTCAAAACACCAAATTTACCGTAATATGAATTAATACGCACAGTGGAAACCATGGTCTTCTTAATCTCTGCTGTTGAAGGTACTGCCAATCAGCGCCAAGAAAAATAAATGGCACTGCTGGATTGACTGCTTAGGAAAGGCCAACGTGTCAAGTAGCTTTGTGCCTAGGTATTTTAGCTTCCCACATTTTAGATACATGCGACAAATACATCTGCAAATAGGTGAATC
This sequence comes from Valencia hispanica, assembly GCA_963556495.2. NCBI lineage: Eukaryota > Metazoa > Chordata > Actinopteri > Cyprinodontiformes > Valenciidae > Valencia > Valencia hispanica. The sequence goes on along the minus strand of OY747720.1, from coordinate 40,902,015 downwards.
TGCGAATACTGAATGGGGGTCCATTGTATAATTTTTTTAATATTTGTATTTGTTACCAAAGTACTAAATGCAAATCTTGAATACAGTGCCATTTTTGTTTCAGGTATGCCATCACAGTTTGGTATTTTGACTCCGAGGAGCGAGCCCAGGCTAAGAAGCGGTTCCGAGACCTAACAGGTAACAATTGTCAGCTACTCTTTGTGTAGCTGGTACGAAAAGTGGGAGTTTTATCTTTAAATATTACTATTCATCTACTTCAGCTCCAGCTTGGCTTCTTCAGTACTTGTTTTTTAAGCTTTCCTTTTCGTTTCAGCTTCCACAGAGCAGCAGGGCAGCAGCTCGAGCTGATGTTAAGGAAACACTGCCATCTAGTGTTTGGAGAAAACAGCAGACTTCACTGAGACTCAGCTTATTGAACAGCTGAATCAACACAGTGGAGAGAAAATGGGAAGTTGAATTGTTTCCTGGGCGTAGGAGGCACGGACGGGCCTTGTGGTCTCCTAAATATGGATTTCCAATGTTGCTCTGTTAGTGTCACCGCTAAGACGGAGTTGCCAGGACGGCAACTGATTAACCAGAGGAGCTTTTCTGGACTTCTTCCATTTTTTTTTTATGTTTGTGCAATGCTCTGCCAACTCCTACTGAGTGCCCAGCTGAGACACTAGCTTTCAGCTCACAGCTTCTGACAGAAAGAGAAGAGTTGGCAGAAAGCCTGAGGAGTTTACATGGACATTATCATTTTTAGCCAATGTGGCAAATGATTCATAGCTTGTTTTTCCACCAGTCTTAAGAAGGTGGGACACATTAGTTGCAGGTTTACAAACCGGGAGGAAAAAAGACAGTGTGTAACGCCTGGGTATACACCACCCGATACAAGCTAAATTTAGAAAAGTTGTATTCAAAATGCCTTGTATTATACCAGACAATCCACTGAAATTTGAACTTTTTTTTTTTTTTTTTTTTAAAGAAATGCTTCTGATATTACTGCAACACAAATGGCCTACCAGAGGTGTGTGTGTGTGTGTCTGTGTGTGTGTGTGTCTGTGTGTGTGTGTGTGTGTGTGTGTGTGTGTGTGTGTGTGTGTGTGTGTGTGTGTGTGTGTGTGTGCGTGCGTGTATGTATATGTGTATATATGTATATATATATATATATGTATGTATATATATGTATGTATATATATATGTATGTATATATATATATGTATGTATGTATGTATATATATATATATATATATATATATATATATATATATATATATATATATATATATATATATATATATATATATATATATATATATATGTATATATATATGTATATATATATGTATATATATATGTATATATATATGTATATATATATGTATATATATGTATATATATGTATGTATATATATGTATATATATGTATGTATATATATGTATATATATGTATGTATATATATGTATATATATATGTATGTATATATATGTATATATATATGTATGTATGTATATGTATATATATATGTATGTATGTATATGTATATATATATGTATGTATGTATATATATATATATATATGTATGTATATATATATATATATGTATATATATATATATATATATGTATTTATGTGTTTCCTCTCAGTATCTTAGCTGGGCCTAGCATTTCGCTCAGTTTGCTGTATTATCGGATATGCACTGTCACTGCTTGTAGTCCAGGGAACAAAATTATACATTGTTTACAAACTGTTATGAATTAAATATTGATGTATAGATCAGTAAAAATAAATTACAAGTTCTGAAGGATATTTGTGCTTCTTTGTCTCAACTTAATATGGACATTGTGTGTCATCCCCCAGTAAGACAAAAATGGCTTCTTGGCCCTAAAACTTCTAAAATTACAAATAACTAATTTGTTACAAACAGCCCTTTAGAAGACAAACATGATATAGCCATGAAGTCCAAAAACAAAATCTAGTTAACCTACTTAATCGGTGCATCATTCGTCCTTTCCATTTTCGACTGACAAACGCAATTCAAAAAATGAAAATATGATTTTTTTTTTATCAGATACAAAAAATGAAAAATATATTGTGTTTCATGTTTAAAATTTTAGTGTTGGATCAAAAATACAACATTTAAAAATGGGTCACATGACCCAATTTGATTTTAATATTTAATTGCTGTGACATTTTTTGCGAATATCAGATTCTATTTATTTTAGAACATAGGTTTCAAGATCAGTATAACTGGCATTTGGGCTCAGATATGCAGCCTTTTCACACCTAAACTGGTCACCCCAGCCCGTCACTGACATTTTGCTGAGAGAAATCCAAAAAGTTTGCAAATAGATGATTTTTACTGACACACTGTTAACAGTACATTCATATTGCAGACCTCAGAATGTATTCATCTCGAATTTCCACAAGTACAACTGTCTTTTCTCAAAGGACTGTTTTTTCTGGTCAAATGCTCCCAAAAGTCACCTCTAGATAGCCACTGGAACTCCAGTAGAATGTCTCTGGTCTCATGAGCTTTTTTCTGTTTGTGTTGATATGCATAACTGTGTAAAAAAATTGATACAAATCTGATTCCAGAAGACAAACTGACCTTTAGTCAGAACAAAACTAAACTAAATCAAATCAAACTAAACAAAACCCCTACCCTCTAGTCTTACCTGTAGCTGACCATTTAAACCCTGAAGAAATTACCTCCAATTTATACTGGTGTGACTAATTACGATGATGCAAACCAGGTAAACATTGCCCCATCCAGCAGATGGACAGAAGACATAAAGCTGCTAGTTCTGACAATTGCGCTCATATGGAAGCTGTGAAGACTTCAGGAGATGAAACATGGCCATGTAAGGGAGAGTTTGATGGTAAGCAAACCCAGGACCTATGTGAGTCCAGACCACTTAGCTGACCGAGGAGGACTTATTTCTCTATTCAGTCGAAAGCAAGTAGTGGAATACTAATTTAATATTTTTATTTCTATAATTGGGTCTGACTATCTTTGCAGACTCCAAAGGCTAAAATAATTACAGAAAAAGATGCTTTTTCTCATGGGCTGGAAAGGGTTAGTTTGAGTGTTTTGCTGCAGCAGTGTGTCTGAATTAGCTACAGAACTACAGGCAAGTTCAGGTGTAAAGAAAAAATAATTTTCCTACGAATGAATCAAAAGGCAGGTTGTAACAAAAAAAATTTAATTTATTTGTCAAAAATTGTGGCTGGATCCTCCTGGAAAATATAAGAACACCTTAAATAAAAAAACCTTTCTTCCATAAACTAATTCCTGAGAAAAAAAATGGTGAGAACTCTCCTGTTATAACACACAGGAGCTACAAAAGCAACAATCCCCCTCCACAAACAAATGCGAAATTACCAAAAACACCCTCCTTTCACTTTGGAGTAGCTAAAAGAAGATAAACTCCTATACAAAAAAGCCTACTGGCCACCTAACTTACTAAAGGCATAAATAGAACGCCCCAACAGCCAGGGGTGTGTGGTCAGACCAAAGCCCTCCAAAACGGCACTCAATCAGCCACTTCTGTGTCTGAAGCCCCTTTCAAACAGGCCATGAAAAGAGTTAATTTTCTGGACTAAGTCTGTTTTGCTTTTGAGTCTGAAAGCAATCTTCCGGACTTTGTCTGGATACCCTTTACCAGTAATTTTACTGATGAAGACCTACTAACAAGAGCGGACTTTTTGCAGTATGGTGTTTGCATTCAGATTATCAGGTAATGTTCTGGATAAGATGGAGGGGTGTGGGGCAGTGGGGAAAAGGGGAGGGGGTAGGGAACGCTGTGAGCGCACACATTGATGAAGTATAAATGTCACTATTTTCCTTTCAGCTTCTTCATCGATGTCTCTTAAGCGCTTCCATGTGCACAAAATTGCACACATCAAAAAGACGAGCACTGCAGGTAGATCTGCTGTTTCGTCGACCATCTTTGCAATAATCCTTTTGTTTGGGGAAATGACATGTACTCCCGCCGCACTAAGTTTACGTCATATCCATATACAACCTCCCACTCCCTCTCACTCCCCAGACATCAATCAGGATCCTCCGGTACATTTCTTGCTGTGTGAAAGCAGCCAAAAGGCAATGTTCCGGAAAATACTGTGAAGAAATAATCATTTACTTCTCAGTTTTTGCAGAAAAAAAGAGAGAAATTAGGATCACATCAAATCAAACAAAATATGGTACTTTCAAAAAGATATGTCAATCTTCAATATTTGGTAGGGAATACCTTTGCCTTAATCACCACCTCGTGGCATTGAGGCTATCAGCCTGTGGCATCGCCTCGGAGTTATGGAAGCCTGGATTTCCTTGATGCTTGCGGTCAGCTCTTCTTTGTTTTTGGGTCTGGAGCCCCTCATTTCTTCTTGATAATACCCCATAGATTCTCAATGGGGTTTAGGTCCAGCAAGTTTGCTGGTCAGTCAAGCACTGTGATGGCATGGACCAGGCTTTGGTGCTTCTGGCGGTATGGGCAGGGGCCAGGTCCTGCTGGAAGATAAAATGTGCATCTCCACACAGATCCTCAGCAGAAGGAATCATGAAGTCCTCTCAAATATTCTGGTAGACTGATTAGGTGACCTTGGATTTAAGAAAGCTTAGTTTATCAACACCTGCACCAGACATTGCACCCCAAATCATGACTGACTGTGAATATTTCACACTGGAGCTCAAGCAGCTTGGGTTCTGTTTCTCACCCGTCTTCCTCCAAACCCTTGGACCTTGATTCCCGAATGAAAGACACACTTTCATTTGAAATTAGGACCGTCCAAGGCCAGTCCAGTCCAGTCCAGTCCAGTCCAGTTCTCCTTAGACTAAGACTTAACTTTATTAATCCCTTTGGGATGACTCCCTCAGGGAAATTAACATTTCCAGCAGAAAACAAAAGGGTGGAGTAAGATAACTAAACATATACAGAACGTTTGATTAAATAAAATAATTAAATATATATATATATATATATATATATATATATATATATATATATATATATATATATATATATATATATATATATATACACACATATTATTGCACTGTGGCTACGGTTCCTTCCCCTTTGTCCTCCCTATTTCCTCCTCACCCCAAGTGAGGAGTTGAAGAGGGTGATTGCATGATGGACAGATGAGTTCTTGTGTCAACTGGTCCTGCATTTGGGAAAAAGCAGTCTCTCACTGAACCGGCTCCTCTGGTTGCTGAAGAATATCCAGCAGTTTGTCCAGTGTCCTCATCTCTGCCTCTGTCACCAGAGAGTCCAGCTTCATGCCGACTACAGAGAAGGCCCGCCTGATCAGTTTATCCAGTCTGGATGTGTCCTTCTTGGATATGCTGCGCCCCCAGCACACCACAGTAGGTGGTTGGTGTGGCACCATGCAGCAAAGTCCCCCACCAGTCTCCAAAACTCCTCCTTTCTGTCATCCCTGATGCACCCAACAATGGTTGTGTCATCCGCATACTTCTGTAGGTGACACAGCTCAGAGTTATAACAGAAGTCCAAGGTGTACAGGGTGAAGAGGAGAGGGGGAAGCACTGTTCCCTGGGGGGCTCCTGTGCTGCTGACCACAGTGTCAGATGTGCTGTCCTTCAACCTGACGTACTGTGGCCTGTCAGAGAGGTAGTCGAAGATCCAGTCCAGGTGGGGGTCATCTCCCATCCTGCTCAGTTTGTCCTGGAGCATGGGGGGGCTGGATGGTGTTGAAGGCACTAGAGAAATCCAGAATTTTTTCATAACATAACTATATATTTTTCTCTCACCCTTAACACCTTCGCAACTTTCTTCTATTTTTCTCTTTCTTATATCTCTGCTTCTGGATTTTTAATCAGGCAACACCAAGCACAAACTAATAATGCACTTGTGTTAATCTGTTTCTATGGTGACATGCACTTTCCAACTTTAGTCTCAAAACTATGGCTACTCTAAGGTTTGTCACATGGAATGTTCATGGAGGTGGCACTAGAAAGAAAAGAGTTAAGATTTTTAACCAGCTTAAAAGATTGAAGGCAGATGTCGTCTTAGTACAAGAAACCCATAAATCTACCTCAGATGCAGATTATCTTAAATCACCTGAGTTTCCTAATGTATTTTCTGCCTGCTATAACTCTAGACAAAGGGGAGTAGCAATATTAATACATAAAAATGTTAATTTTACAGTAATAGATACAGTTACAGATCCAGAGGGTAGATTTATTATAGTAAAACTATCTATACATAACCAAAAGTTGTGTATTGTCAGTAAATATGGTCCAAATGTTGATGACCCCTCATTCTTTCATTCCTTCTTCTCGGTGCTCCTTGAACACTTGGATTGCTCGCTTCATCTTGGGGGCGACCTCAACTTTGGTTCAAATGAAGAAATAGACAGGCTCAGCACAGCACAGACTCAGCGCAGCTGGAAATCCATAGATATAGTCAAACAGTACATGAGCGATTATGGACTTTGCGATCCATGGCGATCTCTTCACCCCAATGACAGAAAATATACTTTCTTCTCAAATGTCCACCATTCATATTCTCGACTGGATTATTTGTTAGTCAGGAGCTCAGTGTTCAGACACTGAGATACACCCTATAGCTGTTAGCGATCATGCTCCTGTTTCTCTAACTCTAGAAAATAAAAAAGGACCGCCTCAAAGCAAAAATTGGAAATTTAATATATCATTACTTAAGGATAAAGAATTTATTAGATATTTTGAAAAAGAGCGGGATTCTTATTTGGAAAATAATGACCTACCTGGTACGTCGCCATCCATTCTTTGGGAAGCAGAGAAAGCTGTGATTAGAGGTAAAATAATCTCATTCTCATCAAAAAAAATAAAAAAATAAATGTATTCAGGAATTGGAAGAAACTATTAGTTAATTAGAAGCTTCCCTTGATAAGGAGAGACTAGGCAAAATCCGCAAAGCAAAGCTAGAATTACATGAAATTATTAATAAACAGACCCAGTTCTTAATTCAAAGACTTAGGATAGAAAACTTTGAACAAGGTAATAAATCAGGTATATTTTTGGCTAACCAGCTTAAAATTAATAAAGAAAATACAACTATATTTGCTATTAAAGATCAGACCGGGAATACATTATATGATCCCGGAAGAGTAAACAACACCTTTAAAGATTTTACAAGGCTTTATACTCACCGGAGATAAACCCATCAGATCATGAAATTGAACAATGTTTGGATAAAATAACACTACCTAAATTATCTGAAAGTCAAGCGATGGCCCTGATTCACCACTAACAGCGACTGAACTCCAGGAGGCCCCCCAAAGCATGCCCAATAAAAAGGCTCCAGGCCCAGATGGATTTCCAGCAGAGTTCTATAAATTATTAAGGAATATTCTGGCACCAACATTCCACAGAATGTTGCAGGAAACCAAGTAAGACTTCCACCAAATATGAATTCTGCCTACATTAGTCTTTTACTAAAATCAGGTAAAGACCCTGTGTTTCCTACCAGCTATCGTCCCATATCCCTCATTGATGTTAATCTTAAAATAATCTGCAAAGCCCTCGCAAAAAGCATAGAGAAAGTAACCCCTCTTATGATACATTCTGATCAAACTGGTTTTATAAAAGGGAGACATTCATCCACAAATTCACGTAGATTGATAGATTTAATAGATTTTTCTTACTGTAAAAACATTGAAACTAATACATTATCTCTAGATGCAGAAAAAGCATTTGATAGAGTTAACTGGAAATTCTTATTTGTAACCTTACATAAATTTGGCTTTGGAAATTCTTTTATAAACTGGTTGACAATATTATACAGTTCACCAACAGCATGTATCAGTACTGATAACCAAACATCATCTTGGTTTTATCTTCAGAGAGGTACCAGGCAGGGATGTCCCCTCTCTCCCTCCCTGTTTGCTATTTTTATTGAACCACTAGCTGCAGCAATCAGGCAAACTCACAATATTAAAGGCATAAAATGCAATAACATAGAACATAAAATCAGTCTTTATGCAGATGATGTATTACTTTTTCTGCAGCATTCACAAACCTCTTTCTCTCAGGTAATCGGGTTGATAAACTCTTACTCAAAAGTTTCAGATTATTCTATAAATTGGTTAAAATCTACAGTTCTTCCAATCAATTGTTCTGTCCAGAATCAAACTAATACACAACTGCAGTCAGGTAATATTACTTATTTAGGTATCAATGTCTCACCAAGACTGGCAGATTTAAAGCTGAACTACATCCCACTTTTAAAAAAAGTGGAAGATGATCTTGCTAGATGGAAATCCCTACCCATATCACTTATGGGAAGGGTTGCTTAAATAAAAATGATGGTTTTGCCCAGAATCAACTACTTATTCGCAATGATCCCAAGTAAACTATCACTGGATTGGTTTAGATCTCTGGACTCCTCTGTCTCTAAATTTCTTTGGAAAGATAAACCCCCACGTATCAGCTTAAAAACACTGCAGAAGACCAAAGAAAAAGGAGGTCTAGATCTACCAAACTTCCATCATTATTTCTTAGCCAACAGGCTCCAATACATCTCAAGATGGTTAAAACACAGCTACCTAGACGAGTCCTGGATAGACGTAGAACAGACATCATGCAATGAGATACAACTGTCAGACCTACCATTTATTAGCTCAAAATATAAAACAACATTAATGCTTTAACATCATAAATATCAGCTCCTCTCTGACAACATGGTGGGAGTTTCTAAAAATGACAAATTCCACAATAATCCCATGCAGACGTACACCTATCTGGAATAACCCCGACATCTTGCAAAACAAATGTATGATACGTTTTCCAGGCTGGAGGTGTGTTGGAATTGAATACCTGGAACATATATTTGAAGGAACAGACTTTATCCCATTTAATACGTTAATTACACAATATGGAATTGATAAAAAGAAATTCTTAGAAAATCAACAAATTAAATCTATTATTAAAGGTAAATTTAGGCTCAATACAGCTGAATTACAAATTCCAGCAAGAGTTTTAGATTTTCTTAATCTCAACCCCCCCAAATTGCTGTCTAAAATGTACAGAACCTTATCTACATTAGATGAATTAATGGCCATGCTTATTTCAAAATGGGAGGTGGATTTATCAGTCAGCTTAGACCAAAACGTCTGGTCTCAGACATGTTTAAGACCCTTTAAAATAACAGAAAATCCTAATTTGCAATTAATAAAATACAAAATCCTTCATAGAATACACTATACAGGTCAACGGATATTCAGGATGGGTTTTACGTCGTCTCATACCTCCTTCATGTCTGCATCGATTCCTGGGAGACGGATTGATGGCTGCTCACACCAGCTATCAAACACTCTTATAGAGAAACCTTGTATGCACCAGCATGCTCACAGACACACATGGGTGTGGGGTCTCAATTTAAATTCAATTCAGTTGAGTTTATCTATATAACGCCAATTCACAACAGATGTCATCTCAAGGCACTTAACAAGTCATTTCAATATATTTATACAAACATTCCAATCAGTTAAAAAGTTTCCTATTTAAGGAATCCCAGCAGATTGCGTCAGTCATTGGCATGAGGTTGGGCAGACTTTCCAACCACAGCAATCCTTCAGCAATCCCTCATACTGAGCAAGCATGTAGCGACAGTGGAGAGGAAAAACTCCCCTTTAACAGGAAGAAACCTCCAACAGAACCAGGCTCAGTAGGAGCGGCCATCTGCCACGACCGTCTGGGGGTTTGAGAAGACAGAGCAGAAACACAGAAGGAACAGAAGATCTGATATAAGAGAACTTTCTATGTTACAGAAAGTAAAAAGTTAATAACAGGACACAGTGGATGTTCAGTTACTGGGAGCATCATCCCAGTCGATGCCCCCCGTCCAACAGGGCATTGCAGCCAAGCAGGATACCAGACCAGGTATATCTTCTATGGAGAGAAAAACACTGAGAGAAAACAAAGTTAACAGTCGAAATAACAGAATGTACTGTAATACAACTGGAGAGTCGTAGGAGAAAAGGAAGTAGCAGAGTGAAGAAAATTGGTAAGTCTGTCCTCCAGCAGTCTAAGCCTATAGCAGCATAACTACAGAGATTGCTCAGGATGACCTAAGCCACTCTAACTATAAGCTTTACCAAAAAGGAAAGTTTTAAGCCTGGCCTTAAAAGTAAACAGAGTGTCTGCCTCACGGACTAAAGCTGGGAGCTGGTTCCACAGGAGAGGAGCCTGATAACTAAAAGATCTGCCTCCCATTTTACTTTTAGAAATCCTAGGAATTACAATTAAACCTGCAGTCTGAGAGCGAAGTGCTCTGTTAGGAACATATGGAACAATTAGATCTCTGATGCATGATGGAGCTTAATTATTAAGGGCTTTGTATGTAAGAAGAAGGATCTTAAATTCTATTCTGGATTTAACAGGGAGCCAATGAAGGAAAGCTAAAACAGGAGAAATGTGATCTGAGGTAACAAATGCATGGACTAGTTTCTCAGCATCACTCCTGGACAGGATGTTTCTAATTTACACACAAGTGATCGAGACGGACAGTGTGGGTGTTCGAATCAGCAACCCTCAGGTTGCAGGGTGAGCTCCTACCTCCTGAGCCATGGTCGCTCAACGATGTAAATTTACTAACAGATTTTTGTTTTTTTAAGCATCCATGGTTTCAAATCATCAAGCTATAAACTGAATCTTGCTGTACCACAATGTTCAGCTTTTGGTCCCACTAATTTTAATAATAACTTATTTATTCATTTTGACTATTGTTCTATCTAATTATACAAGTCAGACTCACCTTCTTCCAGACCAATTCATTTGAGTTCTTGTGGAGTGTCTTCAGTGATAACAAATTCACATCTAGGATATACTGATACCATAGCTTCCATGATAATATTATTTTCTTTTTAAACCAGTGTTTTCCCTATATGTCTTCATACTACTAGCTCATGGTTTGTGATTGCTCTGTGGTATAATTTTAACCCCCTTTTCCACCCCTGCTGAAACATAGGTCATAGCCAGAGGTCATAAAGAGGTCTCATGCTTGGTTTAAAAGTGTCTGGTGAAAAGGGCAATTGACACTTCTTATCTTTTAAATCTTATCTTGTTATACTTTGCAAACCATAAGAACTCTGACAACACTGGATCTTACAATATAATTTGATTTCAGTATAAAATGAAAAATACAGTGATATCTTTATCTATTCTAAACAGGGAAATTTAACAAATAGGAGTAGGTCCATTCTGATTAGCATCAAACAACTGAAAATGGTGTCAGGTGTTTTACTTCAACAAACCATTTACTTAATAAAGAGTGCAGAAAGCTGGCAATCTATTGAAAACTAAAAGCTACTGAAGTAATTTGCAATGTTTAAAATCAGCTTGATTGGCTGTAGTTCTACTGTTCAGCCTCTGGATGTCACTGTAACTCCACTCTCTATCCGATATGGGCTATTCTGTGTTACAGTTTTTCATAACCATATGGAGATTATTTACTAAATCAGGACAAAAATATTTTGTATTTCTAGATATAAAACATACATCTAAAGATCAAAATGCAAATGTTTTAAAAATGTACACCATTTTTAAATAAACTAAAGATCAATTGTTCAGGGCAGTATAATTACCTTTTCAAAATGATGTAACTAAATACAAAATTATCTCTATTCTCTATGAAATAAAAATCTTAAGTTTTATTTTACTGAACAGTAGAACTACAGCCAATCAAGCTGATTTTAAATATATTGCAAATTACTTCAGTAGCTTTTAGTTTTCAATAGATTGCCAGCTTTCTGCACTCTTTATTAAGTAAATGGTTTGTTGAAGTAAAACACCTGACACCATTTTCAGTTGTTTGATGCTAATCAGAATGGACCTACTCCTATTTGTTAAATTTCCCTGTTTAGAATAGATAAAGATATCACTGTATTATTCATTTTATACTGAAATCAAATTAAAACGCTTAAGTTTTATTTTAGGTGAAAATCTGTTCATTACATTAAGGCTATGTAAATATATAAACTTATACTGCTATTCAAAGTTACAGATGTTGCATTCCTTACAAAGTATATTTGTGTTGAAACAGAGGATCGGGAAATTCCAGGAATGATGCTTATGACCAGGTGGTGTGCATATGAATGAGGATGATCTGAGTTACAGTTTTTTTACACTTTGAGACTATTTTCTGAATTTGAATCCCTTTTTTCAAGTGCTTCATTAAAGAATTAATAGGATCAACACTTGTAAATCCTTGTGTACCATACCTGAAATATTCCAAATAATTTCCATTCACTTCGAGGACACTTCACATTGACAGAATCGCAAAGAAATGTTATGTATATAAAACTCTCATGATCCACCTACAGTTTCAGTGTTAGATTTTTCATACAAAATAGATATGCAGTTCACATTATGTGATGTGACCAAGGGCGTCACTTTGTTTTTAAAATTGCTGGGGACATTAACCATAAACTTGAGTGTGGTTTGAAGATTGCTGGGGAAAATCCTTATTATTAATTATTTATATAGCCTAGAAGTATTCATCCGTTTCACATTTTATTACAATATGCACTGTAGTGGTGTTGAAAATTTTATGTTTATTCAATCAATAAAAGTATAAAGTCATAAGCTTATGTGTTTTGTTTTTCAAATGGCACTGAAAACCAAGATTAGGGTACTGGCTTTGTAACCCTTGCTGTTCTATGCGGAGAAACTTCAACTTTAACTCACAGTTCAGAGTCGTGGTACTCACGGCTGACCCGCAAAAAGTTGTTTCACTGATGGAAAAATACATAAAAATAAAAATAAATAAAATTTCACAGGACCAGGAGTACGTTTCTTTAATGTGGGCGGGTTGCGAGTAAGACAATAAAATAGTTTTAATATTTTGTTTAAGACTCCCAAAGAGGATCGTCTTGATATATTGTGTTGATGGAAAGAGCATGCGAGAATATTTCCCAACATTGAGCTGATGGCGGAATATTCTCGCAATCTAGGCTTCCAGTGCTGCCAGAGAGAGGCTGGATTTGTGATTCAGAAACAGAGAACACCGTTAAATCCAGTGACTGGACAATATTTTGTTTCTGCACAGTGATCTCTGCATCCATTAAATTTCAGCTGTGCAATAATCCAAAGCAATAACAGACAAATAATTAATTTTACAATAAAATTAAATCAGGGATCGGGTTATATTGTGTCTTTGCCTGTTTTTTAAAACTTTGATGAAAAAATCAGAAGACATATTCAATATTATTTAATTCTTCATTAATTTTAGTTCATATTCAGTCCTAACAATCTGAACAAAGAATCTCCATCATGCCATCTCACATGGAGCAAATTAAAACATGTACTAAATATGAAAATTTTACCTGCTGTGACTTTAACGCACAATCTTACAACTTTCTCATGGTATATGGATGTGAATTGTGCACCTGCTTTTGCACAAGGGAGGCTGAATCCACTCACATCACACACTGCAGACTGGAATGACAAGCACCACTTATTTCTAAAGGGAGACTTTCCTTATTGCTTCAGTAGGAGGAAATCCACAGCTTACGCTCATTCTGGATCAGTGGATAAGATGCACTGGTCTGTGTCCACCCTCGCTAAGCACTCCAAAGTCTCCATAAATCTCTAAAGCGCTGTCAGTTCCCAGATAGAGTTGCATTGAGTAAAGTGTCTATTTCTGAGATGGTGCTCAGATGCTCTAATTGGATTCTTTTTTTGATTGATTCAGTTTTCTAAACTCTGTGGGTAAAGTTGAAAATGACTGCTCATCAACATGAAGTGGTCAGTGGTGTGAATTGTAAACTGTATAAAATGAAGGACGGCCTTTAGATCTTTCCGTTACAGTTTAATAAAACCTATAAAAAAGATGGAAAATAGCACAACCCCTGATTGATTGTAAATCCTGTTACAATGAATTATGTCCCTTTTATGTCTTTGAAATATTGGACAGCTGATATTTATTTGATGCAGAGATTGCTGTGCAGAAACAAAATATTGTCCAGTGTCCCTGGCTTTACCTGTGTTCTCCGTTCCTGAATTGCAAATCCAGCTGCAGAAAAATCTCTAGTAGCACAGGATGCCTAGATAGCGAGAACATTCTACTGTCAGCGCAGTAGAATGAAGTTGGGGGAATATTCTGGTATGCTCTCTCCACACGATTCTCTTTGGGAGTATTAAACAAACAAAATTATTACATAAATATTTTTTTTCACTCGCAACCCACCCGTAGTAAATAAACTTCCGCCAGACCTATGACATTTAATTCATGTACTTTTCCCTCTTAAAACGAGTACTCGCAAAAATTGCAGGAATCTGCCCTGTTTGCAGCAGACTATGAATCTTTTAAAACCTTGACATATCCACTGCGAAGAATGCTGCAGTGTCTGCACAGAAAGAAAACATGACTGTATAAGAAAGTGGAATGGAGTGATTTAAATAATAGCCCATTCAGACACTGATTATGTGGAAATTGTGCTGGGAACACAAGTGGATGTTAGATCTGTGCTGGTAAGAAATCCCACATCAGGTTTTTAAAAGTGGTGGGGACCAAACTGTCAATTATAAATATTGCTGGGGACATGTCCCAGGCGTCCCGCTAAAAGGATGCCTAGGCATGTGACATTGATTGATGAAATGTTAAAACACGGCTGCACAGTGGCGCAGTTGGTAGCACTGTTGCCTTGCAGCAAGAAGGACCTGGGTAATGAATGCTGGAGATAGGCACCAGCACCCAACCCCCATCCCACACCCCCCTGCCCCCGCAACCCTGCAGAGGATGTATAGTATAGATAATGGATGGATGGATGTTGAAATACATCATAGGTGAGATTACTTTGAAATGAACACAATTATTGCAATTTGCCAAATTAACAACTTTGTAGGATAAGGAATAGAAAAACTAAACTCTTTCCTGTAGACTTTCCTTGGTGCTTATTGGCTGTACCCCCATTAGCAGAGATAAGGAAAAAATTGATTTTACATTCTGCGTGCCAGGACTGTGCGCTCCACTGTACGTAAAAATGCATGTTAACGTATATTTGGCATCAAGCTGCACCTATGTACTTTGTAGCAGGTATGGAAGGAGGATAAATACTGATGTTCAGTGTTCGTATTTACACTATCAAGTTGCTAGTTTGCAAGTTTAAAATGTGTTGTTTTCTATTTGATGGAAAAGAAACCTGTTGAACTTTGAAGCATTTTAATTCAAATATGTTGAGCTTTATTTTTGTGCGATATTAAATTTATAGATAAGTACGCAGAAAACAAGACTTCAGTTTAAACAGTTTTGAACTTTGAGTTTTCAAAACATTTCACTTTTGTTTAAAATATCTTCATCTTCATCTACATGTTGTAATAATTTTTGTGTTACATTTCTTGGAAAAATATTTGAAGATTTATTTTTAATGCATTTTGCACAATAAATGATTCTATACGTTTTTGGAGTTTATGTTCTGCTACAGTATGTGAGAATGTTCACAAACAGTAATTTTGACATATAAACAGAAGAAAAGAATATATCGCATGGAATATTGTTACCGCACATGCTTCAGATTATATCGCAATATAGATTTGAGGCCATATAGCCCATCCCTAATTGCCACCCTGTCCAGACTTCTTGCCACTCCTTTGCCAGCCATGTAAAATGTTCTAGATCTGGCACTGTCTAGTAGACCAGTATTCCCAACTAATTTTGACCAGTACCCTGTGACAGAAAAAAGATCATGCTTAAGCGTCATGTGTTAAGAAATTTAAATAGGTCTAATCCTTTTTATTCTTACTGAGACATCCAAAAGTTGGGATCTATGACAGGTGTGGTTAAAACATTTCCAGATAGAATCCTGAAATTAGCTACCCACAAGAATAAACTGACATTATCACTTCACAAGTATTAGCTGATAACAACCTTTACTGTCAATGCTAACTGTACTATGCATTCCTAATTGTATTTATGTGTTTTAAGTAAATTGTAATTTAGTTTTTATTCATTTGTTTATTAATTTTTCTAGCTAAATGTTATATTTTTTTAGAATACACCATTTGATGACCTACAGTATGTCTTTTTATTTATAACTGCTGAAAGGAGTAAAACATATTTTGACATGGCTATGAATGTCATGAACATGTTTGATTCTAATCATTTCAAATAATCATACTTTCCATGCATCCCTTTTTGTCAGCTTACGCAGGTAGACCCAGACTTCCCTCTCTCCAGCCACTTGGGCCAACTCCTTCGAGGGAATGATGCTGAGAAACTAGTCCATGCATTTGTTACCTCAAGGCTGGACTACAGTAATTCTTTACTATCAGGTAGTCCACAAAATGCCATTAAAAGCTTTCAGTTGATCCAAAATGCGGCAGCAAGAGTTCTGATGAATATTAAAAAGAGAGATCACATTTCTCCTGTTTTAGCTTCCCTTCATTGGCTCGCTGTTAAATCCAGAATAGAATTTAAGATCCTTCTTCTTACATACAAAGCCCTTAATAATCAAACTCCATCATATATCAGAGATCTAATTGTTCCATATGTTCCTAACAGAGCACTTCACTCTCAGACTGCAGGTTTACTTGTAGTTCCTAGGATTTCTAAAAGTAGAATGGGAGGCAGATCTTTTAGTTATCAAGGTCCTCTCCTGTGGAACCAGCTCCCAGCTTTAGTCCGTGAGGCAGACACTCTGTTTACTTTTAAGGCCAGGCTTAAAGCTTTCCTTTTTGATAAATCCTATAGTTAGAGTGGCTAAAGTCATCCTGAGCTATCTCTGTAGTTATGCTGCTATAGGCTTAGACTGCTGGAGGACAGACTTACCAATTTTCTTCACTCTGCTACTTCCTTTTCTCCTACTACTCTCCAGTTGTATTACAGTACATTCTGTTATTTCGACTGTTAACCTTGTTTTCTCTCAGTGTTTTTCCCCAGACGGTCGTGGCAGATGGCCGCTCCTACTGAGCCTGGTTCTGTTGGAGGTTTCTTCCTGTTAAAGGGGAGTTTTTCCTCTCCACCGTTGCTACATGCTTGCTCAGTATGAGGGATTGCTGACGGATTGCTGTGGTTGGAAAGTCTGCATCAACGGGGCCCAACCTCACGCCAATGACTGACGCAATCTGCTGGGATTCCTTAAATAGGAAACTTTTTAACTGATTGGAATGTTTGTATAAATGTATTGAAATGACTTCTTGTTAAGTGCCTTGAGATGACATCTGTTGTGAATTGGCGCTATATACACACGTGCTCAAATTTGTTGGTACCCCTCCACAAAAAATGAAGAATGCACAATTTTCTCTGAAATAATTTGAAACTGACAAAAGTAATTGGCATCCACCATTGTTTATTACATATTTAATAGAAATCAGACTTTGCTTTTGATGTTTCATTCAACATAATATTGTAAATAAGAAAACAAATGAAAATGGCATGGACAAAAATGATGGGACCCCTAACCTAATATTTTGTTGCACAACCTTTAGAGGCAATCACTGCAATCAAAAGTTTTCTGTAGCTCTCAATGAGACTTCTGCACGTGTTAACAGGTAGTTTGGCCCACTCTTCCTGAGCAAACTGCTCCATCTGTCTCAGGTTTGATGGGTGCCTTCTCCAGACTGCAAGTTTCAGCTCTTTCCATAGATGTTTGATAGGATTCAGATCAGGACTCATTGAAGGCCACTTCAGAATAGTCCAATGTTTTGTTCGTATCCAGTCTTGGGTGCTTTTAGCTGTGTGTTTTGGGTCATTATCCTGTTGGAGGACCCATGACCTGCGACTGAGACCGAGCTTTCTGACACTGGGCAGTACGTTTTGCTCCAGAATGCCTTGATAGTCTTGAGATTTCATTGTGCCCTGCACAGATTCAAGGCACCCTGTGCCAGGCGCAGCAAAGCAGCCCCAAATCATAACCGAGCCTCCTCCATGTTTCACTGTCGGTATGGTGTTCTTTTCTTTGAAAGCTTCATTTTTTCGTCTGTGAACATAGAGCTGATGTGACTTGCCAAAAAGCTCCAGTTTTGACTCATCTGTCCAAAGGACATTCTCCCAGAAGGATTGTGGCTTGTCAATATGCATTTTAGCAAATTCCAGTCTGGCTTTTTTATGTTTTTCTTTCAAAAGTGGAGTCCTCCTGGGTCTTCTTCCATGGAGCCCACTTTCGCTTAAACAGCGACGGATTGTGCGATCAGAAACAGACGTACCTTCACCTTGGAGTTCAGCTTGCATCTCTTTGGCAGTTATCCTTGGTTCTTTTTCTACCATTCGCACTATCCTTCTGTTCATTCTGGGGTCGATTTTCCTCTTGCGGCCGCGCCCAGGGAGGTTGGCTACAGTTCCATGGACCTTAAACTTCTTAATAATATTTGCAACTGTTGTCACAGGAACATCAAGCTGCTTGGAGATGGTCTTGTAGCCTTTACCTTTACCATGCTTGTCAGTTACTTTCTTTCTGATCTCCTCAGACAACTCTCTCCTTTGCTTTCTCTGGTCCATGTTCCGTGTGGTGCACACAATGATACCAAACAGCACAGTGACTACTTTATCCATTTAAATAGGCTGAATGACTGATTACAAGATTGGAAACATGTGTGATATTAATTAAAGTAACTATTTAGTTTGAAATATCACTATGATCCAGTTATTTATTATCTTTTCTAAGGGGTACCAACAAATGTGTCCAGGCCATTTTAGAATATCTTTGTAGAATAAGCAATAATTCAACTCTTTTCACAGCTTCTTTGCTTTATTCTATGACATACCAAAGGCATGCAAGTATACATGATAAAATAGCTTTCAATTTCATCACTTTTCAGGAGTAATGCAGCATTATTTCAATGAGCTGTAAGGGTAACAACAAATTTGAGCACGTGTGTAAATAAACTGAATTGAATTGAATTGAATTGAATTGAATTGAATTGACTTGAATTGAATTGAATTGAATTGAATTGAATTGAATTGAATTGAATTGAATTGAATTGAATTGAAATTGAATTGAATTGAAATTGAATTGAATCCCAAGGCATTCCCAGGCCAGCCAAGAAACATAGTCCCTCCAGCTTGTCCTGGGTCTTTTGGATCTCCTCCCTGTGGGACGTGCCTGGCAGACCTCACCAGGGAGACAATTAGGAGGCATCCTAACTAGATGCCCGAGCCACCTCAACTAACTCCTCTTGATGTGGAGAAACAGAGGCATTACTCTCTAAGGGAGAGCCCAGACACCCTGCGGAAAAAACTAATTGCAGCCGCTTGTATCCGGGATCTCGTTCTTTCGGTCAATACCCAGAGCTCGTGACCATAGATGAGGGTAGGAACATAGATCAGGGGGTAAATTGAGAGTGTCACCTTTCAGCTCAGCTCTCTCTTCACCACGACAGACACTGCACCACTCCGCTGATCAATTTCCAGTTTCATTTTTCCCTCATTTAATAGCAAGACCCCCAGTTACTTAAACTCCTCCACTTGAGGAAGGACCTCATCCTCGACCAAAGAAGGCAATCTACCCTGTTCTGCCTCAAGACCATGGTCTCGGATTTGGATGTGCTGATTCTCATCAAAGCTGCTTCACACTCGGCTGTGAACTGTTCCACCAAAAACTGTAGATCATGGTCTAATGTAGCCAACAGGACCACATCATCTGCAAAAAGCAGAGACACGATCCTGAGGCCACCAAAACAGATGCCTTCCACACCTTGACTGCTCTAGAAATCATGTCCATAAAATTTGTGAACAGAATTGATGACAAAGAGCAACTCTCACCGTAAACGAGCCCAAGTTACGGCCGGCAATACGAACCAAGCCCTGACACTAGTCTTACAGGGACCTAATAGCCCATATGAAGGGGCCTGGTACTCCATACTACCGGAGTACCCCCCACAGGACTCCCCGAGAGACCCAGTCGAACGCCTTCTCCAAGTCCACAAAACAGGTTGGGCGAACTCCAATGCACCCTCCAGGACCTTGGAGAGGTTCAGTGTTCCACGGCCTCTCCAGAACCCCTGAATAGACCTTACCAAGGAGGCTCAGAAGTGTGATCCTCCTATAGTTGGAACATACTCTGTGGTCCCCCTTTTTATTTAGGGGGGACCACCACCCCGGACTGCCAATCCAACGGAACTTTCCCCGATGTCCACGCAGTATTGCTGAGCCACGTTAACCAACACAGCCGCACAAGATCCAGAGCCTTAAACAAAATTTTCCCTGGGGTCTTGCCACAGAGGAGCTAATTAACCACCTGTTATCTCAACACCAGAGATTGGATAGAACGACTGTGATTGAGGAAGTCTTTATTGTATACTATCCATCAAACCACGACGTCCTGAGTCGAGGTCATCAGCACATCATCTCCACAATAAAGTGTTGGTGGTGCACTGTTTCCCCCTCCTAGTCTCCAGTTATGCATCATAAAAGCTTCAAAACGTCTTGCTTCGATTTTTTTGTCTTCATAGAAGACCTGGTGTTTCTTCCCAGTTGTGACACCTTCCTGCAGGAGGGCATCAACTGAACTAATGTATCCATTGATTTATTGTTCTCCTTTTATGGATGATGTACTTCACCCTGTCTTTCAGTGTTTAACATTGTCTCTTTCCTAGGAAAAACAACTGTAGGAGCCATTAGTGTGACTAACTGTTATGTCCGAAAGCCTGAATGTACGCTGCCGTATTTTTGAGTGCCCCTGACCGCATCATCACCAGAGCAGTGCATTGGCTACTGCAGCTCCATTCTGTGCGCTGCCATGCTGTAACCTGCTGAAAGGAGGCAGAGGCATACTTTTTCCTCTCATCCTGTGTGAGGAATCGATAAACATGCTCACACCAGTTGATATAACATTAAAGACTTGGAACCTGTTATTCAAAAATAAAGCTGATCCAAGATTCTTTGACTGGAGTCTGTCCACAGTGTCCAGACATCAAAGCACCACTACATCCATCCTAACAGTTATGTACTTTGTTTTCCATGGCATATATTGTACTGCAGACTCAGAGCTCATATGTTTAGCTGTGTTTTTCTCTGAGATGAAGCCACTAAATGAGCAACTAATTACCTCTTTTTAAATTACATAGTCATTACTCATTGACCAGTTTTTCTGAATTTCTTTGTGTGTGTCTCTCTTCTATCTTCTCAAAGTACCAGTTGGTCGTAGCAGATGGCTGCTCAAATTTTCTTCCAGTTAATAGCACGTTTTCTTTTCCACTGCTGACACATGCATGCTCAGTATAAAGGATTGCTGCAAAGTTAGTGAAACAAAGCAGTTGTATTGGCATTTGTATTGGTGTGTTTCCTATCCTGAGTTTAAAGTGCCCCTGGCATGAAATTCCCCGCAACGTTTGGGCTCTTTTTAGTAACACTCTAAGTACCTTAACACTGTATCAAAGGATCGTTTGCCGTAACTCAGACTTATTGTAGAATTGCAGCCCCTACTAGGTGGCCCTTCTTTTACCATTAGCAGAGAATGATCGCGTTTTGGTGGGCGGGGCCCAAGCCATCCACCTCTATTGTCAATTGAGTCTCTGATGAAACATTGACAGACATGCATTTGTGCACCACAAATTGCCCAAATTCCAATATTATGTATGAAATGTAATTAGGTTTAGTCCTAATTATATTGTGTGTTGAACTATAATCTGTTTACAAATTACAGGCCTAATGAAATATTTGATCATCTATCCACACATCCATCTGTCCTCATTACGTCTCTAGCTTCACCACAACAGTAATGGCTCAATTATCGGCTACTGTAATGGCGACTGTTTTGGCGTTTCAATTTGATCCTGAATCTGATCCTGACGGCGAGGCGCCTGAGGAGGAACAAGAAAGGTAGAGGACGTCTTCCACAGGTGATCCAGACAGACGTGCTGTGCACGGAGAGGAGGGGCTGTTTGTGTGTGTGTGTGTGTGTGTGTGTGTGTGTGTGTGTGTGTGTGTGTGTGTATGTGCGAGAGAGACGTTAGTGACAGAGAGAGAGGAGGGAATGAATACGCTGTGTGTTTTAAATAGCGTAAAAAAGAAAAAAAGAAACGCAATATGTGACGGTCGGTGTTGATTTTTTATTTTTTTTTTTCAGTGTTGAATCTGTGGCGGTCGGAGTTTAATCTTTGGCGCACCGACACAGATTCGTCCATATGTGTGTAAAACACTGGTATATAACAGCTGAAGGACATTATTGCGGAAATATACTTACTTGTATAGGGATATTTGCTGGTTCACGGAGAGTTGGTATTGATCCTGGTAAAAGTTTAAGACGATCTGCGAATCCACTGCTGTATTGTCCCAAGTTAATAAAACATTCGTCAGAGAAATGTTTGCCACAAACGACCACGCGGTTCGGGAGTCGGTCGGGTACATTCCCTGCATAAATAAAGTCCATCCACAAGCTTTCAGTGGCTTGGAAGTGGGGAGGACAGTGTCGATGCGATCTGGACTCCGTGCTGTCAGTTTGTTGTTTGCCTTTTGCCGTAGCTCTCGTTGTTTAGGTTGAAATACGCGCCCCGGGGGGAGGGACTTGGAGGGTGTAGTTCAGAAAAGGGGGTAATTGGCTGTAACTCAATGACGACATATGCCAAAACGTGTGGTCATATGCCGAACTGCAAAACAGCCTGTTTCTGAGTGCTAATTTCACTATGTAGGCAGACATACCCGGGGACAAAGGAAACACTAATAAGTCATTTTAACCCTTTAGGGGACATAGGCAAGCTGGGGAAACTAAAAAATATGACCAAAAAAACTAAAAAAATGCAAATTTAATGCCAGGGGCACTTTAATCCTTCATCTATTGTATCTAATACCTAATCCTTATTAGGCAGGTATTTATAAGCAATAACTGAGTCTGAAAACTATTTAGCTATTTTCCTGATAATCAGGTGGTGCCCCGGTAATATTGATCTAAATGACTAGTGTTGTTAATAATTGCCTGTGGCATTTGTCAATAGTTACTCATAGCCAAACCAAACTTATTGCTGTACAACACCATGAATCAGGTATAATACAGCAGAACATTTACTTGCAGCCTGAACTTGTATTGGAAGCACTTTGCAGCCATCTATTTGTCATACATATTTTAAGTATGCCAATTTTTTACATTTGCATTCTAGATATCTAAATTTAAATATATTGTATTTTGTATATTGAAATTATAAATCTTCCTTATTTATCATACTTAATTCAATCTGACAACAACAAAAAAAAGTTATTTATATAATGTATGTAATCATAAATAAATTATGTGGGTAAAGGAATGAATCTTTTCATATTCCATTACCTATCACAAGTTAGAACTGTCCTGTAGATTTTAATGTTAAAATCAAGCATTCGGCTAGTTTGAAAGCAAATTGCACTGCTTATTGCATGGTAAATGATACAGTATGTTTCTCTCCTCAATTGCTGATAAATGTCCCAATAGAATTAAATTAATTAAATGCATACAAAATCTCCAGCTTTAGATAGAAATCCATGTCTTACTGAGTTTGTTCTTTATGATGCATTAAGCTTACAATTTACAGTACCTGTCACATATTAACTTTCAACTCCAGTGACATCCAGCAGGACCATTGAAGATTAGGTTTTATCTAAACAATTGAATGTCCTTTTATGTCAAGTGATGGTCTGTCTTCAAAATACTTATACAGGTTTTTATGATGTTTTTACTTTTTGTGCATGTTGGGAATTAGTAGGAGCCCATGTGAAAGTGTAGATGAAAAACAGGCCATGTTTTCATCTCTAACGCTTTGTTTCATCATCTGTCCATCACGGCCTGTGATGAAAGGCTGCTCGTTATGCCTGCGGTGAACGTCTGACGCAGTTGGATCTAAATTCAACATCAGGCCTCCTCACTGAGATGGACAGCCAGAGGTTATTAAAAGGAGTTTCAGGTTTTAGCACCATAACACACACACACATACACACACACACACATACACACTCACATCTGCACTGGCTGTGATCTATGATTCATGTGCGCTCATTTAAAATAGAGTGAAATATTTAAAGTTAGATGGTTGGCCCTCTGAGGGTCCAATGACTAACCTCTCTCCACTTATTAATGCATGGAGAACGAGATGGAAGGAACAGGAGGTGTTATAAGCAAAAAGGATATGAAGACAGAGGAGACAGGAGAAGGACTAGATTCAAGACCGAATAAAAAGACACATGTAGTCTTTATGGCTTTTTGGTTGACTTACTGTTTGTGTTTCAAATTAGCTGTTTTGTATTCTGAATGAAAGGCCACGTTTACACTACATCAAATCTGACTTTTTTGCCCATATGCAACACAGATCTGATTTATTTATGACAGTCTGAAGAAATCCGATTTTTTCAAATCCGGCTCAGGTCACTTTCATATGTGGTACTAAATCCGATGCATATCTGATGTTTTTGAAAGCGACTTTAGTCTAAATGATAATGTCGAATTAAATCAGCCTCGTACATCACTGACACGAGACAGACATGCTAATCTCAGCTGGAGAAGGCATTAACAGAGGTATTCAAAGGTCTGTCTTGTTATCCTGAAATAGTGGATGAACTTTGTCAGTGAAGCCCTTCACGTCACAACTGCACCACAGACTTGTTCTGACTCCGGATCTCCATATAGCTCTGTACGGAGTTAGCAGCCACAGGTCCACAAAAAGCCATTGTTAAAATGTGGGTTCTCTTTTCTCTCAATGTCCTTCTTTTTCTAATTAATTTGTCAAAGTTTTTTTGATTTCGACTGTGCAGTAATGGCCAGACTGCTGCACAAACTGCTGCACAACACACTGTAGCCGCTTATTTTACTTCCTTAAAGGGGCTATATGCAATTTTATGAAATTTAAACTCGCGACTGACGCCTGTGGCCAAAAAACGGAACCGCTCTTCCATTCTGCTCGCTCTCGCAGCGCGCGCTCGTACGCCGGTCGCTCTCAATCTTCGATGTTTTTCGGGCACTTGTCAGGAGTTTAACATTTTTAGTCTTATTTGGAGTTAATGTTGGTGTCAACGTTGTCCTTGATCTCTTCTGTGTATTCGCACAATCCATTGAACTGCTTGCGAGTGTAGGCTAATTGCTGACTAGCGGTGGTGGCAGAGTGATCTGAAACATTTATCATGAACGCGCTTGAGGTCACATACAGCGCGGGAAAATCTGACCCGACAGAAAATAGAAAAAATTGGAGACAGGCTTATAGGTGCACCCACTGTGAGCTGACAAGGTGTCAATATGCTCATCAGGAGATGTTTGAGTCATAAATGGTCAAATAAAAAGGCTATTGTTACGTTTATTTTGGGGAAAAAGTTGCATATAGCCCCTTTAAAAGGGTGCAGTGTGTGTGACGTCTTGTCTTCTGTGCATGGGGACAACTTTATGACTGTGAACCGTTTACACTGAAGCATATTTGCTGTTGCATTTTTGTTATAGAGTGAACAACCACAGAAGAAAAATTGGATTGAATCCAAAAATCGGAATTGAGCATTAAGACCTGCAGTGTGAATGTGAAGGTCATAAAAGTGGAGTAATAAAAAATGTTTTGTTTCATTTGCACAGCTCATCCTGCTTTTACCACCCTCACGCCTAGCCAAATTGTAACATCATTGTTTTTGATTCCACAAGTGGAGGAGGAGGCATTGTGGCAATAGTTTGTGAACTAGTTTTAATGGAGAAAAACAACACAACAAGAAAATGTGTGGATAAAGGACTGGAGACAGTGGGAGCATGAGCTCTTCTTGCTACTCAAATATATGGAGGTGAGGTATCTTTTTTTCACTCTGAAACGTAGTTACACACTTTGCTCTGATTGATCTCTTTTTCTATGCGTTTGTGGACTGCGGTCAAGTGAGCCGACACTTGGAAATAAAAATACACGCTTCCAAGGAGTATCACTGACTGTCACCTCGCTTTTCACTTGGCTACACGTCACAATCAACTGCCTACATGCTCGTTTGTCCTCGCAACACACTACACACTCGGCGGTATCAAGCCAAGACAATTCAACAAGTTCAATATCCCCGATTTGTGATCGGAGTGGTTCTAACATCCGTCCGAGCAGACTGGAGCACTCTGAAAACACAACACGCGGCATGAATATCTGTAAGGATTATCTCGAGAGCCATCTAAATAAACGGGGGATCCTTGCAATTGTCAGAAGGAGAGAATCAGGCCCGAATTTGGCTTAAAAATCCTTCCATGTGAACCAGGCTTTACATGACATAACTGTTTGTAATTTGCTAGCTGGCTGTAAACCGATCCCCTATTTGGTAAAGGGGGTGGGGGCAAATGTTTGTGTCACTATATAACTGCTGTAATTGCTTGAATAAATGAAATATGCAGCAATTTGCAGGCATTATGTGTATGTTTGATTTCTCCATCTGCAGAGATCTTTTAAAACGCTCAAGGACTGTTAGGCATTTGTCTTGGGGTCGAACTGAACTGGTCTAGTACCGGACGGGCAGCTAATTTAGGATTAGCATTCTGGTTTAAGAACTAGAGGTTTTGGCAGTGGTGGGATGCAGACCCTTTTCTGAAATATTGAGCAAAACCTCCACATTTTGGAGAAGGTTCCAGGTAAGGTGTCTTTGTTGCCATTCGCCCAGTGACTGGGTCCTGGATTCCATGAGGAATGAAGACGCGTTTTAACATGATTTTACTGCATAAGTAAATGTTTTTTAGTTATGAAGATATATGTGATAAGTATGCCAATAATTATGATCAGATAATACTGTGTGAGTAAATGTGTTTTAATAATTAAGATTTGAATAATGAGTATACCAATAATTGTAGTCAGTGAGGTAACATGTTACTACTTTGTCAGCAAATGTTTTTTAGGTATTAAGAGATGAGATAATTACACCAATAAATAGTCAGTGACTAGATAACAATTGGTAATTCTAAAAGTAAAAAGTGTAAGGGGAAAGGATCTTCCTAAACATAGTATATGGAAATTAATTGCCCTATCATTATTGCATGACTGAAGCTATGGTACCTTTTGGGTTTTCCTGACGGGAGTTCGCTGAGTAGCTACAGACTAACATAAGACTTTGGGCCTGACTTATCAATATTACAAAGAAAGAGCGCATGATGCCGCAATAGGCCGCAAACATTTTGCATCAAGGGCATGTTCCTGATTTGCGGGTGATCTAACTAAAAATCATTACAGGCGCAAAGAGCAGTATTTAATGAGGACTTTGCGTCCACTGCTGTGTGTGCCAGCCTTTCTCCCCCATGCTCTGCGCCACAGCCAGAGAGAGGAGGAATAGGCGCAGTGGATTCATGATGCATCTTTGGCAGGGCCGCCGCTGTCCATACGCAAAGTACGCAGAGCGCTTAGGGCCCCAAGTACCTGGCGGGGGCCTCCAAAAAGGCTTTCCAAAGAAATGTCATCAAAATTATTACATTAGCCTATTGCATATAATATATAAATTAGTTATAAGAGGCTCACCATTGTTTTTTCTTAATTGTGTAACCTATCACTCACAATTTGGGCAAATTAAAAGTTTTTATCCAATTTATATAAAGAGCACCTCCCTCGCCTCCATGACCCTAATGGTAGAGCCCTCAAAAAGTTTCGCATCCAAAGGTTTTCCAGGCTACTTTGTTGTTGAATGGCTAATGATGTGAGGTAAGAAGAGACAACACGAAGCTGGAGCTGAAAAAAGAACAAAGAGATGACGCCCGTGCATCCTTTGCTGGTAAGTTCATGTTTTTATAGGCTGTCTAGGATGTAACCCACATCACCCTCATGTATAAACGGGTTCACAAATAATAACAATAACTACAGGAAATGACAATGAGTAGGCCTAGATAAATGCAAATGCTTGTGACAGTTCATATGGTTAATTGTTTGTTTTAGAAGTATGTAAAATATATTTTTTTAAACAAGTATGAGAAACAAACCAAGTACGTGAAGCACTGAAACTATTATTATGAATAAATTGTGAAACATTAGTGTTTTATGCTTGTGTGGCCTAAACATTGTTTATTACTTTTGTTATTAAGCGATGCTAACGTGTTAAGGGATGCCAACGTCAAAGCTACATGTGACATATATGATGTACATATTTAAAATGAATAACGCAACAAACGGTATGTTACACCTTAGGTCCTTATGTGTCAGTTGTGGCACTTTAAAAATATGCACTGGCTAATAATGTTCTCATATTTACCAGATCATTGTTGTTGGACAGACCAGGTGGGCTACTTAGCTCATTGTAATACATGTATATAGTTGTGCTTACAGCGATTTTAATATCTTTCTTTGATTTGCTTTTTATAGCATTAAAAGAGCACCATTTGGTGTTTAATAATTCATATTTGTACAGTAAGTGAATTATCAGTTTCTTGCATACCTTTACCTTTTTTTCAAAAGATCTTCATGTATGCAAATACTCATGCTCCCCATACCAGAAAAAAAGTTTATTAATGGTCTTCTTGGTTATGCTTTCTATCTTTGTTATAGGTCAAATGTCAAGAAGACGTATGTGTAGCAGCTCTTAAATTATGAGCTATAAAGCAGGATGGAACAAAATTATGTGGATATCCGAAAAATAATATTTTGCCAATGCTCTGTTTGTGTCAGGAGCCTCTGGACGGGCGGCCGTCAGTGCTGGAGTTTTGCCGTGTTCCACACGCAGATGGCGAGGACGCAGATGGACAGGCGGTGGTCGGGACGAGGCTGGGATCCTGGTCCGGACTGGAGACGTGAGTTCGTGCGTAGAAACGCGGATCTAGAGCTTTTAGTCATGAAAGAGAAAACGATGACTGAGCGAGGATGAAATGGGAGCGGTGGCTTTTGAATCCCTGAGGGAAAGAATCTAGCCAATGGTTGGAGAGGAGACCATCAGGCACGGCTGTTATGAGCTGAGCCTGATGGCTTCTTGACAGAGCCCCCCCTCTAGGCCCGGCCCCTGGAGGGCCTGGGTGATGCGGATGGAGGCGGTGGAAGTCGGAGATAAGGGCGGGGTCCAGGATGTGTCGGGAAGGAACCCAGGAACTCTCCTCCGGACCGTACCTCTGCCAGTCCACAAGATACTGGAATCCCCTGCCCCGGGGACGGGAATCCAGGATGCGTAGCACCGTGTAGACCGGGCCACCGTCGATGAACTGGGGAGAGGGGTGAGGTGAGCCGGCGCTTGAGGAGGGAACAGTGGAACACTGGGTGAATCCTCAGAGTCGCCGGCAGACGAAGGTGGTAAGTCACCGGATTGATGCGGCGGACAACCGGGTAGGGACCGACGAAGCGTGGGGCCAGTTTTTGAGATCCGGAGGGCAGCCGGAGGTGTCGAGTGGAGAGCCACACCAGGTCCCCAGGTTGAAACGATGGTCCGGGCCGGTGGCGCCGACGGTGTTGAGCCACATAGCCAGCAGTGGCCCGTCTGATGGATGCCTGGGCTCAGATCCATCCTGCTCTGGCCCGGCGGATCAGTGTGTGGGGTGCCGGGACCTCCACTTCTGGTTCCTGATGAGCAAATAGTGGTGGTTGGTAGCCATAGCAGACCTCAAAGGGGGACGACCCCGTGGCGGAGGAGACCTGCATGTTGAGGGACAGCTCGGGCCAGATCAAGGTACGAGGCCAGGAGGAGGGTTGGGAAGAAGTGAAGCAGCGGCGATACCTGCCCACCATTTGGTAAGCCCTCTCCCTCTGGCCGTTGGTCTCAGGATGGTAGACGGAGGAGAGACTAGCGGTTTCACCGATGAGACGGCAGAAGGCCCTCCGACATTTGGAAGTAAACTGGGGCCCTCGGTCAGAGACGATATCCAGGGGGAAGCCATGGAGGCGCACCACATGACCAAGGAGGAGCTTGGAGGTCCGTTTGGCCGTGGGTAGTCCGGGAAGATAAACCAGGTGGACTGCCTTCGGTCATGCCATCGGCGGCGGGCAGGCCGGTGAAGAAATCCACCCCAATGTGCGACTATGGCCATGCTGGAACGGGGCGGAGCAGCCCGGACCTAGGTTGAGTCGAGGGAACAGCCGCCGACGAAGCTGCCAACATCCCTTGCCATGGTCGGCCACCATAGAGCGCGGCGAAGAAACTGGAGCGTTCTGGTGACCCCACTGTGACCAGCCACTGGAGAGGAGTTACCCCACAGTAGAGCCTCTTGGCGGCAGCTGGTTGGGACATAGAGACGGTTAGGACGGGTTTCGGTTGGGGCCGGTTCCAGAACCTGGGCAGCATGGAAGGAGTCCTCTAAAGGCTAGTGGAGCGCTGCTAGAACGTTGTCTGGAGGGATGATAGGGGCAGGCGGGCGGGGTGTCGGATCCTGGGAATGGCGGCGGGAGAGTGCGTCAGCCTTCCCCTTCTCGGAGCCAGGTCGGTATGAGATGTGGAAGTTGTAGTGCTCGAAGAGGTGGGCCCACCAAGCCTGACGAGGGTTCAGATGCTTTGCGTTCTGGATGTGTATGAGGTTCTGGTGGTCCGTCCAGATTAGAAAAGGTTCCGGTGTCCCCATGAGCCAGTGGCGCCACTCCTCCAGAGCCCGTTGGACTGCCAGTAACTCACGGTCGCCCACCCCGTAGCGTTGCTCCGTGGGGGAGAACTTCCGGGAGAAGAAGCAGCATGGGTGTAGCTTTCCATCTGGGCCCTGTTGTGAAAGCACGGCTCCAGCGCCGATGTTGGAGGCGTCGACCTCCACCGTGAAGGACTTTGTAGGATCGGGGTGGAGGAGGATTGGAGCAGAGGTGAAAAGATGAGTCAGCCGGTTGAACACCTGCCTGGCTGCTGCAGGTAGCTGGAAGAGGCGTGGCTGAGCGGCTGGTCTGGTGAGGTCAGTCAGGGGAGCCACTACCTAACTGTAGTTCCGGATGAACCGCCGGTAGAAATTGGCGAACCCGAGGAAGGACTGGAGTTGCTTGAGGGTGGTGGGAAGTGGCCAGGTCTTCACTGCAGACACCTTCTGGGGGTCCATGGCCACACCCTCAGCTGAGAAGATGTAACCCAGGAAGGTGGTAGAGTGTTGGTGGAAGGCACACTGGTTCTGAAGAAGACGTTCCAGGACCGCTCTGTTGAGGCTATGGCTTTTACTGAACGAACTGGATCTCCCAGCATCCTTTCACTGAACAAATTGCATCTCCCAGCACCCATTGCGCTGCCCTCAACCCATTCTCATTGGTCTGTGGCCAGTGATGACATCACAGAGTTGATAAAAGCAGCGCGAATATTGAAATCTTGGTCTTTTGGTCCCGGTGCCATAAGGAGATGCTTTAATCCACTGCTAGCATTTTCCCTTTTTCCGTTCGAACCTGCTGGACCAGGAAGAACTTCCCTTTTAAACTTTGAAGTGAATCGGCCGAGCAAACAGACTTTCTTGTACGGGTAACCAAGGAGTCAGCTGGCCATCTGAGCTCTATTGAAAACAGGCCTGAGTCCCTCAGCACCTAAAGGTGGACGTCTGCTTTTTCTGACCTCGGTTTTGCGCAAACCGCTCCTTTAAACTGGACACTTTCTACGTTCTTTGTCGTGGACTGTGGAGAGCTGCCCCCACCAAGTAGGATTAAACTGATTTATATCTCTCGGTCTGGGTGGAGGAGATTAGGTCTAGGATATATATATATCCGTTTCTCTGTTGGTTAAAATAAGTCTGTAAACTTGTTAACCACTGTTAATCTTGGTCGTCTGTCGCTGTACACCGACCCTGAATGTGCATGCTTTTTGTGTTTTATTATTTGACTTTGATTGCAACCAGAAGCAGTATATTATACTGTATCATTTTCTTGTTGTTTATTGTCCGCTGCGGTCGGCGCGTGTCTGTTTAGACAGGTCACGTGGACTCAGTTGATCCCCTTTATCCGTCGCCCCCGTTTCCTTTGTCCAAGCCACCATTGCTAATGAAACTAGCCTTTGTTGAGTCGCCACGCGGTCTTCCTTTGTCTTCCTTTGTGAACCGATCGTGCCAATTGATAAGACTTGAGTTATTTATCGCATTGAGGGGGTGAGCTGAACCCCCCCTCATTCGCTCGCTGTCTCCCACACACACACACACACACAAACAGCTGCACACACACACACAGCCGCACACACCCCTCCCCTCCCCTCGACTTTAACTTTGTTCTATATTTTTGCATGCGTTAGAATAGATGGAAATTATAAATGAAGTGTAATCTGTAAGGTTGACCTATTTTGTTAATAAATTCCCTTAAGTAACGAGAAGTTTCCTGTGCTATTTCAATGTGTACTGTGAAGTTTGTTTTAACCCGAACTGAGGGACGAACTCTACGCCTTTTCAGAGAGACTGACAGTCTGGTTTAATTAAAATTATCTCATTTATGAGATTGGTGCCCCTATATCTTTAATAAACAGTTTAAACTCGAACGTCATCAATAATTACATAATATTAAATTATTGATTATAATTAATGATGCTAAGAAAACCAGACAATAAATATTTATTATTAATAGTTACAACAGCTCGGACGTGGCGGACGTGATCCACCTCGGAGGTGGAGTATATTAGGATGTCGTCTAGGTAGACGTAAACCAAACGTCCGAGCATGTCCTGGAGGACATCATTGAGAAGGCGCTGGACGACTGCAGGGTTGTTACACAGGCCGAAAGGCATGACCTGGTATTCCCAGTGACCAGTGGGGGTACTGAACGCCGTCTTCCATTCGTCGCCCTCACGGATCTGGACCAAGTTGTAGGCATTGCGCAGGTCAAGGCGGGTGAATATGGAGGCACAAGAGAGAGAGTCAAGAGCAGGGTTGGTCAAAGGGAGCGGATGACGATCTTTAATAGTGATTTTATTCAACCCACGGTAATCAATACATGGACGTAAAGTCCCCTCTTTTTTCTTCACAAAGGAAAATCCAGCCGAAGCTGGGGAGGTGGAAGGCCGGATGAACCCTTGGTTCAGCGCTTCAGAGACGTAAGCCTCCATCTGTGCCGTCTCTTCTGCTGATAGAGAAAACAGCCGACCACGCGGGGGCGCAGGAGGTTTATTGCCATGTCATATGGTGGGTGAGGAGGAAGTGTGGCTGCTCGGCTCTTGCTGAATACCTCTGCCAGGTCTCGATAGGGAGGCGGGATCTTCTCATCGTCCAGAGCAGGCAAGATCCTCGGCGACTTGGCGGAAGGGGGGTGGAGACAGCGAGTCGTGCAAGAGGGGCCCCAGCTGAGAAGCTGTTGCGTCGACCAGGAGATGTGTGGGTCGTGTGCGCGGAACCAGGGATACCCCAAGATGAGCAGGGTGGAGCTGGAAGCGATAACCAGGAACCTAATTAGCTCGGAGTGATCGCCGACCCACATCCGGATCTTAGCTGTGCGCTGTCGGACAGGACTGGGCTGTTGTGGATGACCGTCGATAGAAGTCACCGGTATAGGGCGGTGCAATACTTCCAACGGGAGTTGGAGTTCCTTGGCCAGCTGGATGGAAATAAAGTTTTTCTCGCAGCTCCGGTGTCGAGCAGCGCAGATAACGCCCCCCTGCGGGTCACGGTGGAAGAGTTGGACAGGAAGGAGGAAGCGGTTCGGGTTTGTCTTGATCATTTCATGATAAGAGAGAACAGTGATATCCGAGGGGCAAAAGGAAGCCCTACAAAATGAGTTTAAGCAAGGGATGACCAGAGTTGGCTCACCATTAATAGCGACAGCATCAGAGGCCACTCGTTTGGCACCAGTTGTTATAGATGTATGTTCGTTTATGCTGTTACTACAGAAACATTTTACAACTCGATCATTAGTGAAATAATTTTATATGAAAATTGTAGGGAATTGCCAGCATTATAATAAGTAACCTTTTTTTTGTTCTTTATTTCTATTTTAGAATTGGATTGGAAATTACAAAAGGTCTCTAAAGCCATCGTCCTTCCCTAGACGACCAAATACTAAAATTTGCTATCGGGACCTGTCTACCTACAATCTTTTCTGCAGGGATCTTCTGCGGAACAAGGGTGAGAGAATATTTCCTAAAGCTGCCATGTTGACAAGTATTATATTGTATATTCTTACCCATATATTTGGGATCAAATTAAAAGTAAAAGAATATACTTTACATTTTTCTTCTGAATGTATAATATGTGTCTGTTGAAGAATCATATTATGCTTCTTATCTTCTTGTGTACTATATGCATCGTTCTGTTACATTTTCTTTCTAGCCTTTTCTCTAGTCACATGGGCCATTCACCTGTATTTTATCAAGCCATCCATATAAAGCAAACATGACTCTGACCAAATATCTTTTTATAGTTTATGTTGTAAAATTATATTTGGGAGATCTAAATTAGATAACATGAGGGAAATTCTTCAATTTCAGATCTAATTTTAGAGGGGTTCCCAATTTTTTTCTTTATTTACACAAATAGATACGGGGTGTGTCAATAGAGATAAGTACATTGGTTCTTACTGGAGTGCTTGCTACTGTTTGTTTTAATCATTAGGCAACCTGAAAGATATCAAACAGAAATGGTCCCCATTAGGAGATGCACAGAAGAAGAAGTACATTGAGGACGCAGCAGCTCTTAAATCTAAAGGGAGAACGGACCATCTTAGCCCTGAGATGAGGGAGCTTAAAGTCAAAAAGCACCTTAAGCAGCTCAAATGAGAGGTTTATTCTTTATACTGTAGTAAGATCTTTTGGTACTGTATAATTGTAGATGGTTATAAGAAAGTGCAAACATTTAACACAGCACATTTCGTGCTGTGTTAAATGTTTGCACTGTTTATGTGCATACTTTCCTGTTACACTTGAACTTTTCACATTGTCAAACAAATTGTAATGTTAGATAACCTGGGTAAACAAATTGTAATGTCAGATAACCTGGCTAAATAAAAAAAGCAGATTTCAGTTAATGAGGCCTGATCACTACTTCATGTGCAGATATAACAAATAACATAAATAAAACCTGTCTGATAGCTGAACGATATCAAAATGCAACACATCATGTAAACACATCACAGTGAGAGCCACTACCTACAACTGGAGAAAACATGCAGTGGTGTTGAACTTTTCCAGGAGAGGCTGATCAACTAAAAGTACTTCATAGCACATCGGTGATTCATCCAGAAGGACAGAGAAGAACTCAGAACAATATCCAAAGCACTGTAGTCCTCACTGCCTCAGTTAAGGTCAGATGTCAAGATATAACAATATGAAAGACTGAGGAAAATTGCATCCACAGGAGAGATTCAAGAAGACATTCACTGCTGACCAAAAAGAACATAAAGACCCTGTCAGGATCACGGTCTGATAGACTGATAGGAGTGTTGCGTGCGGCTGAGACCCAAGCGCGGTGATGGACGAGCGATGGAAGGACAGTAGCACGCGGTCTGTTATAGTAATCCCTGAATGTGAGGACTGATCTGTCGAGAAGGCTGGGATTACAAGATCTAATGAGACAATAAGATCGGGTGATTGTGAGGATTGGAAAAATCCGCTACACCCGGGAACTAGCGATGCTTGGAAGCACAGCTGCGGAGCTCGGGACATGGAAAAAGTGATGTCAGAGCGGCGAGCGGGTGAGTAGCTCCTCCTTAAATGGGAAATCCTCCAGATCACATGACCACTGTCTGACAGGACCCTCCCCTTAATGACCGGCGCCTGACGGTCCAGAAGGACGGCGGTTGAAGTCTGCAATTTGAGATGGGTCCAAAATGTGTCTGGATGGAACCCAGGAGCGTTCCTCAGGACCACAGCCAGCCCAATCAACCAGGTATTGGATTCCTCGGCTCAGACGGCGAGAGTCCAAAATCCGCCTGACTGTAAAGGCAAGACCTCCGTCTATGACTCTTGGAGCTGGGGGGTCAAAGGGAATCTGCCTCTGTTCAGGAATAACAAACAGTCCTTTTCAGACATGTTGTTCACATTTCCTTCCAAAATGATCACGGTAAAGCGGCACAAAGCTTTACCTGAGGAGTCCATCTGCAGCGCCACCTTAAGGACCGAAGGCGACCTAATGTTGTACGCACTGACGACTCATCCAGCTGAGCGCAGAATCCTGTGGGATTTCCAGAAACTGTGGCTCCCTCTCTCACAAGTCCATCCCGCTGACGCCCTCTTCTGCCGACAGATGGGAATGAAAAATGAACAGCTCAGGTACGAACCTAAACACTTTGATGTGGTGAAGATCCAGGAACGTGATCCCCACTTTCACCTCATCCAGAAGCTGGTGATTAACCGTTCACCAGCAGACATGATGCTGCAACCACCAAGTGCAGTCCATAAGCTACGAGCTTTTTCTTGCAGCCTTCCTGATCTTAGGCTGAAGACGGGTCCATTGGTCTACGCCCACAACGAGCGAGGTCCGCCTCCATGGGCTGACCTAACAGACCAAAGGGGGGTCATCTTAACCCACACCCATGACTTTACTCCATGTGACCAGAAGAGCCCCAAAGCCTCATGTGACATCTTCCAACAGGTGACATCCTGGCTTCCAAAGGCTCACATGACCAAGACCTGCACCCAAGGATGCTTATCCTGCTGCCAGCTCCATGGATCCCAGCTGAGCAAAGATCCCTCTCAGTGAAAGGGGGTCAGATTCCCTTGGATGCACCTGAATCCAGCAGGAGTCGCCTGCTGACAGTCACATGCAGCTTCATCAGAGGTGATGAAGCCCCTCCTAAACTGAATGATACAGCAGTCATGACTGCTGCTCTTTTGTTTAACCAATGTAAGTTTCACCTCAAGGTCTCCTCCCTGGAGGCGGAGCCTGTCTCAACACCAGTGGAAAAAGGGGACCAGTAAATAGCGTTAATGGAACAGGTGCATGCTTCAAAACTCACCTCTAGCATGCACTAACAACTAATTACATCCATAATTTTTGTTTTGTTCTATAGAAATCTGCAGACGCATAGATTAACACCTTTCAGGCTACAGTAGTAACCATAAATACATTCTAAGTGCATTAAAATAACCCTTTCAGGTTTTGCAGTTTCTCTCTTAGGAAGTGGTTAAGTGATGAGTGACACATTGGTATCATTTAACACAAGACTTCATTAGAAAAGCTTATTTATCTGCACACTACCTCACTAAGTGATGGTACATTTATTCTATTCGCGATTTAGAAATCCTACAGAAACTCAACAGGAACTGTTAGGAGCACAATCTAAAACCCTTCAGGACACAAAGTGCCTGTCAATCTACAATCTACTCTAATTAACAACACCCTGCATGCCCTGCAAGCTCTCTCAGATGTCGTAGAAAGATAAAATAATTGACTCAACGTACACACAAGTGGTAAGAGAATTAACGCAGGATCTTATTAGAGAAATTGGTTTATCTATGGAAAGTCCTGTGGAAGGACGAACTCTTACACATTTAGTTCCTCTAGAACTAAATGTCCCCATTTTTTTTAACCCAGATAATTTTGAACTTGTATTCATGCTGAACCTTCCGATCATTGAAAGATGAACGTATATAGGCTTTAATCTGTGCTAAATGTTGGTTTTTGCAAAGGTGACACCCACCTACATTTAAAAACCCCATCCATACTAGCCTACCATGAAAACGATCCCAAACTTTACCTCACTCCAAACCTAGACCTATGCATCAAAACTAAAGATCTCCACTGGGTGTGCCCAAGTAACTCGTTCATTAGAGATGTAACTGATTACCTCTGTGGTTTGAGGGATGACGCCCCTCAACAAAATTGTCAAGCTACAATGACATTAAAAGATGTAGGTATGGAAACCAAAGTTGAACGTGCAGGTAACCGATAGCTAGTGAGCACACCAGTAGCAGAAGCTTTGATGTCATACGATCAACATGACACGGTCACCAAGGTAAAGTTGCTAAACCAAACTATGTTACTCAATATCCCACAAGGGACAGTAGTTCACATAGGAGAGACAATACCCCATCATCTCAACCTCGACAGACATGACACTGAGATCGAGATCATGGATTTTTTTAATGGATATAATGTCACGATTGATACCAAAATTGAGAAACTACTTTTGAAGGAGGGGACCAAATTGATTAAATTCAGCCTCACCTCTACGGCCTTGACTTTGGCCCCCCTCCCTAGCTTTCCCAAGAAAGCTGATTGGACAGAAACACACACCTTGACATTCACAGTAATTGCACTTGTAATTGGGTGGGTCTTTACAGCGTTGATGGCTTACATCACTGCTATCAGGTGTCTTCCCTCAGGCTTTAAAAACAGCAGTTATTAAACCACTGCTAAAGAAGAAAAATCTGGACAACACGTTAATGCAGAACTACAGGGCAATCTCTAATCTCCCATTCATCAGTAAGATTATTGAAAAAGCTGTGTTTCAGCAGTTAAATGGCTTCATAACAATGACAAACCGTTTTTATGCTTTTCAGTCTGGTTTACGCGCTCACCACAGCACCGAGACTGTCCTCGTCAAAGTATTTAATGACATCCGCATAAATACAGACTGTGGAAGAACCACAGTGCTGGTTCTGTTGGACCTCAGTGCAGCATTTGACACTGTTGATCATGATATTTTATTGGAACGACTGGAGAGCTGGGTCGGACTCTCTGGTACAGTACTTGGCTGGTTCGAGTCTTACCTAAAGAACAGGGACTTCTATGTTTCAATAGGAAACTTTTCATCAGAACGAACACAAATCACATGTGGGGTGCCCCAGGGCTCCATCCTGGGGCCCCTCTTCTTTAATATCTACATGCTCCCACTAGGCAAGATTATAGCAACCAATAACATTAGCTACCATAACTACGCAGATGACACTCAGCTCTACATTACAATGTCACCAGGTGACTCTGAACCCATTCAAACCCTAAATCAATGCATTGACCAAATAAATGGATGGATGTGCCATAACTTTCTCCAGCTGAATAGAAACAAAACTGAAGTGATTATTTTTGGACCCAAGGAGGAACGATCAAGAGTCAGCACACAGCTTCAATTAATACAGCTAGAAACTACTGATCAGGTTCGTAACCTAGGTGAAGTAATGGACTCAGACCTGAACCTCCAGGGTCACATAAAGGCAATAACAAGGTCACCGTTCTATCACCTGAAGAACATCTCTAGGATTAAAGGACTGATTTTGCAACACGACCTAAAAAAACTCATCCATGCGTTTATCTTTAGTCGGATTGATTACTGCAACAGCATCTACACAGGTCTGCCTAAAAAGTCAATCAGACAGCTGCAGCTGATCCAGAACGCTGCCCCTCGCGTCCTCACTAGAACCAGGAAAGTAGAGCACATCACCCCAGTTCTAAAGTCCTTACACTGGCTCCCTGTAGCTCAGAGAATAGACTTTAAAATACTTTTACTAGTTTATAAATCATTACATGGCTTAGCACCAAAATATGTTGAAGACCTGTTGTCATGGTACCAACCACCAAGACCACTCAGGTCCTCCAACTCTAGCCTACTAAACATCGCTAGACTCAGAACTAAACATGGAGAAGCAGCTTTCACTTTTTATGCTCCCCTTATCTGGAACAGACTTCCTGACGAGTGTAGAGCTGCTGAAACTCTGAACTGCTTTAAATTGAGACTAAAAACCCATCTGTTTAGAATTGCCTTTGAGTAAATGCTTGATGTCATATGTATGAAATGTGTTCATGCTCTCTTGCTTTTTTTATTTTTCTCTTGCTTTATTGTGTATCATGTGTAATGTGTGTTTATTTTATGTGTTTCTTTTAAATCACCAAATCATGTAAAGCACCTTGAATTACCCTGCTGTTGAAAGTGTGCTATACAAATAAAATTGCCTTGCCTTGCCTTGCCTACACCGCCTACAGGCGGGTCAAACAATTGCAAGCAAGAATCGACTCCATGACATTTCTCACACCGCGATTCATAGCTTCCCCCGGTCCCAAAGCACAAGCTGGTGCCAGTGCCTAGCGGTAGCTACACATTCGTGCCTGCACCCCGTCTCATACTTAAAGCAGTGATGTGAATCATGAAGTATGACGATATCAAAAGGGGGTCGATTTGTTTTATTATCATTTTTATTTCTTATTACTTTCTAAAAAAAAAAATTCCTTGGTGTGATTTTACTTTCTGTTGATTGTTTCTTACAATTATACATATTTTAGTAGAATAGGTTAAGCCTCTACCCAGACTAGGTTAGCCTCTACCCAGACTAGGTTAGCCTCTACCCAGACTAGGTTAACCTCTACCCAGACCCAATTCGGATCAG
Source organism: Valencia hispanica (assembly GCA_963556495.2). Taxonomy (NCBI): domain Eukaryota; kingdom Metazoa; phylum Chordata; class Actinopteri; order Cyprinodontiformes; family Valenciidae; genus Valencia; species Valencia hispanica. The sequence continues at coordinate 40,862,046 of OY747720.1, read as the reverse complement.
TGGACCCAGTATAGCTGCAAAGACTGTAAACTGCATTTCCATCCTTTACAACTAAGGGGGGAATGCTGGGACCAGATTCGGATTTAATGGACTGAACTGTTACACCTTCCCGCTGAAGGACAGCGACACTCTTGGACGTAACGGACTGAACTGTTAGACCTTCCCGCTGAAGGACAGCGAGATTCTTGGACGTAACGGACTGAACTGTTACACCTTCCCGCTGAAGGACAGCGACATTCCTGGACGTAATGGACTGAACTGTTACACCTTCCCGCTGAAGGACAGCGACACTCTTGGACGTAACGGACTGAACTGTTACACCTTCCCGCTGAAGGACAGCGGCATTCCTGGACGTAATGAATAATGAACCTGGTTCTAGCTCCAAAGACTGAACAGTGCGCATTCTTTGGAACTAAAAGGGGGATGTTGAGGCTATGGCCTTTACTGAACGAACTGGATCTCCCATCATCCTTTCACTGAACGAACTGGATCTCCCATAATCCTTTCACTGAACGAACTGCATCTCCCAGCATCCTTCCACTGAACGAACTGCATCTCCCAGCACCCATTGCGCTGCCCTCAACCCATTCTCATTGGTCTGTAGCCAGTGATGATATCACAGAGTTGATAAAAGCAGCGCAAATATTGAAATAAGCGTCTCTATTGGTCCCAGAGCGGTGGCTGTGAGGAGACGCTTTAATCCACTGCTAGCATTTTCCCCTTTTTCCGTTCAAACCTGCTGGACCAGGAAGAACTTCCCTTTTAAACTTCGAAGTGAATCGCCGAGCAAACAGACTCCTTGTCAGTGTAACCGAGGAGTCCGCTGGCCATCTGAGCTCTATTGAAAATAGGCCTGAGTCCCTCAGCGCCTAAAAGTCGGACGTCCGCTTTTCTGACCTCGGTTTTGCGCAAAACCGCTCCTTTAAACTGGACACTTTCAACGTTCTTCGTCGTGGACTGTGGAGAGCTGCCCCCACCAAGTAGGATTAAACTGATTTATTTCTCTCGGTTTGGGTAGACGAGAATTAGGTCTTGACGGTTAATATCCGTTTTCTGTTTAAAATAAGTTTGTCAACTGGTTAACCACTGTTATTCTTGGTCGTCTGTCGCCGTACACCAACCCTGAATGTGCATGCTTTTTGTGTTTTATTATTTGACTTTGGTTGCAACCAGAAGCAGTATATTATATTGTATTATTTCCTTGTTTGTTTATTGTCTTCTGCGGTCGGCGCGTGTCTGTTTAGACAGGTCGCGTGGCCTCAGTTGATCCCCTTTCTCCGTCGCCCTCGTTTCCTATGTCCAAGCCACCATTGCTAATGAATCTAGCGTTTTTGTTGAATTGCCACGCGGTCTTCCTTTGTCTTCCTTTGTGAACCGATCGCGCCAATTGATAAGACTTGAGTTATTTATCGCATTGAGTGTGCTAAACTGAACCCCCCTCATCCGCTCGCTGTCTCCCCCACACACACACACACACATGCACAGCGCTGCACACACACACAGCCGCACACACACGCCCCCTTCCCTCGACGTTAACTTTGTTCTATATTTTTGCATGCGTTAGAATAGATGGAAATTATGAATGAAATGTAATCTGTAAGGTTGACCTATTTCATTAATAAATTCCCTTAAGTAACAAGAAGTTTCCTGTGCTATTTCAGTGTGTTCTGTAAAGTTTGTTTTAACCCTGCGGACGAACTCTACACCTTTTCAGAGAGACTGACAGTCTGGTTTAATTAAAATTATCTCATTTATGAGATTGGTGCCCCGAAATCTTTAATAAACAGGTTAAACTCGAACGTCATCAATAATTATATTAATATTAAATTATTGATTATAATTATTGATGCTCAGAAAACCAGACAACAAATATTTATTATTAGTAGTTACAACAGGGGGGAGTGGGGGCGGGGGTCAGTGGAGAGGTGACGCGTCGCTTAAGATGGGACACATGAAACTCTCAGCGCAGAGGGGAGGCGCAAGTGATAAGTTACTAGGTTGATCTTTGTCAGCACCTCGTAGGGCCCTACAAACTTGGGAGTGAGCTTACTGGATTCAGTGTGGAGCTTAAGGTGTCTGATGGAAAGCCAAACCTGATCGCCAGGCTGGAAGGAGGGACCTGGCCGGTGTCTGCGGCGGTGCTGCCTGGCGGACTGAGAGTTGGCTGTGGAAATAGCCGCCCTAGGTTTAACCCAAGCCAGACGGCAGCGGCGGACAAACAGCTGGGCTGCGGGGACTTCAACATCAGTCTCCTGATGTTCAAAGAGGGGGGGGGGGCAGAACCCCTGGCAGAGTTCAAAGGTACAAAACCCCGTGGAGGAAGGGACATGGAAGTTGTGGGAAAGCTCTGCCCACAGTGGATACCTGGGCCAGCGCGAAGGTTGGGAAGCCACAAAGCATCGCAGGAATCGACCTAGTTGTTGGTTAAACCGTTCGGTCTGGCCATTGGTCTGGGGGTGGTAGCCAGAGGAGAGACTGACGAGGCCCCGAAGAGGCGACAAAAGGCTCTCGAAAACCTAGCATAAAACTGGGAACCCCTTTCAGAGACAACGTTCTTGGGGAAGCCGTGCAGGCGGACAACATGTTCAAGCAAGAGCTCGGCTGTGCATTTGGCAGAGGGTAGACCGGGCTGGGACACCAAGTGGACAGCTTTAGAAAACCGATCCACAATGGTGAGGATGGTATTCAGACCGTCAACCGGGGGAGACGGGTGACAAAGTCCAACCCGATGTGAGACCAGGGGCGTCTCGGAACAGGAAGGGGTTGAAGTTCCCCTGCAAGGGAGGAGGGTTCATGGAGGGCCACCAGAGTGCGCGTTTAAGGAATTGCGACGTCCTTACAGGACCAGGGTGTCCTGAAAATGGGGAGGAGTGACCCCAGATCAAAGCCTCCTTTTTTTTTTTTTCTTTTTTTTTTTTTACGTGTCCTGTTTGGCAGTGTGCAGCTCAGAATTGGTGTCTGAGTACCAAGTAGAAGCCCAACAGATTTACTTTCACAAGCGGAGCAGTACAGCTTTTGCTATAGTACTCCACTTGATTTATGTGTGAAAAATCTTTATTATGAATTGTTGGGGTTTTTATTTCCTGATGTTATGGACACGGAGACGGAAAATTAAGGAGAAGAAAGAAGGAAGATGAAGAAGAGAGGTAGGAAACAAAATGTCATGAGAGAGGGTGAGTTGAAAATACAAGAGAGGAAGGGGAACAAAGAAAACACAGGAAGACATTGAAGTCTGCCTCCATACCCACAGGACGGCAGAGAGAGGGGGAAAAACAAAACAAAACACGAAAAAGGAACATCGACAAAACAAACCAAACATTGTGAACTAAGAATTACACAACCACATCACACAAAAATAGATATAAAAATACAACAACAATGTCACAGACAAACTCATGGTACCGATTAATCAAGCTCTAGTAATGATAACCTCAGCCCAAGAATATATCCTTAAACACCAGAGACCCCACATCTATGTGTGTGTGTTAGCATGCTAGTGCATATAAGGTTTCTCCATAAGAGTGTTCGATAGTTGGTGTGAGCAGGCATCAATCCGTCTCCCAGGAATCGATGCAGACATGAAGGAGATCCGAGCAAAGACGTCCATAGACCCCCGGAGCCCCAGGCGGGGCCGACCGCATCCCCCAAGAGTGGAGCAAAGGAGAACCCCAGGGGAACGTCCAGCTGCCACTATGCAGGGGCCCGGGGGCCAGCAGTGACGAGCCCACGGGCCCCGCCGGCAACCGGCCGCGCCAGGGCGGGCCGGTCAATGGACCGGGAGAGCCGGGGCCCAGGGGCACCCCACCCCCCAGCAAGGACCCGACAAGGGACCGGCCAACAAGGGGCCCCCGGCACTGGAGGGGCCGCAGCCGGCCGCCACGCGCCGCCTCCACCCTAGGCCAATCCCCACCACCAACATCCCAGTGCCCCACCGATAGCCGCAGGGGATGGACAGCATCCCCAGGCCGGGCTCAGCCAGCATCTGGACAGTTGTACCAGCTTCCGGGTCCTGATCCCGCGCAACGCAGGGCGCCGAGACCAGGCATCCAACGAGGGCCTGGGCCGGTCCAACCCACCAATGAACCGGCCACGCACGGTGCGGACAGAACAGGTGATCAAACGAGCAGAGACGCCGGATCCGCATCCCGCCGAGCCACCGAGCAGGCACCACCCAACAATCCCAAACCTGGCACCTCTAAAAAAGGTGCCCCAACCAACCAAAGGAAGATATCGGCCCAGCGCATCGGCCGACCAACACACCGGCCCCCCCAGGCCCGGCCAGGTACGCACCAGGTCCGAACCGGATTGACCACCAATGCACCGGCAGGCAGGGGCCCCCGTCACCGGCGGGGAGTGACGGAGGGGAAATAGGCCCCCCATTAAGTGTAAGGCCTGAGGTGCGCCAGGCGAGGGGCCAGACCAAGATCCAACCTGACAGGTAGACAAAGACATACAGACACAGTCATACGTTCCCTCCCTCTTAAACCCATACATTCTCACTGACTCACCAAGACACCCAAAAAAATGACGCTGTACCCTCACTCACACACCCCATACACACTTTATGCTCCCAGGTCCAGGTACCGATGCCCCAGTAGAGCCACCAGCCCCCGGACCCAGGAGATGGACCCCCTACCTTCTAGGATGGAGACAAGCAGGGCCACACAGTGGCAAAGCAGCCCGACAGCCCAGGACCCCGACCAGACCGCCTGTTCCTCCTCCGGACCCCAACCCCTGATGGCCCGTAGCGAACAGGGGTGTGAAAAGACCCCTAGCCTCCATCCTCCCGCTCGAGTATGGTGTTGATGCGTATTGTTATAATGTGCATTTAAAACAGAGGGGTGGGATGTGGGGAAGGCAGCCACACATCACCCAACCCCCACCCCGAGCCCTCAGTGTCTATATGTGGTTTAATAGTGTCTAAGCTGTATATTAAAATTGGGACCCAGGACACCACGGGATAGCGAGGAGGGAAGCCCCTCCTCGCACCCCAGTGATGTGCCCATGCCCCAAGACCCTATATGAGTGGTAAAGTCCCGAATCCCCAGGCCCACCCCAGACCCTACCCAGGCGCTGCACGGCCACCAGGCCAGTAACCCATGTCCGCCAGTGCAACCCCCCTAAGGCACCGCATGCAGCCATCAGGAGTTACCACCCAAAGCCCAACCCCAGGCCGGCCACGACATCCAGCGCCCCATCCGCCCAGTGATCTCACCCCCTGGGGTCCCCCCCAGACGCCTCCAACCCCAAAACCCCCACATCAGCAACAGTGTCCCAAACGACAAAACCAAGTGCCCCCAACCCCACTAGGTGATGGAGCCGATCAAAGGAGCCCAGAGAGATTGATCAGATATGGAGCCAGAGGCCGTCTCAAGACCAATATGGTCCAACAAGAGATTTCTATACCGATTAATATTAAGAGCTTTTTTATTTTTCCAGATCAGGAGGATAGTTTTCTTAGCGATGCATAAGGCAATGTGAACCATTAGAACTGACTTTGTGTCCATGGTGACATCATTTAAATTTCCATTCATCCATCCATCCATTTTCTTCCGCTTATCCGGGGTCGGGTCGCGGGGGCAGCAGCCTAAGCAAAGAGACCCAGACTTCCCTCTCCCCAGCCACTTGTTCCAGCTCCTCGGGAGGAACCCCAAGGCGCTCCCAGGCCAGCCGAGAAACATAGTCCCTCCAGCGTGTCCTGGGCCTTCCCCTGGGCCTCCTCCCGGTGAGACGTGCCTGAAACACATCTCACCAGGGAGGCGTCCAGGAGGCATCCTGACCAGATGCCCGAGCCACCTCAACTGACTCCTCTCGATGTGGAGAAGCAGCGGCTCTACTCTGAGCCCCCTCCGGATTAAATTAAATTTCCTAACAGGCAAATTGAGGGAGATAGTGGGATGTTACATTTCAGACACTTTGATAAGTCCTCACATATCTGGCACCAAAATTTCTTAACGGGTGGACAGAACCAAAGCGCATGAACATAAGTATCTGGTATATTGCTTGTGCATTCTAAGCAGGTATTAGACGATGTAAAACCCATCCTAAACATTGTATAAACCTGTATAGTGTACTCTATGAAGGATTTTGTATTGTATTAATTGCAAATGAGGATTTTTTGTTATTTTAAAGGTTCTTAAACATATCTGAGACCAGACGTTTTGGTCAAAGCTGGCTGATAAATCCACCTCCCATTTTGAAATAGGGATGGCTATTGATTCATCTAATGTAGATAAAGTTTTGTATATTTTAGACAGCAATTTTGGGGGGTTGAGATTTAAAAATCTAAAACTCTTGCTGGAATTGGTAATTCAGCTGTATTGAGCCTAAATTTACCTTTAATAATAGATTTAATTTGTTGATATTCTAAGAACTTGTTTTGATCAATTCCATATTGTGTAATTAATGTAATAAATGAGATAACGTCTGTTCCTTCAAATATATGTTCCAGGTATTCAATTCCAATGCACTTCCACACTGGAAAACTTATCATACATTTTTTTTGCAAGTTGTCGGGGTTATTCCAGATGGGTGTACGTCTGCATGGGATTATTGTGGACTCTGTCATTTTTAGAAACTCCCACCATGCTGTCAGAGAGGAGCTGATATTTATGCTTTTAAAGCATAAATATGCTTTTTTATATTTGAGCTAATAAATGGTAGGTCTGAAAGTTTTATCTTATTACATAGTGTCTGTTCTACGTCTATCCAGGACTCGTCTAGGTAGCTATGTTTTAACCATCTTGAGATGTATTGGAGCCTGTTGGCTAAGAAATAATGATGGAAGTTTGGTAGATCTAGACCTCCTTTTTCTTTGGTCTTCTGCAGTGTTTTTAAGCTTATACGTGGGGGTTTATCTTTCCAAAGAAATTTAGAGATAGAGGAGTCCAGAGATCTAAACCAGTCTAGTTATGGTTTACTTGGGATCATTGAGAATAAGTAGTTGATTCTGGGCAAAACCATCATTTTTATTGAAGCAACCCTTCCCATAAGTGATATGGGTAGGGATTTCCATCTAGCAAGATCATCTTCCACTTTTTTTAAAAGTGGGATGTAGTTTAGCTTTATTAAATCTGCCAGTCTTGGTGAGACATTGATACCTAAATAGGTAATATTCCCTGACTGCAGTTGTGCATTAGTTGGATTCTGGACAGAAAAATTGATTGGAAGAACTGTAGATTTTAACCAATTTATAGAATAATCAGAAACATTTGAGTAAGAGTTTATCAACCCGATTACCTGAGAGAAAGAGGTTTGTGAATGCTGGAGAAAAAGTAATACATCATCTGCATAAAGACTGATTTTATGTTCTATGTTATTGCACCTCCATCTTTCTATTTAACAAAAAAGAATCCTGCAGCCGCCTGCGAAGTAGAAGTAGTAGCCTGATGGAACCATTCTGAAGGGCCTCAGCCACATACTTCTCCATGGCTCTCGTCTCTTGGGCAGATAATGAAAAAAGGCGGCCGATGGGCCAGGTCCTGATCAATGAAGCTTTCAGCCGCTCCAGTGTCGAGAAGAGTTAATAATGGAAATTGCTGATTTTTGAGGTGGAAAGTGACTTGAAGTTGGAAGCGGGTAGGGGCGGCAGAAGGATTAGGACCAAGTAGAACTCCCCAAGGTGATTCTACCTGGTGTAGTGAGCATTTAGAGAGGTGATGTTTAGGTGAGCCGCAATAGGCGCAAAGCCCCTCATGCCAACGCCGATCGCGCACTTCCTTAGAGAGCCTTCCAATCTGCATTGGCTCCTCAGTAGAGGAACCGGCTAAATCAGCAGGAAAACCTCCCAAAGCGAGGGGAGGAGGAGGGGTAGAGGATCGGCGAGATCTAAAAGACCTGAACCGGCGCGACTCCGGTCGGGGACGAAGCAGGACACGCTGATCGATTTTGAGAGCTAGATCGACAGTAGCATCTAAGGTCTTTGGAACTGGCCGATCATCTCTAATATAGTCCGCTAATCCCTCCACACAGAAGGATCGGAGGGCAGCATCCCCCCCAATTCAGCTTGGCGGCCAGGGTACGGAATTCTGAAACGAAATGGCAGACGGACTGATCTCCCTGACGTAGGTGGAGGAGCGGGGACTCAAAATCCACCTCACTACTAGGTGGAACAAAGGTCTTTTTCAGCTACTCAACAAACACTGTATATCGATGACAGGCTGTGGACTTGGAGTAATAAAGGGCAGCAGCCCATTCCTGGGCTCGGCCAGACAGAAGGGAAGTCAATAAGGCCACATTTTTGAGCGCTCTGTTGAATACTTAGACGGCTAGCATTCAAAAATCATATCTAACATGGCGAGCAACCCGTCGGGCCGACCGTCGACTCCATTCCACTTTTCCGGTAATCCAATCTGGGGTTCCTCGCTGCCCGGCGCGCACTGACGCTGCAGTGTGGTGACGGAGGCAGAAAGAAGGTTTGGTCCTACGTTGCTCATTCAGGAACCTTGATTATTTTTTCTTAATGTTATCATGACTTTGCTCTGTGCCAAACCTTAATCCCTGTCACACTTTGGTTAGGCAGCAGAACAATGATCCAAAGCACAGTAGAAAGCCACATGTGAATACTTAAAAAAAAAAAAATATTGTGTCAGAGAAAGAGTGGACCTAAATCCAGTTCATACTGTAGTATGACCTTCCAATGTGGCTAAGAGTAGGCCACAATTTTTCAGTGGTGAAGTTACAGATTCTTCACCAGTTCTTGATGTCAGTTGTTGCTTTTAACCCGTTTAAAACAGATTGGCCTCTCTGGTGCTGTTCATAAATGGTTCATATCATATCTCTCAGACAGGACTTTTATGGTAAGTTTGGAGACCTGCTCCTCTAAGGTCCACAAGATCACATGTGGTGTGCCCCAGGGTTCGATTTTAGGCCCAGTGCTTTTTAACCTTTATATGCTCTCTCTTGGCAGTGTCATCAGAAGACACGGAGTTAACTTTCACAGTTATGCTGATGATATACAGTTGTACATCTCCATGTCTCCCGATGACACACGGCCAGTGGATGCACTTTTTAACTGAATTTTAGACATTAAATCCTGGATGCCAGTACATTTTCTCCAGCTCAACCAGGACAAAACTGAAGTTTTAGTCATCGGTCCTGAGGCTCAGAGAGAGAAACTTTTACCAAAACTACAATCACTGTCTTTTAATCCTTCTTTACAAGTGAAGAACTTGGGCGTGATTTTTGACTCTAAGCTGACTTTTATTTTTATATTTTTATAAAAACTATTACTAAAATAGGTTTTTATCACTTAAAGAACATCCCCAGAGTCCGCCCCATTCTCTCTCGGGCCAATATGGAGACGCTGATGCATCATCATCATCAACAGTAGGACACACACCCATGGTGAGGCGACTTTCTGTTATTATGGCGGTGGTATAGCTGTGGTGATGTTTTTACTTTTGGGTTTTGGGAAAAGGGGTGGGGGGTTGTGGGTCATTTTTAATCTGTAAAGCACTTTGAGAAGCTTTGTTGTGGTTTGAAAAGCACTTTATAAATAAAGTTTGACTTGATTTGATTTGCTGAAAGTGGCACAACAAGTACATTTTCACATAGATCCAGGTTGATTTGGATAGCTTTTTTCCCCTTAATGAATGATATCATCATTTTAAAACAGTTTTTGCATTTACCCATGTTATCTTGATCTTTGTTTGAGAAACATTTAAGTCTGATAAAAAGGCTAACAGAAGAAATCTGTAAGGGGGAAACAGTTTCACATCATTGTTGGCAATTCATGCTTTTCTAATAGAAAATAACTAACTCATTAATTGAAAGACAATAAATGTATATACATACATACATACATACATACATACATACATACATACATACATACATACATACATACATACATACATACATACATACATACATACATACATACATACATACATACATACATACATACATACTATTTCAAGAAAGACTTTGCCAAATCTTGTATTTTCATGTATGCGTGATGTTTTTCATAGCTTTCTTATTTTACACATTGTTCAAGGTATCCAGTCTTAACATCCTGGGTGTGGAAACAGCTGTGATGTTGTTCGACCGTCAAAAGCCTACCTTGGAAGTTCTTGAAGTTAGCAGCAAAGGAGCTGCTGCTTTATTGGATTCTACGGACACACTCACCAGTTTTGCTTTGCATTTTAAAGATTTTTACAGACTGACAGACATTGATGCCCAAAACTTATCCAATGGTAGTTAACTCACCATTTACAATATTATTTGCACTTCGTTTTTAGGAGGCTCTTCATCTGCTTCAGCTGCCAAAGAGCCAGTTGATGCCTTTGTAAAGAAGGTGCAAGACATATTCAACAAAAAATACAGTAAGGATACATTATAATACTCTCTCCATTTTGAAGCCATGCACGAAATGAACAAACTGAGATATTCTTATTGTTTGTCTTTAATTACTTTAAAAAGTTTAATGTATGTCTTTGGACATTATGGTCTGAAATACTGTGTCCAGTGATAAGTAAAATCTGAGCTCTGTAGCAGTCATTCATTTGTCTGTTCACAGTTTAACTGCTAAGATTTACAACATTTTGAAAGATTTGCCTCTCATTTCAGATGAAGCAGGGGGAAGAGGGAGGCTGCCGTACAAGTCTCTTCAGAATCACAGCATCAACATAAATGCATCTGGACTGCCTGGAGGCGTGATCCTGAAAAAGCCATCCCAATATGGAAGGAAACAGCTAGAAGACCTTCTAAAGGCTGCTGATCAAATTTCCTTTCAAATAGGTTAATGGTTTGTACATCAATCGTGATAGTTTACATTCTGTTTATGCAAGTCATCTGTTTAAAAGGAACATTTGAGCATATACTGGGGGTTTTGATGTTGAGGGACATTTTTCATGACTTGTGCATTTTCAACACTGGGGAGTTTTTAACACTTTAAGCTATCGCTTTCAAACTGGTTTCAGTGATTCTTGAGCCAGAAACTTGAGCAGCTTCACATGGGACAGAACTCAGCTCCGTCTGCTGGCCAGAAACTAGAAATTGACAACACTTTAACACAAGATATCCAATATAATGGCTAACTCATCTGTAACCTATCTTTATCTACAATTTTTCTATATTGAGAGTGGTGATCAGTAGTCCCTGTTTTTGTTAGTAAAAAGCTATACCTATTCTCTGTTTGGAGGTTCTGAAAAAAATATTATAAATTTAATGCTTATGTTTTTTAAGATACCTGTTGGCAAAAACAAAACATGTAAACTGTCATGGTTCCAGGGTGTTTGTGTTTTGTTAATTTTCCTTATTTAGTTCTATTATGTCTTAGTTGTTCTTTGTCTCCCTCTGGTGGTCTTGTGTTTGGTTGCAGTTTGTGTTAATCTATTTTCCCCAAGTTCATATTAATACTTATCCTTCGTTAGTCCCAGTGGTTATATTTTATTCCTCCTTCTGTTTTCCAGTGTTTCATTAGATTCCCTTCCAGACTTATCTTTAGTTTCTTAAGAGTCTTCTGTCTCCCAGCCTTTTTACCTCCTATCCCAGTTGATTACTTCCACCTGCTCTCTCCCTCCCACCTGCATCTGCTCCCACTAATTGATCATTGGTCTTCTCAGTCACTTCCTCATTTCCTCCTCAGTATAAATTCGGTCCTCTCTCAGTCACTACTCGCTGGTCTGTTGTCGTTCTTCCCTTGCCGGTTCCTGCTCTCGTTGTTGCCCATCCTGGTTCCTGTTTTTCCCCTGTTTGCTGCCTGTATCCTCCTGAGTTTTGTAAGTTCCCCTTCCTTGGGTTTTTTTCATTAAAATCCTTTTTTGACGTTACTCTGCTGCATTTGGGTCCTCCCTAACCTTGCAACATGACATAAACATTGTCCCATTCAAACTTTCATCTCAAAAATGTTATACTAGAAAGATCTAGAAATTTTATTTTTCATAAATAGCACAGGTAGAGCGCTGTCTACTAACTCCAAACATGTGGGAGGCATCTATAATGTTCTTCATTATAGATTTTGTTTAACAGTGTTTAGGTTCAAAGTTTTGAATACTTTCTCTGCTTCTCTCTTCAGATGTACAGAGACAATAGGAGGAAGTTCCAACATCTAAGACTGGTGGGATGATGCCTGCAAATTGTATGTCTTTAGATTAAATAACATAAGTATGGTGTTTAATTAGTTCCAAAAGTCATGGACATCTATTTCACGTGTGCGAGTGTGCACATGTTAAACATCGAGCGCATAAACATGATATGCATATTTTCTTGTTTTCTTTGTTCCCCTTCCTTTCTTTTATCTACAGCTTACCCTCTCGCTCTTAACCTTTTTTCCCTACCTCTCTTCATCTTCTATCTTTCTTCCCCTATATTTTCCGTCTGTGTCCCTGGTGCATTGGAAAAAATTGTTAAAAACCAACAATAATTTATACTAAAGATTTCTCACACATATATATCAAGCGGAGTACTATAGTAAAAGCTGTAGTGCGCCACTTATGATAGTAAATGTCGGGCTTCTACTGGGTACTCAGAGACCAATTCTGAGCTCCACATGGACAGATAGGACGCATTTAAACGAAAAGCACACACTCGACTCTCTCAGCGCGCTCAGTTGCGGGCTCCTCAGTCGAATGCTGGACTTTTGAGACTTTAGAAGCAGGGCTGTGATTGAGCTGTATGTTATACAGCGAATACATTAGGCGAATAAAAACAATCCTAGGTTTCTTTTTAGTACAGTTGCCAAACTTACACAGAGTCATTGCTCTGTTGAGCCAACTATTCCCCCAGCTCTTAGCAGTGATGATTTTATGGGATTCTTCATAAATAAAATTAATTCTATTAAAAATAAAATCATTGGCATCCTCCCAAACATGATTACTTCTTCCTCAGTAAATGAGGCAGTATCGGAAAGAACTGTAGAACCTCAGTTGTGCTTAGGCTTTGATTCAGTCAAGCTTTCGGAATTATCAAAAATATTAGCCTCATCTAAACCTTCAACTTGTATGTTGGACCCAATTCCAACCAAATTATTTAAAGAAGTGTTCCATTTGGTTCCTGGCCCCATTTTGGATATGATGAATCTATCCTTAGTAAACGGATACGTACCACAGGAATTTAAAATAGCTGTAATTAAACCTTTACTCAAGAAACCTTCCCTTGATCAAGATGACTTGGTGAATTACAGACCTATATGTAACCTTCCTTTCTTATCCAAAGTCCTTGAGAAAATTGTTGCTAATCAAGTCTGTGAGCATTTAAACAATAACGAGCTGTTTGAAGAGTTTCAGTCAGGTTTTAGAGCTCATCATAGCACTGAAACAGCACTGGTGAAGGTTACTAATGATATTCTCATGGCCTCAGATAATGGACTTGTGTCTGTTCTGGTTTTGTTAGATCTCAGTGTTGCTTTTGACACAGTCAATCATAATATTCTCTTAGAAAGGCTTGAACATGTTGCAGGGATCAAAGGAACAGCACTAGGCTGGTTTAAATCATATTTGTCTGATAGATTCCAGTTTGTTCATGTAAATGATAAATCTTCTTCACTCTCAAGGGTTACTTGTGGAGTTCCACAGGGTTCTGTGCTTGGACCAATTCTGTTCACCATATATATGCTCCCAATTGGTAGAATCATTAGACAGCATGGGATACATTTCCACAGCTATGCCGATGATACACAACTATATTTATCCATAAATCCTGATGAACCCAGTCAGTTTGGTAGATTACAGGCATGTCTGGAAGACATAAAAACATGGATGACCCTAAACTTTTTGCTTTTAAATTCTGACAAAACAGAAGTTGCTGTCTTTGGACCAGAAGTCCTTAAACAGAAACTGATTAGGCAATCACTTCATCTGGATGGCATTAAATTGGCCCCCAGTAATAACGTAAAGATCCTCGGCGTTATTTTTGACCGAGACTTGACATTTAAATCCCATATTAAACAGGTTTCTAGGATTTCTTTCTTTCACCTCCGGAATATTCCTAAAATTAGAAACATCCTGTCCAGGAGTGATGCTGAGAAACTAGTCCATGCATTTGTTACCTCAACGCTGGACTACTGTAATTCTTTACTATCAGGTAGTCCACAAAATGCCATTAAAAGCCTTCAGTTGATCCAAAATGCGGCAGCAAGAGTTCTGATGAATATTAAAAAGAGAGATCACATTTCTCCTGTTTTTAGCTTCCCTTCATTGGCTCCCTGTTAAATCCAGAATAGAATTTAAGATCCTTCTTCTTACATACAAAGCCCTTAATAATCAAGCTCCATCATACATCAGAGATCTAATTGTTCCTTATGTTCCTAACAGAGTCCTTCGCTCTCAGACTGCAGGTTTACTTGTAATTCCTAGGATTTCTAAAAGTAGAATGGGAGGCAGATCTTTTAGTTATCAGGCTCCTCTCCTGTGGAACCAGCTCCCAGCTTTAGTCCGTGAGGCAGACACTCTGTTTAGTTTTAAGGCCAGGCTTAAAACTTTCCTTTTTGATAAAGCTTATAGAGTGGCTAAGGTCATCCTGAGCTATATCTGTAGTTATGCTGCTATAGGCTTAGACTGCTGGAGGACAGACTTACCAATTTTCTTCACTCTGCTACTTCGTTTTCTCCTACGACTCTCCAGTTGTATTACAGTACATTCTGTTATCTCGACTGCTAACTTTGTTTTCTCTGTGTTTTTCTCTCCATAGAAGATATACCTGGTCTGGTATCCTGCTTGGATGCAATGCCCTGTTGGACGGGGGGCATCGACTGGGATGATCCTCCCAGTAACTGAACATCCACTGTGTCCTGTTATTAACTTTTTACTTTCTGTAACATATTAAGTTCTCTTATATCAGATCTTCTGTTCCTTCTGTGTTTCTGCTCTGTCTTCTCAAACCCCCAGACGGTCGTGGCAGATGGCCGCTCCTACTGAGCCTGGTTCTGTTGGAGGTTTCTTCCTGTTAAAGGGGAGTTTTTCCTCTCCGTCGCTACATGCTTGCTCAGTATGAGGGATTGCTGAAGGATTGCTGTGGTTGGAAAGTCTGCATCAACGGGGCCCAACCTCACGCCAATGACTGACGCAATCTGCAAGGTTGACTGCAGACTCCAACAACAGCAATCCCTCATACTGAGCAAGCATGTAGCGACGGTGGAGAGGAAAAACTTTCCTTTTAACAGGAAGAAACCTCCAACAGAACCAGGCTCAGTAGGAGCGGCCATCTGCCACGACCGTCTGGGGGTTTGAGAAGACAGAGCAGAGACACAGAAGGAACAGAAGATCTGATATAAGAGAACTTTCTATGTTACAGAAAGTAAAAAGTCCAAAAATAGCTCAAATAGTTTTAATGGAAAATACTGGAATATATAAACCTAGATCTGATGATTTTCTTCTCCCATAATAGTGAAGTGCATCAGTCAGAAGGTCAAGTCGATGGGAGGCAGTCATCTCTTTTGTCACTGGTGAAAATTTTCTGAGAAACGACCATAACCTCTCCATGCCTTCACCATCAGTTAGCCCAAATCCAGGAAGCCTTTGTGTGCTGTAGATGATCTGATTAACACAAGTTGTCATTGCATATAGCTTTAAACTATGCAACATAAAGTATGGAGTGAATAATTTGATGAAACCTCTGATAAAATTTGTCTCAATAGCTTTTGACAAAGGCAAAACCCAAACAAAAAGTACCTGACATTGCAGTTTATGTCCATAAACATGAAATGCTGGTACAGCCAGGGAAATGCCTGTGGGAATTCCTTCTCCAGTTTTCTGATCAACACAATACAATGTGTCATTATTGTTGTAATATCATTATTGTGTCCAACATTAAGAAAGTTACTCGCATGCATGTGAGGAAAGTACACAATGTCATAGATGAAATGCAGATTGAGGTTTTTGTCCTGGTATCTTTTCATCAGCTTACTGATTATATATTTTGGATATGCAAGCCTGTTTAAAGAGAAAAACTCTGATAAATACATGAGACAAATTGAAGAAAGAACCCAGCATTGAAAAACATTTTATGATTTTATATTTCTAACAAGTTACGGACTTCAGCACAGATTAATGAACACACCTTTCTCCGTGAGTCATGTTCAAAAACACTAATGGAATTTCATGGCGACATGAGGCTCCAAATACACCAGTTATATCTAGTGTTTTTGCTGGTTTTTCGACCAAAGTACATTTCCAGCTTTGAAGTTGCTGCAGTCCTGATTAATGAAGAAAATGGAGGTCCTCAGTTAAGCCATCATAACTGTTACAAGATCTAGATGATGTCAAAGAAACTGTATTATCACCCCATTGAAACTAAAACGTCACTGTAGACTGTCAAACCATTTTCAAAAGCTCAAGACTGTAAAATGTCTACAAACTTAAATAATCATATGCCTTTAATTTGCTGGTTAACATGACTGGTAAGCAGGACACAATCACAGGGAACACTGCAGGCTGGATGGATGTCGAGAAGACAGAAACTGAAAAGGAGGATAAACCACAAAAGTGCACTGCTAAAGTAGTTGGTTGTTCACAGAGTGTTGTATCCAAGCATATTCACAGAAAATTGTGGAAGGATAAACTGTGGTAAGAATAGGGGAACCACAGAAAAGAGATAACCGCAGCCACAAGTCAATCAAGAATTTGGGGGAGCCTCACAAGGAGTGGAATGAGGTTAAAGCCTAGTTTATACTTCTCCCTCTAAGGAGGGTGCGGAGACACGCAGCGCCATTATCTGTTAACGCAAGGGTTCTCCGTCACTTACTCAAGGGCGCACGGAGTAGAGCCCAATTTTTTAACTATCCGTTGAACACAACGGAGAGCACACATCTTTGATTGGTCAACCCAACATCAGCCCCAGATAATTTCACCTGAACAGTGCTCTACAGTCGATGTAATTAGTAGTCAATGCATGTTTTTGCCACTAGAAGCTTTATATTGCAAGTTCAGTTTATCTAATCTGGTCTTTTGGTGATTTTGAACACCAGGAGGTGTAGAGAACAACTAAACAGACGCTGTGTTTGTTTCTATGCGTTTTTAGAGGATTCTATGAGCTGCACTTCTAGTAAAACTCTTTACCAGCTCAATCAAAACTCGATCTATGTCGGCCATTGCTCCTTGAGTGGATGTGTGTTTACAAGCCTAAGTAAATAAACCGTAGTTGACCAGAGACGTCACTGCAATGGGAGGTAGACCCGCCAGAAAAGGTCTGCTCCCCCTGTTGTCCTGGTGGGGAAAATGTGTCCGTCAATACGTGTGCGTGAGGATGTAAACTTGCTGATGGAGAACTAAAAAATAGGCTTAAGGGCATCAAGAGCTACTTAAGCACATGCATTCTAAATATGAACTACAAAGATTATATTTAATATTAAATGTCTTGTGTTAAGTCACTCCTGAACCAGAGATGTCAGAAGCGTCATACCTGGGATAAGGAAAAATAAAAAGAACTGGACTGTTGCCGTGGTCCAAAGTCCTCTCTTCAGATGCCAGTAAAGTTTTCATCTTATTTGGAAATCAATTCAATTCAATTTATTTATATAGCGCCAATTCACAACAGATGTCATCTCAAGGCACTTAACAAGAAGTCATTTCAAAACATTTATACAAACATTCCATTCAGTTAAAAAGTTTCCTATTTAAGGAATCCCAGCAGATTGCGTCAGTCATTGAGGTTGGGCAGACTTTCCAACCACAGCAATCCTTCAGCAATCCCTCATACTGAGCAAGCATGTAGCAACGGTGGAGAGGAAAAACTCCCCTTTAACAGGAAGAAACCTCCAACAGAACCAGGCTCAGTAGGAGCGGCCATCTGCCACGACCGTCTGAGGGTTTGAGAAGACAGAGCAGAGACACGGAAGGAACAGAATATCTGATATGAGTACTCTCAATGTTACGGAAAGTAAAAAGTTGATAACAGGACACAGTGGATGTTCAGCCACTGTAGAGCATCATCCCAGTCGATGCCCCCCGTCCAACAGGGCATTGCAGCCAAGCAGCATACCAGACCAGGTATATCTTCTATTGAGAGAAAAACACAGAGAAAACAAAGTTAACAGTCGAAATAGCAGAATGTACTGTAATACAACTGGAGAGTAGTAGTAGAAAAGGAAGTAGCAGAGTGAAGAAAATTGATTTAAGTCTATCCTCCAGCAGTCTAAGCCTATAGCAGAGCTACAGAGCTATCTCAGGATGACCTAAGCCACTCTAACTATAAGCTTTATCAAAAAGGAAAGTTTTAACCCTGGCCTTAAAAGTAAACAGAGTGTCTGCCTCATGGACTAAAGCTGGGAGCTGGTTCCACAGGAAAGGAGCCCGATAACTAAAAGATCTGCCTCCCATTCTACTTTTAGAAATCCTAGGAACTACAAGTAAACCTGCAGTCTGAGAGCGAAGTGCTCTGTTGGGAACATATGGAACAATTAGATCTCTGATGTATGATGGAGCTTGATTATTAAGGGCTTTGTATGTAAGAAGAAGGATCTAAAATTCTATTCTGGATTTAACAGGGAGCCAATCAAGGGAAGCTAAAACATGAGAAATGTGATCTCTCTTTTTAATATTCATCAGAACTCTTGTTGATGCATTTTGGATCAACTGAAGGCTTTTATTGGCATTTTGTGGACTTCCTGATAGCAAAGAAATACATTAGTCCAGCCTTGAGGTAACAAATGCATGGACTAGTTTCTCAGCATCACTCCTGGACAGGATGTTTCTAATTTTAGCAATATTCCGGAGGTGAAAGAAAGAAATCTTAGAAACCTGTTTAATATGGGATTGAAATGTCAAGTATTGGTCAAATAACGCCGAGGTTCTTTACGTTATTACTGTGGCCCAATTTAATGCCATCCAGATGAAGTGATTGACTAATCAGTTTCTGTTTTAGAACTTCTGGTCCTAAGACAGCAACTTCTGTCTTGTCAGATTTTAAAAGCAAAAAGTTTAGGGTCATCCATGTTTTTATGTCTTCCAGACATTCCTGTAGTCTACCTAACTGACTGGGTTCATCAGGATTTATGGATAAATATAGTTGTGTATCATCTGCATAGCTGTGGAAATTTATCCCATGCTGTCTAATGATTCTACCAATTGGGAGCATATATATGGTGAACAGAATTGGTCCAAACACAGAACCCTGTGAAGAAGATTTATCATTTAGATGAACGAACTGGAATCTATCAGACAAATATGATTTAAACCAGCCTATTGCTGTTCCTCTGATCCCTGCAACATGTTCAAGCCTTTCTAAGAGAATATTATGATCGACTGTGTCAAAAGCAGCACTGAGATCTAACAAAACCAGAACAGACACAAGTCCATTATCTGAGGCCATGAGAATATCATTAGTAACCTTCACCAGTGCTGTTTCAGTGCTATGATGAGCTCTAAAACCTGAATTAAACTTTTCAAACAGCTCGTTACTGTTTAGATGCTCACAGACTTGATTAGCAACAATTTTCTCAAGGACTTTGGATAAGAAAGGAAGGTTAGATATAGGTCTGTAATTCACTTAGTCATCTTGATCAAGGGAAGGTTTCTTGAGTAAAGGTTTAATCACGGCTATTTTAAATTCTTGTGGTACTTATCCGTTTACTAAGGATAGATTCATCATATCCAAAATGGGGCCAGGAACCAAATGGAACACTTCTTTAAATAATTTGGTTGGGATTGGGTCCAACATACAAGTTGAAGGTTTAGATGAGGCTAATATTTTTGATAATTCCGAAAGCTCGACTGAATCAAAACAGCCTAAGCACAAAGGAGGTTCTACAGTTCTTTCCGATGCTGCCTCATTTACTGAGGAAGAAGTAATCATGTTTGGGAGGATGCCAATGATTTTATTTTTAATAGAATTATTTTTTTTTATGAAGAATCCCATAAAATCATCACTGCTAAGAGCTGGGGGAATAGTTGGCTCAACAGAACTATGACTCTGTGTAAGTTTGGCAACTGTACTAAAAAGAAACCTAGGGTTGTTTTTATTCGCCTCTATTAATGATGAATAATATGCTGTTCTAGGTTGTCGAAGGGTCTTTCTATACAGCAGTAGACTGTTATTCCAGGTTAAATAGGAATCCTCTAGGTGTGTAGAGCGCCATTTTCTTTCCAACTTCCTAGTATTCTGCTTTAAAGTACGCAACTCTGCGTTGAACCAAGGAGTCAGCCTCCTATGGCTAGCCACTTTCTTTTTTAAGGGGGCTACACTATCTAATGTCAGACGCAATGAGGACGTAACGCTGTGAACCAGACCATCAATTTCTGAAGGGTTAGAGATAGAATTGCTGCCATCCACTGTGTTACCCTGAGACACTAAGGAAAGTAAGAATGGAACAGATTCTTTAAAAATTGCTACAGCATTGTCTGATAAAGCTCTACTATAATGAAATTTTCTTTCAGATTTAAGATGGCCAGTTAAAGTAAATTCAAAAGTTATTAAGAAGTGGTCAGATAGGACCGGGTTATGTGGGTGGGCTGTTATTTCCTCACACTCAATACCGTATGTCAGTACAAGGTCCAAAGTGTGTTTACCCGAGTGGGTCGATCCCTGTACTTTTTGAGTAAAGCCAATTGATTCTAAAATAGCACTAAAGGCTGCATTTAGGCTATCACTTTCAGTATCCACATGAATATTGAAGTCCCCCACTATAATGACCCTATCAGTATTTAATACTAAATCAGATAAAAAATGTGAGATCTGATCCAAGAATGGAGAGTAAGGGCCTGGTGGACGATACAAAACCACAAACAAAAATGGTCTTACTGTTTTGCAACTTGGATGAGGAAAATTAAGGGTTAGATGTTCAAAAGAACTGTAGCTATCAATTGGTCTGGGACTAATTAGTAAATCAGAACGAAAAATGGTTGCAACTCCTTCTCCTCGACTGGGTTGTAAGTGTTTTGGAGGACTAATAAATTCGGCCATATTCCTAGAAAGAAGAGCTGCTCCATCCAAAGTGGGATGGATGCCGTCTCTCCGGGTCAGACCAGGTTTTCCCCAAAATGTTCTCCAGTTATCAATGTAGCCCACATCGTTTGCAGGACACCACCCAGACAACCATTGATGGAATGACAGCATGCGGCTAAACATGTCGTCACTGGTCCGATCAGGCAGGGGACCAGAAAAGATTACAGAGTCTGACATTGTTTTAGCAAACTTACACACCGAAGCAACACTAATTTTAGTGACCCCCGATTGGCGTAACCGGGTGTCATTACCGCCAG